>CM062811.1:496533537-496943537 GCA_031772625.1 Pinus tabuliformis
CCTCCATACCAATGTTGACTTGCTTTGTTTTTACTAACGTGGTTATATCAGGGTCTTCAATAAAGGGCCCTTAAACCTAGCGATAGCCCTTAGTTTCTGGAATGTTCGATTTTTGCGGATCTTCATCGTTGTCTTCCACATTTATGTTGGAACACTCCAGTGCGCAGTTCAGCTGAGTTGCCCAGCCCAACTGAAGTATTGCCCTTGGTTCCTGGGGTGTCTTAAAGATCGCTACCTTCAGCGCTTGCAGTGCATCATCAACAGTATCCCACAAATGATCCACAAACGTGAAGGTTAATAGGAACCCTTCACGTAAGATATCCCATTCATTTGTACTGTGGCGGAGTTTTGCCTCAGTATACCAATTCATAGGTATAATATCTAGGGTATGACAGAACAGGTGCACCCACTCAGGTTGCGGCTCTTCCTCATAGACCTTTGTCCATTTTGCGAGGTGTGCACATGGATCATCCCGTCTATCATATTTGTCTTTTAACTACATCTGAGGCTTCCCAAACCATATGTGCATCATTTTGCTGCATTCGCGCCAGTCCTCGAAACTTTGTCGGTGCATACCCCACCATCTTGTGGGTATAGCGTGCAGTACCCACTTCAGTGCATCGAAATGTTGTAGCATGGGTACTTCTTTTTCGAATCAATTCAAGAAGTCATCTACCTCACTCAACCCGTCATATGTAGGATGCTTTCTGCCCTCCGTCATTACGCAGCGCAGCGACCTCGTCATCATGTTGAGCATGGTTACTTTGTGTAACTAGTTTTGCCATCATTCCATCTCTTCATCAGAGTTCGATATACAGGAGCTTCCACGCTTCCACGAGACTCGACCATTTGCTGTTGGGTTTACCCAATCCTCCTCTTACGTGGTTATCTGGTAGATGCAGTCCAACTCGTCGTCACTGTTGTTGTCGCGCACCAGCTTTGTGTAGCATGATCCTTCCGCAGGGTCTAGAGGTAGCACTACACATAGTGATTTTTTCTCAAAATCATCTTGTGCTTCTTCAGATTTATCACTCCATTCATGTCAGTGGCCCAATCTATTCCCAAGAGCGCGGGGTATGGATTGCTGTCATCCACAATTTCTATTACTTCAAAATCGACTAGCGCGCTTGCCCCTTCAATATCTATGGTGATTCCCTGTAATCTCCCCAATGGTATGATCTTTTGCTAATTTTCCATTCTCAGCTGGATAGGTGACCATTGTAGAGGAGGCCTACCCATGCGTTCCCATGTCTGCTTTGGTAGGAAGTTCGCATCCAACCCTAGGTCCAGAATCACTTGATCCATTTCATACTCCCCGATTTGTGCAGTCAATCACATTTCCCTTCATGTTCGTGTCGCATTCTTCTCGAGCTTCTGGACTATGCACGGTTCTCCCAGCATGGTCCTAGTACATCTAGTGATGAGTTCTTGTAATCCTTTCATAGCCTTGCAATCGCGCAACAACTTCATACATGTTTCTAAGAATGTAGTAAGCATGGATGGGTCTAGTTCAGGCTCCAGTCTGTCTTTACTTCCTGAAGTGGAGGCCTCCGTGAAGCTCTTCTTGGCTTCCATGAATGTCTCCTTAGCACATTCTAAATCAAATTTTGGTTCCTTCATTGGAGCCTTTCAAACCTAGGTACTTTCCTCGAGCTGCTTCCCTTTGTCATCGCCTATTGTGATACCACTTTGGAGCACAATGTTTATGTTCGAGTCCTTCTCGCGTGGCTTAGGCCTCGTCATTCTCAGATTCTATGCCGGTGGAGGTTGAAGTGTTCCCTTGTCACGTAGCCTCGCTATCAGTGTGGGATAATCCTCTGCCTCATGGTCAAACATCGCGTAATACACACATGAGGGACACATTGGATTTGTGCAATCTCAGGCATAATGTCTCAGCCCTCTGCAGTTGTAACATATTAACTGTCCTCGACCTCTTCCTGGTCCCATTCCACCTCAGCCTCGTCCGCGCCCCTGAAATCCAGTGTGCGCCATCCCGACATTTTGATCAAGGGCCCGTGTTTCAGTCTGAACTCTGTAGGTGGGAGTCCGACCCATCATCAGTTCATAACTTCTACAGGTGCGCTCATCGTGCCTTACTGATCTGCAGAAATTACAGAACAATTGCTGGGAGTTCTACATATACTTCTGTAATAGATAGCAGTTATCGGTAGCATGCTTTCCTCCTATTTGACAAATCGTGCACCATAATGCAGGTGCTGTGCTCGGTCCTGTTTGTGCCTCTAGTCTCAGTGGCATTGGTCCTCCTCCCACCAGGTAATTCATGAATACTGGGCAATGGTCCTTGTCATGTCCCTGGCCTTTACACTTTATACACCATATCTCCTCGCGTGCTTCTGGGAAAGCTATCCTATCTTGTTTCAAGCTCTGCATTCTAGACACAAGTTCTGCAACTGCGTGTGGATCTTCTGAACTCCCAGGTTAGTGTCTTGCATTGGGGTTTTGTGCAATCTCATCGCGGCTTCCAGGGCCTCACCCTGAGTGGTTAGCTTCTGTTGTGCCAGCGCGTTTCGTAGGTGTGGTGTTATAAACCACGCGAGGTGTTGCCCATCTGTTAGTGTCATGTTTTCTTCGCAAATCTTTCACTTCAGTCTCTGATCTAGATCCCACATGGTTTCGCTTGGCAGCATCGTGATTTCTTTGAACCCAACGACTGACTGTGCCTCTGAATTTGGCCTGCTAAATTCTTTGTCTAGCGCTGCTTGGATATCCACAATTCCTGCATTCAGATGATCATTGGAATGTTTAATGTACCATGTCAGTGCGTGATCTTGCAGAGCACTAACCAACGTTGCCTTATTTATTTTGTCATCTGTGACTCCCTGCACTTCCCATACAGCCTTTATCACGAACCAAAACTAGTTCGGGTCTTCGTTCCCTACTCCCTTGAATACTGGTAGCTTTATTGTGCTTGCCATATTGCTTCGTGGTGGTCATGGAGGTGGTGTGGGCGAAGATGGGGTTGAGGATGGTGAGACTGATGATGGTGTAGGTGGTGCCAAGATTTGCTGCTGATACGAATGGAAAATAACATCAACCCATGGTATTCATCCACCCATGGAATTTACCCATGGTATTGTAAGTGGCATCCACCCATGGTATTTATCCACCCATGGTATTGTAAGTGACATCCACCCATGCTATTCATTGACCCATGGTATTGTAACTGAGAAATACTATAAGTAACAAGTCGCATTTTGTAAAAGGACAGATTGTTCACCATAATGTAGCATTTATAGTTATTATTAGTTTTAATAAAAATTTCTTTGTGGTTTTATTTACTATGTGTTCTGTCATTTTTTTCTAGCATTGCAATTCTTCAGATCTTGGGGGCCTCACCCACAAGATCCGGATTAGTGGTATCAGAGCAGGTTACAATTCCTTGGGAATGACGGTTTCATGCATATTACAGTTTCAAATTTTTGCAGCAATATTCAACAAACTTCAATCCAACCTCCACAAAGCACTTTCTTGGGCCAAACAGGGATAATTTTTCTTTTTTCATTTTTTTGCAGGAATATTTTTTGTGCAGAGAGTTGTAGATCAGATATGAAAATTTGGTGCAATATTTAAAAAAAAATAATATATTTGGATTCCTTGTGAAAAAATACCAAAATTCAAAAAAAAAATTGGACGAATCAGAGTCTGGATGAGGGAGATATCGCTGATTTAAAATCAGCTATGTTGTAGAATTTTATTTTATTTTATTTTATTTATTTATTTTTTATTTTTTATTTATTTTATTTTTATTTATTTTTATTTTTATTTTTATTTTTATTTTTATTTTTATTTTTATTTTTATTTTCTAATGACAACTAGTGGACGACGAATCTCTTATCATTTTTTGAAGATTTTTTGTGGAGAATTTCAAAAAAAAGATTGTATATCTGAGCTCCTCTTGAAAAATCACCCACTTCAAAAAAAAAAATGGGTCGAATCAGAGTTCAGATGTGGGAGATATCGTTGATTTAAAATCAACTATTTTTTTTTTCAGAATTTTTGTGGCAGCGGAAAAATTGCAGCACGAATCTGAGATTCTAGTGTGTCTAGATAAGGATTTCCAACACATGGGAAGATGCAAAATGTTCCTTTTGCTTCCACAAGCGAGACATCTTCATCTAACAACCACTCTTGAGGTGCCACTCTTTTTAAGGTACAAGTTAACTTTGATATTCCCATATTTGAGGGCTAGATAGATGTAGACATCGTAGATAAATGGTTAAATATGTTGGAAGGACATTTTTTAGTTCATGAATTTTCCAATCAGGAAAATATTACTTTTGCACTTCTCAAAGCTACCCCACATGTCAAGGACTGGTGGGAAACCTACTATGAACAAAAGGATGAGAGGGAATCTTCACTGTTTTCAACTGCACCCACTTGGAATTATTTCCAAGACACCATCAAGGAATAATATTACCCTTTTGGGAGCTATGAAGATAAATACATAAAGTGGACCATGCTACGGCAGGGAAGGTACCAAGATGTGTCGAAGTTTACAAATGCTTTTCATACCCTTCGCATGAAGTTGGGTATCAAGTATTTTAAGTGACATTTGGTACTTAAGTACCGCGACTGTCTACACAAGTACATCCAGGACAAGATGGAGTTCCTAGACATCTCCTCACTTGGCATGACATATCGATACACTGTCAAGATTGAGCAGAAGTTTAAACAAAAGAAGCGAGGCTTTGGATTTGTGAATCTAAAGCAAGGAAAAGGCACCCCCAAACCATAGATAAAAGGAAAAAGCCAAGGCAGGGTGACCTAAGATAATCTGTTGAAGCTGAAAGAAAAGAACAACACCATGAAGACAAAGAAGGACATGGGTAAATGGTGTGAGTTCCATAAGAGCTCCACTCACAACACAAGTGAGTGTCGAGCCAAGTAGTAAGTAGTGGCTGAGTTGAAGGCTTTCGAATTAGATGCATGTTCGGATTCTGAGTCAGAACCCGATAAGGGGAATGAAAAAGGAAAGCAGATCATTGACGCGGAGACCAGTGCCACCATGGCCACCACAATGATCCATAAGAATGAGCCTAAAGATCCAGAGGAGGGAGAACACCTCTTCCACTAACAAATATGGGTGAAGTGTTCTTCGTTGCAGTTCATCATCGACAGCGGGAGCCAAAAGAATCTCATTTCAACAGAGGTCATGAAGCGACTGGGACTACCGACTACAACTCATATACATCCATACACCATCAGGTGGCTTCACCAAGGACAAGATCTCAATAGTGCCGCCTTCCCTACATCATTAAACCCTTCACGGATGAGGTACTATGTGATGTTGCTCCTATTGAAGTGTGTGATGTATTATTAGGACAACCATACTTGTGGAAGCGACATGTTGTATATGAGTCTATGCCTCACTTTATGATTATTAATTTTGTCAATAAGTTGTACAACATACCGGAGGTAGCCCTACCTACTGCCATCTCTTTGAGCACTGTAAAGTAATGCAGTAAGATTATTTTCTAGACCACAAAATTTGTTTTCCTTATGATTCGCCCTCAGGGCAAGAAGAAGGTTACAACCAAGACTTCCATATAGGGCTCCTCGACATAAAAATAGCATATCGACAAGGTCATGGAGGAGTACAAAGACCTTTTTTGCCTCACCTACAAGGGTATTGTTTAGTCAATTTAGTGTTATCTAAATTGCTAGTATTAATTGTCAACCCGGGGCTCGTAAGCTGATGAAGTGAAGGTGTACTATATGTACTTAAGCAACCTCTTAGAGTTTTTTTTTATCGTTGGGGGTGTTGTTTGTGGTTAATTTATCTTCCTAAGATGGAGTGGTGATTTATAAACAGATGAGTGATAGTGTGTGTGGAGTGAATCCTAAATGAGTGAGAGTGTGTGATTAGTGATCTCTAACTACTTGCTTGAAAGGAAATGCTTGAAAGAAATAAATAACTTGAAATAACTTGAAAGCAAATAACCACTTCCAATGGCACTAGACACCATCCATGCTGCTGCAAATAAAAGAAAAGAAAGTCACTTTTAAAACCAAAGATAATGATTATCTCTCCCTAACTCCCTGCTTCAAACACATAGTGCTGTGTAAAGCACGATTAGGAAGTAGCTCAAGTTGAATTAGAGAAGTGATTAAAAATAAGAAAAATCTACTTTAAAGACTAGTGATAACGTTTTGCTCTTTCTAACTCTCTACTTCTTCCATATGTACTATGCAAAGTATGATTAGAAAGTAGTGAAAGATTAGTCTAAAAAGCACTCAAAGCCAACTGCAAGTTAGTGGTATTCTGATCCTTAAAAGATAACAATTTATGATAAAAGATCATTCATGTGTTAGCAGAACTTTGAGAAATAAGACTAAAAATCAGCTACAAAAACAAAGGCAGCAACTTGAACCTGTCAACTTCAAATACCATTAGTTTGTAAAGCAAATACACAAACATAAAAACAAATCCCGGGCTAAAAAAAACCTGCAAGGAAATAATACTGATCAGCTTGAAAGAAAAGAAATCAAATCAATCAAACTATACATGTTTAAAGAAATGCTGAATGAGAAAATAAAGAAATGTTGAACATAAAATACTTTACAGAGGCTAACATGAACAGGGGCCCTCCATTCATTCAGCCACAAGAAGACTTAAGGAACTAAAAGCTTCAAAACAACACTGTTTCTATTGCTCCATTTGTAGAAATGTACAAAACAGAGTGCTAGAACAGCACTATAAAAACAGAGTTTACAAATGCTCTTAAAATTATCACAAGTTCAGAAAGTACAGCAGCTAAAAAGTAAAATAAGCGTACGCAGACGCAAGTATATATAGGGATCTGAAGGATGGCCTAACACGTACAGCTAATAACTGAAAAACAACTAACTGTAATGCGTATTTAAGGTTCATTGACACATCATAAGGCTGCGTGGATGAGCTGGAGGTTCTGTCGTCATGGGCAATGAATCCAGTGTTGGATCATGTCCCCTACCGCCTGCAAAACATGGACAAGTCACCGTTTGAGCTGACGTGACCTAACAGCTTACAATCACCGTTAAGCTGCCTTTATTTGACCGTAACTTGACCAGTTTTGACCGGAGGTATAGATGACGTGGATGGTTGAACAAATGGCACAAGAACCTCGAGCACGTTGATACCTAAGTGCCCATGTGGCTCATTTGGCAAACTGACACGTGGAACCTTGAGTTTAACAAAAAGGCTGCGGAATCATCAGATGGCTGTGGGATTGCCAGACAGCTGCGAAATTCCTGCAAGTAAGTCAAAATCTAAACAAAACAGTCACCCATTAGCAAAACTCACTTGATCATGCTTAATGACACCTAATGTAATGATCTGGGTGGTTTTACAGTGAAAATGAGGCAAAAGTGAAGAAAAGATGAGGAAAAACTGAGGGAAATGGTAGACAAGTAGGTGTAAAGTAGAGGCTCTACATACCCCCACTACGAGGGTATTGCATGTCCTCATGCAATGAAAACACAGCTCAATCCACCTGCTGGGATGCCTCTGCTAAGACATCCAATCTCCTCTTCTTCCTCTGTGTGGAGACATTGACTTTTGGTCTCTTGAACATGCATCTGAATTTCAAATTGATTAAGGCTCTGTTTAGCCTTCTACATTTCTTCTTGAGTCTCCTATTTTTCTTCTGCCACATGCCCATGTGAAGCATGGTGTTATCTTGGATTGCTTTGTCAATATCAGCTTGCTGCTTCATTTTTTCATTTTCCTGCTTAATGTGGCGATTTAGCACCTCAAGTTCATAGATCTCTTGTTTGAGTATGTCTATTTGCTGCTCATGAGGTATGATATTACTTGGGCCAGCAGTGTTCTGCTCCAATGTTTCAAAATAGTTGTACACCTCTTGCTGAGCTGGGTCAACAATTGGTGACTTCCTTGGACTGTGTTCATGTTCAATTTCAGTTTCAAACTCCGGCTGAAATGGACTGTCCTCTCTTGGAGGAGTAGCTGCATCACGTTGTGGACTATCCTCAAGGTCTGATTTTATAGCACCCTTCTCAGGTGTGCTTAGATCAATGAAAAGTGTCCTTGTGGCTCTCCCTCTATTCTGCAATCTGCTGCTCCTTCTTACATTGGCAACACTCTGTGTTTCTTTTTGTGCCTTTTTCCTTGGTTTCTGCACTTTTACTTTCTTGGAAAGGGCAGTTTTTTCATGGAGTTTGGCCAACCTTTGTGCTAAGGGCTGACTATCTTCCTCACTAGAATTCTCTGGAGTCTGATAAGTTTCTTGAATTATGGATTTTCCCTTGTCTTGCTTTTGTTTCTTCTTATTTTCTTTTCTCTTCTGGGCAGCTTCTTGGGCAAGTTCTGAGAGGGTTTGTGTGATAATCCCTTGAGCTATTGGATCACTGTCCACAGTAGGTTCAGGCTCAATCTCATGTTCAGAATAATGTACTTCAGTTTCCTCTTCAATCTGTCCTTGGACAGTTCCCTCTAATATATCAGTTTCAGGGGTATTCTCTTTTCTTTTTCTTCTACTTTTTCTAGGCACAGAGGTTTCTCCAGCTTCTTCAAAATGATTTCTCAAAAGGAATTTCTCCTAGGTGTCTCGTTTTGCTTTTAATTGTTCCTCCACTAACATTTTAACAAGACTATGATGACAGAGATGTGCTTCAATGTTTCGTGGATTCCTTTGGGCCATGGAACACATTTTTCTAAGGCTTTGGAATAGAAAGTAGGGAAGATTTATATCATGTTCTCCTTGAAATTGCAGCATAACTTTACCATGATAAACATATAAGACCCCAAATCTCCCTTCACAAGTGAAAAATTTTTGCACTAACAACAGTAAAATTTTCCATTCTTCCTTAACATAAGTGACAGGAATTCCTTTTGTGAAGACACTGGTATCCATACCTGGGTTTTTTAAAATCTACTTCCATTGTTGATCTTGAACTGAACGGTTTTTAAACCACCTTTCTCCGGTTTGTGGGAGAGATGTAGCTTGTGCTATGCTGCCCTCACTGACTGCAAACGTTAAATCACCCACCTACACTTGACTGTCTTTATCTCTGAATGACCTTGCAAAGGCCTTTGTAACCTCCTTGTGGTAGCCTTTAAATTTCTTGATGCACTGTAGCCAGTTGGCTTTCTGCAACGCCTCCTTAACTTGAGGATATGCTTCCAGGAATTTTGAACCTTCTGGTTCAGCCCTTAAAAGTTTCCCCATTGACTCTACGGCTCTGTTCTAAAACACGACTTCAATGGTGGCTTTACACAGTAAATTCTCGGCTCTGTTCAGAATTTTGTGGAAAAGAGGTTGTATGGTTTCAGTAATAGCCTTAGACACAGTGAATTCACGGCTTGAACATAGTGAAATGGTGGATTAACAGCTTTAACACAGTGGAACGGTGGTTTAACAGTCGTAATACAACCGTAACATACGTTCACTGGTTATATGTATTCACTGTTTCTCAGAATTAGCAGAGAGGAAAAAACAGAGTATGGTTTATGGAGGCAACGTAGTGAGTGGAACGGAATGAAGGAAATGAGAGAATGGAACAGCGTGAAATGGAGTGTTATGAGCGTAGGAGGGTTTCGAAATAATGAATGGAAACGGCTAGATCCTTAGATTTCGGCTGTAGGTTTACACATGGCTGCGGGATGAGGACTTAGAGAGTCGTAGTACATTAGGCTACGTCACTAGGGTACGAAAGCCTTAATGACAGAAGTAGTTGTAAGTGATTTTCAAAATCGTGGTAATCAAGGACTGATAGACTTGGGAGATACGTGGATATATGGTCGCACGGTAGGGAAAATGGGTAATCATTACAATTAGTGGCAAAAAGACATAACCCAGAAAACTTTGCGTAATGAAATAACTGTAAGTTTAAGATTTAAAACATACCTCAGATCCGCGTTTGGTTTGCCTTTCGATGATTTGCCATTAACCCTTTGTTAACTTATTGCTGTTACATGACTTTTTCCTCCTTGTTATTGGTGATTTTTGAACTGTAAAAATTTCTCAAACAGACTGTGTTTCTTTGTGCAGGTGCAGAGGGCTGCGGAAAGGCTAAACGGCTGCAGAATTGCCAAATAGCTGCGGGAACTGCAATGGTGTTCTCCAGCTGCACAAAATAACCTTAGTTGCCTGAAAAAAAAACCTTTATTAATGAAATGAAATGGAATGAATGGATGAATGGGTGGAAAGCAGTGAGGTGAAGTGAGAATGGTTAGATGGAATGAGATGGTGAAATGGAATGGATGAAATGGCGAAATGAGATGAAAGAGATAGAGAGATTTTTTTTTTTTTGGAAAACATGAGGTGTCAAGTGACCCTGATTTTCACCTCAGGTTTTCTGCATGAGACTGCCAATCAGAGATTGGTTTTCAGGCTCATACATTTATTCTTTTTTTTTTTTTTTTTTTTTTTTTTTTTTTTTTTTTGAAATTGAAAGAAATGGAGATTAGGCTGATGGAGGAGAAGAATTCTTCTCCACCAGCCTCATTTCAGAATCACCTTGGAACAACTTAACAAACTCCTCTTTTGAGAGTGGCTTGTGGTAAACTTTCAACCGGTGGCCATTCACAATAAAGGGAGTTTGAAGTTCATCAATAGTCTTCACTCTAACTGCTCCATTATTAAAGACTTCATCAATCTCATATGGCCCAAGCCAATGAGTTTGAAATTTTCCTTTGAAGTCCTTAAATTTGGAATCAAACAAGAGTGCCCAATCACCCTTTTGAAACTTCTTTTCTTTGATATGTCGATCATGCCATTTGATTCTTTGGTGCTGAACTAGATCGGTCCTTAGAATTGCATCTTGTCTCATTTCATCTAGTTCATTTAACTGGTCCATTCTATGCTTCTGGGCTTCTGATAAGCTCATCCCCAATTGAACCGCTGTCTTGAAGGTCTTGATTTGGAACTCAATGGGGAACAGGACTTCCTTCCCATAAACAAGTTCATAGGGAGAATGTCCTGTGGTGTTCCTCCATGTAGTTCTATAGGCCCATAAGGCTTCAGGAAGCCTTTCCGCCCAATCTCTTCTATGAAGATGAACAGTCTTTGTGATGATGCTTTCAAGAACTTTATTTGTAGATTCTACTTGACCATTCGCTTGCGGATGGTATGGAGTAGATGTTCTATGCTTGATCTTATATTCCTCCATCAGCTTCTCCATCATCCTTGATGTAAATTGGCTCCCTTGATCTATTACAATTTCTCTTGGGACACCAAAACGAGTGAAAATATCCTCAAAAAGAAATTGAACAACTGAATTTTCAGTAGCAGAAGTCAATGCTTTAGCTTCTACCCACTTAGTAACATAATCAGTACAAACCAATATATATCTCTTTTGCTTGGATGGCAGATTAATTGGTCCAACAAAATCTACAGCCCATTTCTCGAAGGGTTCGATGCATACCTGTGGCTGTAGTGGCATTTAATTTGAAAGAGTTGGTCTCCCAACTCTCTGACAACTGTCACACCTTCTAACATATTGCTTTGCATCCTTAAAGAGAGAAGGCCAATAATATCCTAAAGAAAGGATTTTATAGGCTGTCCTCTTATCAGCAAAGTGTCCGCCACAAGGTTCGTCATGACATGCCTTAAGGATGTCAGGCATTTCATCCTCCCGTACACATCTTCTGATCATAAAATCTGGCCCTGTTCTGAACAATTCATTAGAAATCCAAGAATAATGTGAACTCTCCTGAATGATTTTTCTTTTCTCATTAGGAAATAAATGTAAAGGTAGCTTTCCAGTAACTAAATAATTAGCAATATCAGCATACCAAGGAGTTTTGGTAGTTACTGCAAACAAATACTCATCTGGAAATTTATCCTCTACAGGAGAATCCTCATTAGTGTTTTGAATTCTAGACAAGAAATCAGCCACTGTGTTCTGTTTACCTGGTCGATCTAACACAGTTATGTTGAATTCTTGTAAAAGAAAAAGCCATCTTGTAACTCTACCATTAGTGACTGGTTTGTTCATGAGGTATCTAATGGCAGAGTGATCAGTGTGGACAAAGGTTTCATAGACGGTTATATAATGTCTAAACTTGTTTATCGCATGAACAACGGCTAGAAATTCCTTTTCAGTAACAGTGTAATTTAACTCAGTAGGAGTCAAATTCTTACTTGTGTAATAAATGGCATAAGGGATCAAATCCTTTTGTCCCAAAACAGCTCCTAAAGCTGTATCTGAAGCATCAGTGGAAATGTGGAAAGGGAGTTTCCAATTTGGACCCCTTAGAATGGGTGCTTCAGATATTCTAATCTTTAAAGCTTCAAAGGCAGATTGACATTCAGGATCCCACTTAAATTCACAATCTTTAGTAAGGAGTTTGAAAAGAGGGGATGCTATCTTAGTGAAGTTTTCAATAAATCTTCTGTAATAACCAGTAAACCCAAGAAAACTTCTAACATCTCTTTGGCAATTTGGAACAGGTAACTTAGAGATGACTTCGACTTTAGATCTATCAACTTTGATTCCATCTCCTGAAATATGATGTCCTAAAACAATCCCTTCAGTAAACATCATAAAACACTTTTCATGACTTAAAGAAAGATTTGTTTCCTTACATCTTACCAGTACTTTTTCCAAATTTGCTAAAGCTTCCTCAAATGTATTACCATAAACTGTGAAATCGTCCATGTATACCTCTACACAATCATGAATCAGATCTGAAAAGATTCCTAGTACAGCCCTTTGAAATGTAGCGGGTGCATTGCACAATCCAAAAGGGAGTACTCGGTAGGCAAAAGTTCCCCAAGGACAAGTAAATGTGGTTTTGTCTTGATCTTCAGGTGCTACCTGAATCTGGTTGTAACCACTAAAACCATCCAAGAATGAGAAATACTTTTTTCCTGCTAAAGTGTCTAGTACCTGATCAATAAAAGGTAGAGGGAAATGATCCTTTAAGGTTGCCTTGTTCAATTCTCGATAATCAATGCAAACTCTCCATTTACCATTCTTTTTGGGCACTATAACCAAGGGAGAAACCCATTGGCTATCTGAAATGGGGTAAATGAAGTTTACCTTGAGCAATTTCTGAAGTTCTTCTTTCACAATTTCCCTAAGGTTTGGATTCATCCGTCTTTGTGGCTGCCTAATAGGTCTGCTGTTTTCTTCAATATAAATGTGATGAATACAAGTCTTAGGGTCGATTCCTTTCATGTCAGTGTATTCCCATGCAAAGGCAGTGGAATGTTTTTGCAACAGTTTAGTTAATTCTTCTTGTTGTGATCTTTCCAAGTTCTTGTTAATGTTTAATGTTTTTCCTGGAAAGATTTCAACTGTAGAACTACCAAACTCTTCCATTGAGAAGAGAGACATTTGTCTAGAGGAGAGATATTCAATGTCTGCATCTAACTGAAACTGTGTAGAGTCATATTCTAAAGGTGTCTCAAAATTTTCTAATGTATTTAGAATTTGACTGTCCTCACTAATCTCAGAGATGGTTAGAACAGGTTGAAGAGTATCCTCATCATTGATCCACTCATCTTCTCCTATTTCTGTTATTGCCTTTGCGGGAGGATACAAGTTGAATTTCTTGATAGAATTACCATCTGATATATACATGTCCCCAGACCTACAACTTATGAAAGCATCAGCTGTGGCCAGCCAAGGTCTTCCTAAAATAAGAGGATGTCCTCCTAGATTGTTCTTGGGAGTTAAAATCATAAAATCAACTGGATACTCCCAAGAATCTAGTGAGACTGGAATATCCTCCAATACACCATCAGGTTTGATGATTGATCTATCTGCAAGTTGCAGCAAAGTAGGTGTAAAGAGAAGGTTAGGAAGCTTTAACTGATCCATGGTCTGTCTACTCATGATGTTGATAGCGGCTCCTAAGTCAATCAAGGTATTTGGGATTTCAACCCCATTAATATGAGTTTTAACAATAGGGCTACCGGGATCCACATACTTTTGCATGGTAATCTTACCCATCATAATGTCTGCAATTTTTCCAACTAGATGTATCCTTTTGGTATCTCTGGTTTTCTTTCCTGTTTTTTTCAAACTCAACTCCTTTATTGTCTTTGCTAGGATGGGAATTTCCTTAATGGCTGTTAACAAGGGAATCTTGATACAGACATTTTTCAATTCATCTAGAAAGTTGTAGTCAGGCAACCAAATTTGTTTTTCCACCCCTGGTCAATTTGTAACCTTTCAGGGAAAGGCGGTGTAGTTGAAGATGTAGGTTGCTCAACTAAGGGAGTTGATTCTTTTTTTTTTAATGTTTGGATTTTGAAGGGATGCTTCAGAACCCTTATTAGCTTTAAGAGATTCTTCCTCAAAAATGCTTGGCTGTTGAACACTTGTAGAAGGTTGATCTAGGATTCTACCTGATCTGAGTTGTACTTCATTGAGAGGAACAACCATATAGGTAGGGAATGGTTGACCTTCTATCACATAAGCATTTTGAGGATTCCTATTATTTGGATTGGGTAATGGCTGAGAGGGAAGTTGATTTGGCTTCTGCTGGGAGAGTTGAGAATTTTGATTTTGTGGAGGAGGTTGTTGTTGTTGAGGGTATGGCAATGATAATTGTTGACCTTGATTTGGAAGTTGGGGAGCTTGCTGATTCTGAAATGATGGAGGATATTGATAGAATTGAGCAAATCTCGCATAAGGATTTTGCATGCTTTGCAACCATGCTTGAAAAGCATTTTGTGGTTGAGGCCAAGTTTGTTGCCAAGGATTCCAATTTGGTTGGGATTGAGAATTCATAGAGTTGTTAAACCCTTGATTCTGTTGTCCTTGCCAAGGTCTCCTTGCAATAAAACAAAGAGATTCAAGCGTACTTGGATCTTCTTGAAAGACTGATTTGAGCCCAGGGATTGAAGGACAATCCTTGGTCTCATGGGTTTCTGAGCAAATTACACATGTTTCCACAACTTGTGCTTCCAAGGGACATTCCCTTAAAGCATGCTTCTTTCTACACTTCGGGCAAAAGATAGTCATAGCCTCAGCTTCTGCTTTTTGTTTATTTTGAATCTTAAGGGTATCAATTTGTTCACTAAGACTCCCTAAGATGTCAGTTTTAAATTCATCCAGCATATTATCGATTTCAGCCCTACTCATTGATCCTGTTGCAAATTTATTTGCCCTAAGGAGAGAAGGATCTCTAGGCCCTTTTTGAGTTTTTGATTTGCCCCTTGAGAGATGGATACAAAGTTCTGCTATATCATTGAGAGAAAGTTGAGAAATATCCCCTTTCCCCATCATGTTTAAGATATCTATCCATTCATCCCTAATGGCTTTTAATAAGAGGGCTTTTAAGGTCTCTTCATCCAAGGTACTCATTTTTGCTCTTTTTAAGTTATATTGAAATCTCTCAAGTAAATCTTCTAAGCTCTCATCTTCTTTTTGCATCATTTTAAAAACCTCGTCCTTGTGATTAGTAGGCATACAATAGTCCAAATACCTATCCAAAAAGGTTTGTTTCATTTCATCCCAAGTCCTAATGGATTGAGTAAGTAACCCCATGAACCATTTCAAAGCTTGATCTTTTAATGTTGATGGGAACAGCTTGAGTTTCTGAGTATCATCCAGATAGTCATAGGTTCGACACACAACTTCAAATTCAAACAAGAATGTTTCAGGGTCCTCAGTTCTTAACCCATGAAAATTTGGGAGGACGGATGGTGATATGTTTTTCATGGTGGCTCGGGAATCCTCATTAACAATGGGAAACCCAAATGAGTTATCCCCATCTCTATTTCCTCCAATGGGACCTCTACCTCCTCCATTATTATTGTTATTTCCTCCTCCTCCTCTACCTCTACCTCTACCACCTCCTTCTTCCTCTGCCATGATGATTCTCCTAGGGATTTCAAAATCTTCTGGTTCTTCTACAAAGGGTGAGTGAGAAGAGATTTCTCCTTCTTCTTCAGGTGAGTCTATTTCCTCAATTACAATTGGTTTTCCTGTAGGAGAAAGAGAAGAGTCTCTTCCTGGTTCAAACTCAATAGAAGGTGTAGGAGAGTCAACTCTTGGCTCTTGAATTCCAGGAATTCTAGGACTAGGAGTTTCGGTTGGAGATAAGGGAGGTGTCTCTTGTCTATCTCTTGAAGCAGATGGACTTGTAAAAATTGAACTTCGAGCTCTAGCTAAAAACCTTCCCCTAGAATCTCTAGCTCTATGCATGTCATTTTTTATTTTATCTTCAAGTCAAGTTAATAGTTCTTTTTCTGATCTTCCAGGTCACTCTAGGTGCAAGAAGAGAGCATACTCAAGAAACTATTAAATCAATAACTTTCTCCTTTCTGATCCTCCAGATCACTTTGAAGTGCAAGAGGAGAGCATACTTAGATAGGCTATTAACTTCTTTTCTTGAAATTTTATGTTTTTTTTTTTTTTTAAGAATATGGCTACTTAATTTCACTTCCCCGGCAACGGCGCCAAAATGTTTAGTCAATTTAGTGTTATCTAAATTGCTAGTATTAATTGTCAACCCGGGGCTCGTAAGCTGATGAAGTGAAGGTGTACTATATGTACTTAAGCAACCTCTTAGAGTTTTTTTTTATCGTTGGGGGTGTTGTTTGTGGTTAATTTATCTTCCTAAGATGGAGTGGTGATTTATAAACAGATGAGTGATAGTGTGTGTGGAGTGAATCCTAAATGAGTGAGAGTGTGTGATTAGTGATCTCTAACTACTTGCTTGAAAGGAAATGCTTGAAAGAAATAAATAACTTGAAATAACTTGAAAGCAAATAACCACTTCCAATGGCAGTAGACACCATCCATGCTGCTGCAAATAAAAGAAAAGAAAGTCACTTTTAAAACCAAAGATAATGATTATCTCTCCCTAACTCCCTGCTTCAAACACATAGTGTTGTGTAAAGCACGATTAGGAAGTAGCTCAAGTTGAATTAGAGAAGTGATTAAAAATAAGAAAAATCTACTTTAAAGACTAGTGATAACGTTTTGCTCTTTCTAACTCTCTACTTCTGCCATATGTACTATGCAAAGTATGATTAGAAAGTAGTGAAAGATTAGTCTAAAAAGCACTCAAAGCCAACTGCAAGTTAGTGGTATTCTGATCCTTAAAAGATAACAATTTATGATAAAAGATCATTCATGTGTTAGCAGAACTTTGAGAAATAAGACTAAAAATCAGATACAAAAACAAAGGCAGCAACTTGAACCTGTCAACTTCAAATACCATTAGTTTGTAAAGCAAATACACAAACATAAAAACAAATCCCGGGCTAAAAAAAACCTGCAAGGAAATAATACTGATCAGCTTGAAAGAAAAGAAATCAAATCAATCAAACTATACATGTTTAAAGAAATGCTGAATGAGAAAATAAAGAAATGCTGAACATAAAATACTTTACAGAGGCTAACATGAACAGGGGCCCTCCATTCATTCAGCCACAAGAAGACTTAAGGAACTGAAAGCTTCAAAACAACACTGTTTCTATTGCTCCATTTGCAGAAATGTACAAAACAGAGTGCTAGAACAGCACTATAAAAACAGAGTTTACAAATGCTCTTAAAATTATCACAAGTTCAGAAAGTACAGCAGCTAAAAAGTAAAATAAGCGTACGCAGACGCAAGTATATATAGGCATCTGAAGGATGGCCTAACACGTACAGCTAATAACTGAAAAACAACTACCTGTAATGCGTATTTAAGGTTCATTGACACATCATAAGGCTGCGTGGATGAGCTGGAGGTTCTGTCGTCATGGGAAATGAATCCAGTGTTGGATCATGTCCCCTACCGCCTGCAAAACGTGGACAAGTCACCGTTTGAGCTGACGTGACCTAACAGCTTACAATCACCGTTAAGCTGCCTTTATTTGACCGTAACTTGACCAGTTTTGACCGGAGGTACAGATGACGTGGATGGTTGAACAAATGGCACAGGAACCTCGAGCACGTTGATACCTAAGTGCCCATGTGGCTCATTTGGCAAACTGACACGTGGAACCTTGAGTTTAACAAAAAGGCTGCGGAATCATCAAATGGCTGCGGGATCGCTGAATGGCTGCGGAATTCCTGCAAGTAAGTCAAAATCTAAACAAAACAGTCACCCATTAGCAAAACTCACTTGATCATGCTTAATGACACCTAATGTAATGATCTGGGTGGTTTTACAGTGAAAATGAGGCAAAAGTGAAGAAAAGATGAGGAAAAACTGAGGGAAATGGTAGACAAGTAGGTGTAAAGTAGAGGCTCTACAGGTACCTCAGCACTGCCAGGTCAAGCACTCCATCGATATGACCCCCGACGCACCGCTACCCAATGGATCAATCTATCGATGCTATGTTATGGAGAATGATGAGATTAAGAGGCAGATTCATGAACTATTGCATAAAGGGCACATAAGGCCAATATCATCACCCTATGGGAGCCCGATTGTATTGGTATAGAAGAAGGATGGAACCTGGAGACTCTGTATTGATTATTGAGCGCTGAACAAGATCATTGTTCAGAATAGGTACCCAATCCCACAGATTGATGACCTTCTGGACCAGCTCAAGGGGGCCAAATATTTCAACAAGATTGACTTGAAGTCCAGTTATCATTAGGTTCCTATCAAACCCTCCAATGTGTGGAACACTACCTTCAAATCCAAGGAGGGCCTTTTTGAATGGTTGGTCATGCCTTTAGGGTTGACGAATGGCCCTGCAAACTTCATGAGATTGATGGACAACATCTTGAAACCATTCACCAATGCATCTGTGGTGGTGTATTTAGATGACATCTTGATCTTCAACTAGAGTTGGGAAGAGCACCTCCACCATATTTGACAGGTCCTTCAAACCACGGGACAACACAAGCTGTGTGCCAATTTGGAAAAATGAAATTTTGGCATGACCCAGATTCAATATCTTGGGTACATCATTGATGAGTAGGGTGTGAATTTGGACCCAGCCAAAATACAATCATTTGTGATTGGCTAGCCCCAACCACTCTGATAAATATCCACAACTTTCTGGGTCTTTCTAATTTCTATCACAAATTCTTGTTGGGGTTCTCTCATAGCACTTGGCCTTTAAGTCAAGTCACCAAGGGCAGAGTGAAATCAAAGTTCTTTTGGTCCAAATCCCAACACAAGGCCTTTTCTGAGTTAAAGCATCGACTCTACTAAGCACCAATACTCACATTACTAGACCTGCAACAACCATTTGAGATCAAGACAAATGCCTCCGACTATGCTATTGGTGCAGTTCTTACTTAACAGGGGCATCCAGTGGCATATCATAATGAGACAATTTTAGGCATCATATGGAAGTATCCCACCAATGAAAAATAGATGTATTCCTTTGTGCAGGCCTCCCCACAATGGAAGCATTACAATATGGGGAAGGAAACGATCATCCACATATACCATTGACCCCTGTAGTTCATACACACACAAGGGAAGTTGCAGAACGATCGCCATTAGAAATGGTCCACATACCTGCAAAAGTTCCTTTTGAACATTAAGCACAAGTATGGAAACACCACAATGTTGGAGACTACCTCAGCCAACCACCGGTCATGGCGTTGACCACTATGCTCGACTCTAGTGGGAACGAGGCTACAGAGTGGCCGCATATTTACAAGAGTAATCCAGAACTTGACAACACATACCAGACACTCCTGGAAGGTAAGAACGTTCCAAATTTTCACCTCCAAGATGCATTATTATGCCACCTGGGACACATTTGTGTTCCTTCATGTGGGCGTTCCAAGATTATTTGGGAGGTGCACTACAGTCGGATCGCTGGACATTCCAAGTTAAAGAAAATAGTGGCAGTGTTGCAAAAGTATTTTTGTTTTCCTAACCTTCAACAGGATGTTAGGAAGTACATTAGATCCTGCACTATCTACGCCATTGCCAAACTGACCTTGAAGAAGCAAGGCCTATATATTCCTCTACCTATTCCTATTCAACCTTGGGAATCCATCTCCATGGATTACATGTCGAGCCTTGCTTCTACTAAGCATGGAAACGAATGTGTTTTTGTGGTCATCAATAGATTCTCTAAGATGGCCATTATGGCGACCTACAAGAAGAGCATCATAGTAGAATCCCCTGCTAAGCTCTTCTTTGAATGAATGTGGGTATGTTTTGGGATCCCACAGTCCATTATCTTAGATTGGGACAACAGGTTCTAAAGTAAATTTTGGTCAAGGCTCTAGTCGATGTTGGATACCAAGCTCACTAAGTCCATGACTTTCCACCCCGAAAATGATGGCTAAACAAAGGTCGTCAACATGATGATCGTACACATTTTGTGTATACACAACTTAAAGCATCCATGCACATGGGATGAAAGCCTCCGTTATGTCCAATACAAATACAACAGAGCTATCCATAGCTCAACTGGCCACATTCCCTTTTAGGTTGTGCTGGGATTCCAACCACTATGTCCCATTGATGTGGCCTTGCCATTTGCAGCTACTTAGGAAAATTTGGTTCATGTCCACTCCAAAGCAGATAGGGCTAACAAATTCATTGAGTGCATTCATCACATCCACCAACAAGTCCATGACATATTGGACAGAGACAATGCTAAGTACAAGAAGCGCCATGATTAACATTGGGTTCCACACAAGTTCTAGGTGGGTGACAAAGTTTGGTTACATTTGCAGAAGGACCGCCTTGCTAGGCCCCACCACAAGATTCTCCCACTCTGATATGGGCCTTGCACCATCACTACGATTGTAGGGGACAATTATTTCTAGCTCAGTATTCCACCATTCCTTGGCCTGCACCTAGTGTTCAATGTGGAATACCTTCGACCATACTTTCCACCATTACTAGACACATCAGACATTACAGAACAACTCACACCAACAGAGTTAAACCCAGACTGCATGGAACATGCCATAACTAATCAGATCATGGACATGCAGATCAAGAATACTCACCAACAAAAGATCCAACTATATCGGGTTGTCTAAGCTGACCAACTCTTGCACCAAGGAAAGTAGCTCACCAAGGACCAAGTTCAGTAGAGGTTTCCCCATCTCATGGAGGCACTCAATGCAATGGGGACCATTGATTCCTAAAGGGGGAGGATTAATCCCGATGGATATTGGTGGTCATCCGCCTATTCCACTTGGACCCCCATCGTTGTTTATTTTCAGTTTCCTTAGTTGTAGCACAAATTACTATTTTTGGCAGTTTTTCGGGTCTTGAACTTCCAGAGCCATTTTGAGGGACTAAAAGATGTTTTTTAGTGAAAATGGAGAGACCGAGAAAGTACCAAACCAATTTACTAGTTTGTTTTCGGCCTCCTCTTTGAAATCTTTGAAGTGAGGTATTATGATAGCCAAATGGAGATTATATGCCAAAGTTACAACCCCGAGAGGTTGATATACCAATTTACCCAAACGGTGCCCACAATTTTGGCGCTTCATCTCCTAGGGTTAGGATGTTTAGGGTTTTCCATTGTTTCTCAATAATAAATAGGCCTTTGAGCCTCATTGTAACACAGTTTAGAGGCATGCATCCATCACATCTCTTCTTAGAGATAAGCTACCATTGCTAGGGCTAGTTTATTTTCATTTATGTATGTAAGCATATTTCAGTTCTCTGATATTAATGAAATGAAGTTTTATTTCTGCTGCATTTCTATGTATATGGGT
The DNA here is from genome assembly GCA_031772625.1 of Pinus tabuliformis. Lineage (NCBI taxonomy): Eukaryota > Viridiplantae > Streptophyta > Pinopsida > Pinales > Pinaceae > Pinus > Pinus tabuliformis. The sequence continues at coordinate 496,555,105 of CM062811.1, forward strand.
ATTTTTGTATTTTGTTGCGTTCTTGCATAATTCTAGATCAGTGGTATTAGAGCAGTCTACTCTTTCTCTATTTTTCTTTGCATTTCCCCAACGATGTCAGGGTATAAGGAGTTAGGGCTCGATCTTGTTGAACTTTTGAAAGACCAGCCTCATAAACCCGACAACCTTCCATGGTGGAAGAAAATAAAGATGAGGGGACAAGAGATCCTTTCAAAATACTTCTCAAGGAATCCCTCGAGTGAAAAAGGAACGTAATGATGGATAAATTTTCCTAGATCCTTTGATGACTATCCACAAGTGACACATCTTCTTCTAGAAGTGACTCTAGAGGTTCCACTCCTTTTAAGGTACAAGTTAACTTTGATATTCCCATATTTGAGGGCCAGATAGATATAGAGGCCATAGATAAATGGTTAAATCTGTTGGAAGGATATTTTTCAGTTCATGACTTTTCCAGTCGAGAAAATATTACTTTTTCACTTCTCAAAGCGGCCCCACACGTTAAGGACTCGTGGGAAACCTACTGTGAACAAAAGGACGAGAGGGAATCCTCATTGTTTTCAGCCACACTCACTTGGAATTCTTTCCAAGATTCCATCAAGAAACAATATTACCCTGTCGGGATCTATGAAGATAAATACATAAAGTGGACCACACTACGGTAGGGTAGGGACCAAGATGTGCATGAGTTTACAAATTTTTTCCATACCCTTCGTACGAAGATGGGTATCAAGGATTCTGAGTGACATTTTTCTACTCAAGTAACGCAACTGTCTACACAAGTACATCTAGGACAATATGGAGTTCTTGGACATCTCCTCACTTGGCACGATGTATCAATACGCTATCAAGATTGAGCAGAAGTTTAAACAGAATAAGTGAGACTTTCGATCTATGAATCCGAAGCAAGGAAAAGGCATCCCCAAAGCACAGAGCAAAGGAAAAATCCAAGGCGGGGTGACTCAGGATAACCCGGTGAATCTGCAAGCAAAGAACAACATCACAGAGATAAAAAAGGATATAGGAAAATGGTGTGAGTTCCAGAAGAGCTCCACTCACAACACAAGTGAGTGCCAGGCCAAGCAGTCACTCATGGCCGAGCTTAAGGCTTCTGAATCAGATGCATGTTCCAACTCTGAGTCGGAAACCGACAAGGGGAATGACAAAGGGAAGCAGATCATTAACATCGAGCCTAGTGCTACCATGACCACCACTAAGTTCTAGAAGAATGAGTTTGAAGATCCAGAGGATGGGGAACACCTCTTCCACTCACAAATGTGGGTGAAAGATTTTTCCACTACAATTCATTGTCGACAACGGAAGCCAAATTAACCTCATTTCAATAGAGGTCATGAAGCGACTGGGTCTATCGACTACAGAACAACTGTAGCCGTACACCATCATGTGGCTTCACCAAGGATGAGATCTCCACGTCAACCAGTAGTGTCGCCTTCCCTACAACATCAAGCCCTTCACGGATCAGGTACTATGTGATGTTGCTCTTCTTGAAGTTTATGATGTGTTATTAGGACAACCATACTTATGAAAGTGACATATTGTATATGAGTCTAAACCTCACTCTGTGATTATTACTTTAGGAAATAAGTTGTACATGATATCAAATGTAGCCCTGCCTACTGCCATCTATTTGATCACTACAAAGAAATGTAGTAAGATGATTTCCCAGACCAAGAAATTTGTTTTCCTTATGATTTTCCCTCAGGTCAAGAAGAAGATTGTGGCCACGACTTCCAGACAAGGCTCCTCTGTGCAACATCACCAGATGGAAAAGGTTGTGGAGGAGTACAGGGACATTTTCACCTCACCTACAGGGATACCTTTGCACTGTCATGTCAAGAACTCCATTGATCTGACCTCGGGTGCATCGCTACCCAACGGATCTATCGACCCTTTGTTATGGAGAACAATTATATCAAGAGGTAGATTCAAGAGATGTTGTAGAAAGGGAACATCAACCCAAGCTCATCACCCTGTGGGAGCCCGATTGTATTGGTATAGAAGAACGATGGGACCTAGAGACTCAGTATTGAATATCAGGCACTGAATAAGATCACTATCGGGAATAGGTACCCAATCCCACGGATTTATGGTCTTCTGGACCAACTCAAGGGGGCCAAATATTTCAGCAAGATTGACTTGAAGTTTGGTTATAACCAAGTTCTTATTGAACCCTCTGATGTGTGGAAAACTACCTTCAATTCCAAGGAGGGCCTTTTCGAATGGTTGGTCATGCCTTTTGGGTTGACGAATGCCCCCACCACCTTCATGAGATTGATGGATGACATCTTTTGACCCTTCACCAATAAATTCGTGATGGTGTATTGAGATGACATCTTGATCTTCACCTAGATTTTGGAAGAGTACCTCCACCATATTCGACATGTCCTTTAAACCCTGTGACAACACAAGTTGTGTGCCATTTTGGAGAAATTCACTTTTGGCATGACCCACGTTCAATATCTGGGGTACACAATTGATGAGAAAGATGTGCATGTGGACCCAGCCAAGATACAAGTCATTCAGGATTGGCTAGCCCCAACCACTCTAACAGAGCTCTGAAAATTTCTGGGTCTTGCCAATTCTAGCGTAGGGTCATGTTAGGGTTCTCTCATGTCACTTGGCCTCTGAGTCAAGTCACCAAGGGTGGAGCGAAAGAAAAGTTATTTTGGTTTGAATCCCAATAGAAGGTGTTTTCCAAGTTGAAGCATCACCTCTGCTCTACACCAATACTCACATTACCAAACCTGCACCAACTGTTTAAGATCGAGACAGATGCCTCCAACTATGATATTGGTGCAGTTCTTACTCAGCAGGGGAATCTAGTCACATATAAAAATGAGACACTTTTAGACATAGTCTGAATGTATCCCACCTATGATAAAGAGATGTATTCCATTGTGCAGGCATGCTGATAATGGAAGCATTATTTTCTAGGGAAGGAAATGATCATCCACACAAACTACCGACCCCTGCAATTCAAACAGACACAAGGGAAGTTTTAGAATGATCGCCATAAAAAATGGTCCACATACCTACAATAGTTCCATTTGAACATTAAGTACAAGAATGGAAGCACCAAAAATGTTGGATACTACCTCAGCCGACCACCGGTCATGGCACTGACCGTTGTGCTCGACTCTTGTGGGCACGAGACTGCGGGGTGGCCACACCTTTACAAGAGCGAGCCAAAATTCGGTAGCACATACTAGAAACTCATAGAAGGCAAGAAAGTTCTAAGTTTTCACCTCCAGGTTGCACTATTATGCTACCCGGGACACATATGTGTTCCTTCAAGTGAGCGTGCCAAGATTATTTGGGAGGTGCACTACAGTTGGGTTATTAGACATTTCAGTGTAGAGAAAACAATGGCATTGTTGCAAAACTATTTTTATTGGCTGAAGCTTCGATAGGATGTTGGGAAGTACATCAGATCCTGAACTATTTGCGCCATTTCCAAACTAACCATCAAGAAATAAGGCCTATACTCCTTTGCCTACTCCTAGTCAACCTTGGGAATCCATCTCCATGGATTACATGTCAGGCCTTCCTTCTACTAAGCATGACAATGATTTCATTTAAATGGTTGTCGACAGGTTCTCTAAGATGGCTATTATGGTGGCCTAAAAGAAGAGTATCATAGTAGAAGCCAATGCTAATCTTTTCTTTAAACAAGTGTGGGTACATTTTGGGATCCCACAGTCCATTATCTCATATTGGGATATCAGGTTCCTAAGTAAATTTTAGTCAAGTCTCTAGTCGATGTTGGATACCAAGCTCACTAAGTGCACGACTTTCAACCCACAAACTAATGGCAAAACAGAGGTCATCAATAGGATGATTGTACACATTATGTGTATCTACAACTCGAAGAATGCAAGCACATGGGATGAAAGCCTCCACTATGTCCAACACAGCTACAACAGAGCTCTCCATAGCTCAACTAGCCACAACCCCTTTCAGGTGGGGTTGGGATTCAAGCCACTATGTCCCATTGATGTGGCCATACCATTTGTAGTTACTCAAGTAGATTTGAATCATGTCCAGTCCAAAGTTGACAGGGATAAAAACTTCATTGAGCGCATTTATCACATCCGCCAGTAGGTCCATGACATATTGGACAAATCCAATGCTAAGTACAAGCAATGTCATGATCAACATTGGGTGCCACACAAGTTATAGGTGGGTTAAACAGTTTCGTTACATTTGCAGAAGGAGCGCCTTGATGGGCCCCACTATAAGCTTCACCCGCTCCGATATGGGCCTTACACCATCACTAAGGTTGTAGGGGACAATGCTTTCGAGTTCAACATTCCACCATTCCTTGGCTTGCACCTAGTGTTCAATGTGGACAAACTTTAACCATGCTTTCCACCATTCCTTGGCTTGCACCTAGTGTTCAATGTGGACAACCTTTAACCATACTTTCCACCATTACTAGACACATCAGACATTGCAAAACAATTTACACCAAAAAAGTTAAACTCAGACTGCATGGAACATGCCACAACTGATCGGATCATGGACACATTGATGAAGACCACTCACCAGTAGAAGATCCAACTGTATCGGGTTGTCAGATCTAGCCAACTTCTACAACAAGGCAAGTGGCTCACCAGGGACCAAGTTCAGTAGAAGTTTCCCCATCCTATGGAGGCACTCAACACAATGGGGACCATTACTTCCTAATGGGGGAGGAACGATTCAGGTGGATATTAGCTGCCACCTGTCTATTTCACTTCTACCCCAAACATTATTTCTTTTTAGTTTCCTTAAATGTAGCACAACTTACTATTTTTGGTAGTTTTCGGGTCCTGAACTTCTGAATCCATTTTGAGGGACTAAAAGACGTTTTTAGTGATAACAGAGAGACATGAAAAGTCCTAAAGTGGTTGACCATTTTGTTTTCGGCCTCCTCTTTCACATCTTCAAAATTAGGTATTATGATAGCCAAACGAAGATCGTATGCCAAAGTTACAACCCCGGGAAGTTGATGTACCAATTTACCCAAACGGGGCCCACAGGTTTGGAGCTTCATCTCCTAAGATTAGGATGTTTAGGGATTTCTATTGTTTCTCAATAATAAATAGGTCTTTGATCCTAATTGTAACAAAGTTCAGAGGCATGTAATCGTGACATCTCTTCTCAAAGATAAGCTACCATCACCAGAGCTAGTTTCTTTTATTTCTGTATGTAAGCATATTTCAGTTCTTTGATATTAATGAAATGAAGTTTTATTTATGCTTCATCTCAATGCATATGGGTATTTATGTATTTTGTTCCCTTCCTACATAAGTCTGGATTAGTAGTATCAGAGTGGTCTGTTCTTTCTCTGTTTTTCTTTGCATGTCCCTAATGAGGTTAGGGTATGAGGAGTTAGGGTTCGATCTGGTTGAACCTTTGCAAGACCAACCTCACAAAACCTGATGACCTCACATGGCGAAAGAAAATAAAGACAAGGGGGCAGGAAATTCTTTCAAAATATGGCTCAAGGAAGCCCTAGAGTGACTGAGGAATGTAATGATGGATAAATTTTACCAGATCCTTTGACGACTACCCACAAGCGACACATCTTCATCCAACAGTCACTTTGGAGGTGCCACTCCTTTTAAGATACAAGTTAACATTGATATTTCCATATTTGAGGACTAGATAGATGCAGATGCTATAGATAAATGGTTAAATCTATTGGAAGGATATTTTTCAGTTCATGACTTTTCCAATCGGGAAAAGATTACTTTTTCACTTCTTAGAGTTGTCCCACACGTGAAGGATTGGTGGGAAACCTATTGTGAAAAAAAGGAAGAGAAGGAATCCTCATTGTTTTCAGCGGCACCCACTTGGAAGTCTTTCTAAGAGGCCATCAAGGAACAATATTACCCTGTCAGGAGCTATGAAGATAAATACATAAAGTGGACCACACGACGGTAAGGAAGGGACCAGGATGTGCTTGAGTTTACAAATGTTTGTGATACCCTTCGCACAAAGCTAGGTATCAAGGATTCTGAGCGACATTTGGTACTCAAGTACCATGACTGTCTACACAAATACATCTAGGATGAGATGGAGTTCTTGGACATCTCCTCGCTTGACATGGTGTACCGATATGCTATCAAGATTGATTAGAAGATTGAAAAGAAGAAGCGAGACTTTGGATCTGCGAATTCGAAGCAAGGGAAAGACATCCCCAAACCACAAAGAAAAGGACAAAGCCAAGGTGGGGTGACCTAGTACAAACGGCCAAATACGAAAGCAAAGAACCACACCACGAAGACAGGAGGACATAATAAAATGTTGTGAGTTCCATAAGAGCTCCACTCACAACACAAGTGTTGAGTATCAGACCAAGTAGTTACTGGTTGTCAAGCCGAAGGCTTCTGAATCAGACACATTTTACGACTCTAATTTAGAACCCTACAAGGGAAATGACAAAGGGAAGCAAATCGTTTATGTGGAATCCAATGCCACCATGGCCACCACTAAGATCCAGAAGAATGAGCCTGATGATCCAGAGGAGGGGGAACACCTCTTCCACTCACAAATATGGGTGAAGGGTTCTCTGTTGGAGTTCATTGTTGACAATGAAAGCCAAAATAACCTCATTTCAATAGAGGTCGTGAAGCGACTGGGTCTATTGACGACAAAAAATCTACATCCGTACACCATTGGGTGGCTTCACCAAGGATGAGATGTCCGTGTCAGCCAACATTGTTGCCTTCCCTACAACATCAAGCCCTTGATGGATGAGGTGGTACTATGTGATGTTGCTCCTATTGACATTTGTGATGTATTATTAGGACAATGATACTAGTGGAAGTGACATGTTGTATATGAGTCTAGACCTCACTCTGTGATTATTACTTTGGGCGATAAGTCATACAGGATACCAAAGGTAGCCCGCTTACCACTATCTCTTTGATCACTGCAAAGAAATGTAGTAAGATCATTTCCCAGACCAAGAAATTTGTTATCCTTATGATTCACCCTCAGGACAAGAAGAATTTTGTGGCCATGGCTTCCAGAAAAGGCTCCTCAACGCAACAGTAACAAATGGACAAGGTCGTGGAGGAGTACAGGGACATTTTCACCTCACCTGCAAGGGTACCTTTGCACTATCAAGTCAAGCACTCCATCGATCTAACCCCACACGTGCCACTACCGAACAGATGGATCTATCAATGCTCTGTTCGGGAGAACGATGAGATAAAGAGGCAGATTTAGGAATTGTTGTAGAAAGGGCACATCAGACCAAGATCATCGCCCTGTGTGATCCCGATTGTATTGGTATAGAAGAAGGATGGAACCTAGAGACTCTATATTAACTATTAGGCATTAAATAAGATCATTTTCCAGAATAGGTACCTAATCCCACAGATTGCTGACCTTCTGGACCAGTTCATCGGGGCCAAATATTTTAGCAAGATTGACTTGAAGTCTGGTTATCACCAGGTGCCTATCGAACCCTCTAATGTGTGGAAGACTACCTTCAAATCCAAGGAGGGCACTTTCGAATGGTTGGTCATGCCTTTCGAGTTGACAAATTCCCCTGCAACCTTCATGAGATTGATGGACGACATCTTGCAACCTTTCACTAATGCATTCATGATGGTGTATCTAGATGACATCTTGATCTTCAACTAGAGTTGGGAACAACACCTCCACCATATTTGACAGGTCCTTCAAACCCTACATTAACACAAGCTATGTGAAAATTTGGTGAAATGAACTTTTGGCATGACCCAAGTTCAATATTTGGGGTACATCATTGATGAGAAGGGTGTGGATGTGGACCCAACAAAGATACAAGTCATTTAGGTCTAGCTAGCCCCAACCACTCTAACATAACTCTGCAGCTTTCTAGGTCTTGCAATTTCTATCTAAGGTTCATGTTGGGGTTCTCTCATATCACTTGGCCTTTAAGTCAAGTCACCAAGGGAAGAGTGAAAGCAAAGTTATTTTGGCCTGAATCCAAACAGAAGGCATTTTCCTAGTTGAAGTATCATCTCTAATCTACACCAATACTCTCATTACCAGACTCGCCACAACCATTTGATATCGAGACAAATGCCTTTGACTATGTTATTGGTTCAGTTCTTACTTAGCAGGGGCATCCAATGGCATATCACAGTGAGACACTTTCAGACACAGTCCGAAAGTATCCCACCTATGACAAAGATATGTATTTCATTTTGCAGGTGTGCCAACAATGGAAGCATTACATTATGTGTTAGGAAACGATCATCCAGACAGACCACCGACCCCTACAGTTCATATAGACAGAAGGAAAGTTGCAGAATGATTTCCATAATAAATTATCCACATACCTGCAAAAGTTCCATTTGAACATTAAGTACAAGATGGGAAGCACCAAAAATGTTGCAGACTACCTCATCCGACCACCAGTCATGACACTGGCCACTGTGATCAACTCTTGTGGGCAAAAGACTACGGGGTGGACACATCTTTACAAGAGCGATCCAGAATTTGGTAGCACATACCAGACAATCCTATAAAGTAAGCAAGTTCCAAATTTTCACCTCTAGGATCCATTATTGTGCCACCTGGGACACATTTGTGTTCCTTCAAGAGAGTGTGCCAAGATTATTTGGGAGGCGCACTATAGTCAGGTCGCTGGACATTTCAGTGTAGAGAAAATAGTGGCAATGCTACAGAAGTATTTTTATTGGGCGAACCTTCAACGGGATGTTGGGAAGTGATGAGGCTCATTGATAGGTAAACTATAAGGGTTACAATTCCACTCTCCAGCTTATTAAAATTAACTTTTCTCACATTTATTTACAAATTTTGTTATATTTTCTTAGTGAGAAGGGTAAAGGTGAGTTACTATGTCATGTGGCCTAATATGTATTAAATGTAGGAACTGGAGCAGTTTTGGGTTGACTTAAGTGGAGGAACTCGAAATGGGTAAGAAAGAGAGGTTTTAGGAGATTTGTCTCCCTCCTTAACTCCTCAAATCATTCAAATATTCCTTCACAATATCTCATCAGCTCAGAGTTACTAGCAACCAAGCAAGCTGAGTCCATTGGAAGCCAAGCCAGTGACAGTTAAGAAAGAATCATTCTCAAGTTAGGAAGCCAAGTCTCCCTATTTTCTAGGGAGCTATTGGGATCTCCAGTTTCGTATAAATAAGAGAGCCAAGGGACTCATTAGGATTCGATTTTTTGATATAGCCAAGAGGCAATTTGAGCTGAAACATTGTGACTGTTATTGTTATGTTTTATTTGACATTTTTATGATAATGAGAAATTCTACCTTGATCTAGCACTAAGTTGACTCAGAGGATTGAAGCTCTTGGGTTAGTGCCCAACCTTAGCAATAGAAGTTCCTCTTTTTGTATATGTATTCTTAGATTAAAATGATAGTTAGCTACTGAAGTTTATTTATATTTTGTTTAGCTTAACAAGTATTTGAATTATTGCTTAACCTAGTTTCCATTAGTTTGAAGAGGTAGATAAGTGGTGCAGTAGTGAAGGAAAGCACTTCAAAAAATCTTGTGATAGTGACCTCTATCTCATCTCCCTCATGGGATCATGATTAGAGGGCCCCACTCTCACAGCCCCAAAAACAAAGTTTGTCTTTTGGTCATGGCATAGCTTAGGGTTCATTCTTAGCTAGATCATTGTTTATGATTTCTTGGAAGCACCTGTAATTGTTATCTTGTTTCCTTAAGTTTGTTGTAGCTTAAAAGGCATTCCATTTCATAGATCTAGTCCTTAACAATAGATAGATCACCTTTCTCAAATTCAATTCATCTTTTCCATGTTGACATGTAGTGATGCATAAATGAAATAAAAACACTATTTGTTGTAGGGATTGTTGATCTACAATGAGGATCTCATCCAACCAGCTTCACCTAGGACCTCTCCACCTTCTGCCAAGGCATACCATCCCATAGTCCGAAGCTTTGTTTTGCAACCACCATAAGCAATCCACCTTAGAAAAATCCAACCTCCTTGGAGTGCTGGGCTTAGTATTGGGTAATGTGCACCTTCCCTACACCTTCTATCACCATCGTACATATATCCAACACCTCAAATCAATTTCCTTACCCCCCTAAGCCCTTCAGCTAACTTCCTGTAGCAAACCAGGACATCTTGTAGCAAATTAGGACATCCTGAAGCAGCTTCTTGTAGCAGCTACAAGATCTCATGTAGCAGCCTGTTTGACCCTGTTTTGACCAAATATGGTAGTATAAGAGAAGGTTAGGCCCTCATCTTGGATTCGATGCCTATCAATGCCACCTGAGATCAGCCCTCCCATCCCTTCTCCCTCTGCAAGATTAGAAAAAATAACATAGAATTTACATTTCTGAATTTAGCAATTAAAATATTATTTTTCCTCAAATGTAAAATGAGATAGTTAGTGCATGTATGTATGAGTCCTAGAATGATAGAACAAATTTCCATTTCCCAACAGTCCTAATAGTTAGAGGATAAATTGCAAGGTTAGCATAGTTCTTTTCTGCAAGTAAATTGTGTCATTTCCTAGCTAGATGATTTATGGAATTTCATAGCATTTTCCATTCAGTAACTTTCATTTCCTAAATAAGCAAGCATTTAATTTCCTGCATTAGAACTAGCTTTACATTCACTGTCAGTAGTCAGACTCCTTCTAGTCAATAGAAGACTGGTCTGGAACCCTAGTGGTCTAGCACCCTAGTTGAGAAGTGACATGAGTAGAATGTTGCATCTGTTGTGTATATAGCACTGTCACCTCCAAGTTTGTACGAAACCCCAGGTTGATAAAGTAAAGTTGGTAGCCCTAGGAGTTGCATCATCCTTGCTGCAATACCGAGGCTCATCACTTTTTGGCGCCGTTTTCACGGAGGTGTCTAGTTAGATGTAATTTATGCTTTTCTTTCTAATTTTCATTCAGTAGGTAGATGTTATTCTACTTTCCTTTCTATTTTGCAATTAATTCTGAAAAACACATAAAAGGAAAAAAATATTTCATGCCTCATAGGGGTAGAGACAATTTAGGGAAATTTCTGCCAAATACCCCCACACCATCAGATAATCCACCTTCCCTCTTCTTCGGTGGCTGTTAACTCCCCTCTCTAACTGTAGGGGAGTTAGAGGAACCATTAGGTGAGAAACCAGATATCTTTGAAGAGCCTATTGGCGAAGAAGAAGAAGAAACCATTCCACACACTTACACCATGACTGAAAACATAAACAAGACTGAGAGAAAAAATAAAGGTGCTTTTCCCATTAGAGAGACTAATGGAGATGCTAGGATGAAAAACATAAACCCCTCTACCCTTCCTCGCTTCCATGGCTTAACCTCAAAAGACCTTGATACCTTTTTGTTTTAGTTTGCTTTCATCTGCAGAACTTATGATTATACCCCTAATTACCAGAAGTTGAAGCTGTTTCCATCCACCCTTAAGGATGCAACCTTGCGTTGGTTCATGGGTTTACCTAGTGGCAACATCACTACCTGGGCTCAAATGAAACAATCCTTCAATGAAAAGTATAAGGACTATTGTAGGTCCGAGGACACTACGGGGGAAATCTTCAGAATGACCTTGGGACATGATGAATCCTTGGAGGATTATGAGGAAAGGTTCCAACTTAGCTACAAAAGGTCCAGATGCACCCTTGATATTAAATCACTCAAGTTATTCCTTCTTAGAGGGATCAGGGAAAATATCCTGGAAACCCTAAACATGTTGTCTAGAGGGGAGATCTATCAGCTACCTTATGATGATATCAAGACAATTGTCAAAAATCATTTTAGGTGATGAGCCCCAGAAATGGGTAACTATATGGGCTCATTCTGCCTCTTATTTTGATTTAATCCACCATTCTCAGTAGTTTTGTGCATGTTTTTGAATATATTTATGTCAGTAGAGTGGATTGGGTTAGTCACTTTTCCATGTAGTCTAATAAGTGTTTATTGCAGATTTTTTGGACAATTTTGGACAAGGACCAGGAATTTATGAGCAAAATGGCAGCCAAACTCGAGGAAATAGGGAAGAGGACTTGTAGGAAGGGTGTCTCCTTCATTAATGACCCCTTTCCTTGAATCCTCCATCAGCAGCTCGGAGTACAAAGGCCCACATTGATGACTCCAAGGGGCAACCAAGTAAGTCAAGTAGGACTGCTGTTATCTTCAGTTCTAGGAAGCCAAGTTCCTTAATTTTAGGAGGATTGTTGGGAGTCCCCATTTGTATAAATAATAAGGCTTCGAGCCTCAGTAGGTTAGCCAGTTCTTAGTATATTTTCTCACTTTTGTGCAGCCTTGTACTCAACTCATTTTCAAGCTCTTTTTGAAGACAATTTATGTGATGTAACTGCTATTTTTTTGATAAATGAAGATGGAACAGTTTTTGAGCCAGCACTGATCTTTTCCAAAGGGCTGAAGCTCTTGGGTTAGGGCCCAACCCAAGCTTCCCAGCACCTCCTTTGTGTATTTATATGTTTTTTCTTTCATTCATGAGATAATTTCTGTTGTTTAGGTTCATCTTGCTTTGTTAAAATAGGTTGCTTTTGATGATTAGCATAGTTGTTTTTGCAACAGTCATGCAAGAAGGTTGCTGTAGTGACAAAATAAGATTCAAAAAGGCCATAGCAGGCCCTGATCTCCTTTCTCCCTGTTATAGACATTTTTGGGCACTGCAACCCCAATCATATATTTCCATAAACCAAGGGCTTCTGAGTCCCTAAAAGTGTTGTTTCATGCCCTAAAGGAACAAGGTCAGCTGATTACATCATCTCCCAGAAGTTCCCCACAGAAAACTGCTCAGAACTGGTCAAAACTGGACCATACAGTTTGCTCAGTGCTAAGGGTGCGATGCATCTCACCTGCCCAGTGTAAAAGGCGCGATGCATACTGAAAAGCCCTTCTGTAGGGTGTGATGGGAGAGAATGGACAAATGGCAGAGACAGTTTGCGAGGTGGATGATCATGGAATCTTCCAGAGACTTCTCCTATGACACTTGCCTCTCTGAATTCGCCCAGGGATGAGTAAGAGATCATCAATCTCCAAGTGGAATCAAGAACTATCAGAGAGAAGACACTAATCAAAATCCCAGAAGTTGACTCACCTCCCTGCAATCATCTATATATGGATCCCTCATCCCAGAGATCCAGAGGCTGGATTTTTGTATCTTGTAAGGAAGTGCTATTGGTTTCCTGGTGGAATATCATAGTGTTAGGTGATCTAAGCTTTTCATGAGGTGAAGAAGGGCTTTCATGCTAGGAGGATGACACTGGGTCAGATCAATAGGTTGTAATCCTCTCTTCTAATCTTTATATCAATAAAGCTATTCAAGTTTTTCTCCACATTCTTGTATGTCTGATAGTATATGCATTTGTGTGGTTAATATATATCTGGTCCTATATTGCTTATGATTGTAGATCTCTGCACTTTGAAGGTATTGTGCTGCTTTGACTTTACAGGTACTCTTTGAAGTACAGTGGTCAAGGGATAAGCGGCAAAGACCTGTTGGTGAGGAGAAGGAACAAGCAAAAAACCAAGCGAAAGATCGAGGTTGGTATTCTTTGATCCTGTCCTATCTACTTCTCATAAAGGAAAACGAAAGTAACTTTAATCTGTTTGTTTCTAAGATAGCTACCCATATTAGTGGGACTAGCAGCTCTGCATAGACACTAGATTTCCTGATAACACTCCCTTCTCGGGACTATGATTTGAGGTCAAGGCACTACTGCTGCCACCAAAAACACAGTTTTTGCTCTTCCATGCAACTGCTAGTGTGATAACCTGATTTGGAAAAGTTGATATTAGTTTAGATTCACTTGCTTAGATCATTTTCTATTCTTTTACCATAGTTCTCCACATGCTTTTCTGTTCATAAGTGACTGTTCAACATTTTTCTGTTTGTAGGTCAGAAATTAGGTCAAGATAGAAAAAGCTCTATTTTCATGGTATAGTAGTTCTTCCTTTGATCAGTTTTTGTGCAGATCTATTGCAGGACCTTCCAACTCACCATCCATCCATGCAAAAACCAGTGCCAACTCACTCCTCATAGATTTCCCAGCTCATTCGCAACATTTCGCCAATCTGCCCTAATTTCTGCGTTTTTTCCATAAAGTTGCTTTCTTGCCCCTTGAACAAATCCAACCATCTCCTTCGTCCTTGATCCTTCCTTGACAAGTTATAGACCCCCCAACACCTTCATCCAACCTTCATTTCCCCTCTCCCATCATTTTTCAACCTTCAAACCTCTGAAAACACCACTTTCGGCCTCCTCCTGTAGATCCTCTTGTAGAACCTCCTGTAGATCCCTTGCAGCCTCCTGTAGAATTTCCTGTGAGTGATTTTTCGAAGTCTGATCGCAATGGAAGTCTTCCAAAGGGTACTAGAGGCTTCTTAGGACCCCTCCACACATTCCTTACCTTCTACAAAAGCCAACTCCATCTTCCTTTGCCACCAAACCTCTGCACAGCCACAACTAGTCAAAACACAGGCATAATAATTCCACATAAAAATGCTCAAAAGTACAAAAAAACGATTTCTTCTCATTTCTTTTCAGAAGTAGCTTCAATAAATGAAATTTACCTTTTTAGTAGTCAATGGCACTCATTTCATCAGTTTTGATCTCTTTTCCTGCAATAGTAGGGTTAGTGGGTAGACTAGGGTTTGCTAGGGTTTGCGTTTCATTTCATTTTTCATTCTCTTTCTGCAAGTAGAATAGTCTCTTTCGAGCTAGCTTTCTTTCATCACAGTTAAAAGCTTCTTCTGAGAATTCTTAGAAGTTGGCTTAAGCTCCTAGCGAACTTGTGCTAGCTCATCAAGTGATAGCTTGCAGTAAGAGCTAGTACTTGTGCATACAACACCGTCACTTCCAAGTTTGTTACGAACTACCGGGTTGATAAAAGTAAAGAAGGAAGCCCCAGGAGTTGCAGCATTATTTCTGCAATACTAGAGCTCACCACCTTTTTGGCGCTGTTGCGGGGAAGCATCAGAGTATTTTGTGATTACTGATTTTCTTCTGTTTTCTATTGCAACATTCTCCTAAGTAGTTTATTTCAACAAGAGTAGAGTAGTTGTTTTCATTCTGCAATTTCAATTCTGCAGAATGAAAACAACTACTCTACTCTTGCGAACTTGCGCCAGCTCATCAAGTGACAGCTTGTAGTAAGAGCTAGTACTTGTGCATACAACACCGTCACTTCCAAGTTTGTTACGAACTACCGGGTTGATAAAAGTAAAGAAGGAAGCCCCAGGAGTTGCAGCATTATTTCTGCAATACTAGAGCTCACCACCTTTTTGGCGCTGTTGCCAGGGAAGCATCAGAGTATTTTGTGATTACTGCTTTTCTTCTATTTTCTATTGCAACATTCTCCTAAGTAGTTTATTTCAGCAAGAGTAGAGTAGTTGTTTTCATTCTGCAATTTCAATTCTGCAAAAGTAGATTAGACATTTCCTGCTTTCATTTCCATTCTGAAATTTCATTTCAACAAGCGTAGATTAGGCATTTCCTGCTTTCATTTCAATTTTGCAATTTCCATTCCAACAAAGTAGATTAGTCATTTCTTGCTTTCATTTCAATTCTGCAATTTTCATTTCAGCAAGTTCATTTTAGTTAGTTGCAATTTGTTGTTTAATCCATTTCAGTTTTGCAGGAACAAGCAAAACAAAAGAAAAACAAAAATCACCCAAAAAGAGATTTCCTTTCATGCCTCGTAGGAACAGAGACAATTTATGAAAATTCCTACCCAACACCCCCACCACATCACTAAGTCACCCTTCTCTCTTCTTTGGTGGCAGTGATCCAGAAGAACCTATAGGTGAACCTCCAGAGATATACAAAGATCCTATAATAGAAGAAGAGCAAGAAACCATTCCTCCTGAGACCATGGCTGAAAACAAAAACGTTAGAGGAAATGGGGAAAGAATATAAGGTGCCTTTCCTATCTGAGAGACTAATGGGGACACAAAAATGAAAAACATAAGTCCTTCAGCCTTACCTCACTTCCATGGATTGACTATCGAAGACCCTGATACCTTCTTGTTTGAGTTTGTTGTTCTCTGTCGAACCTATGACTATGCAGAAGACGAGCAAAAGTTGAAACTGTTTCCCTCTACCCTCAAGGATGCAACATTGTGCTGGTTCATGGGGTTACCTGGAAACAATATCACAACTTGGGCCTAGATGCAGCAAGCCTTTAACAAAAAATATCGGGACTACTATAGGTCAAAGGATACCAAGGAAGAAATCTTCCGAATGACCATGGGAAGTGATGAATCTTTAGAAGACTATGAAGAGAGGTTTCAACTCAGTTATAAAAGGGCCAGGTGCACACTTGACCCTGAATCTCTGAAGTTGGTTCTGCTCAGAGGAGTCCCTGAAGACCTTCTAGATACCCTCCATTTGCTGGCTAGGGGAGACATCTACCAATTGCCTTATGATGACATAAAGATTGTGTTTAGGAACCATTCTAGGTCAGCTAGAAAGAGAGGTAGGGGAAGTCAACCTTTAGCCAGTACATCCTCATCTAGTTCATCCCTTAGAAACGAACTTGAGAATCGGCTGGAAGATTTCAAGAGCGAGGTGAGGCAGACTCTTGCCATGCAAATGGATACCTTGCATATCAAAAGGAAACAAGAGGAAGCTGAGAGGGCTTTGGCCATCTTTTGTCCCAGGTGCACTAGAAAGCATCCTAGGAATGAATGTCCATTGCACTCTATAGAAGTGTGTTTAGTCTGTGAAGAAGACCATCCTACGAATCAGTGCCCTTCCTTGCCCGGAATTAAAGCTGCATATTAGGGGGCTGAAGGAGCCACTGAACCACTCTATTTCATGAACCAAAGGAGGCCACATGGACCCAAAATTTACCAGCAGGGGATGCAAGGGACATCCCAGACTTATTACAATCTCAGTCCAGCCACTTCCATGCCCTCTTGAAGTCCCTCTACTCATCCTTCCTAGTCCACACCCCCTCCTTGGTCGTATCCTCCTCAGTACTAGGCTCTGCTAGTTGCTTATTCGTTTCACTTTTATGCTCAACCACAACCTTAGTGGAATGCACCTCATCAGGGGTGGAGGCCCTAGTACAACTCTCCTCCCATTCTTTTGCCTCCACCACCTGCTCAACCACAACCATTACCTCCTGCTCCAGCAAGACAACCCCAAATACCTGCTCAACCGAACCCGAACCCCAATAACAGACAGGCCCAGTAGGTATATACTGGAGAAACATCATGCTCGACCTATGCTGTGGAGATTCAGGAGATTAACCTACGATTTGGGAAGGTTATCCTAGATAGCCAACCTCCTCCTAAGGAGGATGAGTAAGAGAAACATGAAAGTGAACCAAAAGGCATTCCACCCTTTCCTGAGAGACTAACTGGGACCACACAACCGACCCCAAAAGAAACTGAACTTCTGGGAGAATTGAAACGATTTTGTGTAAAGATACCACTTCTCCAAGCCATAAAATATGTGCCTATATACAACAAGATGATCAAGGAGAAGTGCTTCAGGCACCCAGGTAGGCACAGGAGAGATGCTCCAACTATCAACGTCATAGGACAACTGTCCGACCTAATGTTGGGGTAGGTAATCTATCCGAAATATCAAGACCCTGGGAGTCCTGTAGTCGATGTCCACATCAATGGAACTGTGATCCCCCATACCTTGATTGATCTAGGGGCTGCCATTAATGTGATGAACAAGGACACTATGCTCAAGCTCAACCTTCAGGGTTCCCCAAGAAAGACCAAAACAGTACTGCAGCTAGCAGACTGCTCCACCGTGACCCCTGAGGGGATTGTGGAAGATGTAATGGTCTCTATTGATTCTTGGGAGTACCCTGCTGATTTCCTGGTGCTCCAACCAAAGGCAAAACTCACTGGGTATCCTCTCATGCTGGGAAGACCTTGGTTGGCTATTGTACATGCCTACATCAATTGTCGAGATGGGAACATGAAAATCAAGAACGAGCATATGTCCAAATAGCTAGTCCTATATCCTCCTGCCCAACATCTATTAGAACATGATTTACCTATCTGGTTGGAGGAGGAAGATGAGGATGAAGTCTATTCCGTACCATTTTGCATAGTGGAAGCTACCATGGGGGTTCCACAAATTGAGGATGATCTTATTGAGAACTTGATTCAAAATCCACCCCCCCCAGTGTGTTTCCATTAGAAGAGTTGGTGGAAGAAACCCAAACCAATCCTTTAGTGTTAAAATTGGAAACTAGGGAAAAACTTCATGTGGGTCATCTTATTCATGGCTGATAATATTTTTATTATATTCCCCTCATTGAGAGGTGTAGGATTGATATAACGATCGTCCAATTCCGATAAGTATTCGTGGAGATATGAATTTATTTTGATTATGGAATTATTATCAAGCCGACCTACAACTCATGTAGGCTTAGAAGCCCAACAATTGCATCTATTCAAACACCAACGTTGTGTATAAATACAGGAGGAATTTTCCTCATTTGGACTCACTCATCTCATCACATCTCTCTCTCTCTCTACTGCACAAAAAAGAGTCTCTTCTCTACTGCGCAGAAAAGGGTCTCTCCCTCACACATGTGAAGCCGGAAGCTGCTAAAACTGAAGCTGCAACTGCAGAAGTAAAGATTGACCTGCGTGGAATAGAATATCTCCTCATCTGGACTACATTGTAGGTTCATCTAAACGTCCTCTGAAATCTGCAACTTTTGGTGGTGGAATCAAGTCAATCTGACGGACAGTTTGCAAGATATCGACTACCCTAGTTTGAAGGAAGCTGCTGAAACTGAAGCTGCAACTGTAGAAGTAAAGATTGACCCGCGTGGACTAGGAGATCTCCTCATCTGAACTATGCTATAGGTTCATCTGAACTATGCTATAGGTTCATCTGAACCTCCTCTGGAAGCCGCAACTTTTGGTGGTGGAATCAAGCTGATCCGACAGTCGGTTTGTGAGATATTGTCTGCCCTAGTTTGATGATGAAGCCGCTAATGCTGATGCTGCTGATCTAGGGTTTGCTACTACTGATATGAATCAAATTTATTGTACTATTTCTCTCTGCTGAATTATTGAATATAAAAGAAGATTTGATCAAAGGGTTTCCCCACACATTGTGGGGTTTGTCCCTGGCTAGCCGCCACATCTTGTGTTTCTTGTCTTGGATTTTTTTTTGTCGATCGTTTAATGTTCTATCTGCACTTTACTTTATGTACATGTGATTGCTAATCTATGGAATATAATAAGGAAAAGAAGTAAATTGTTATAAGCATAGAACATACCATAACTTAACATGGTATCAGAGCTGAGGTGAAGACAAAGCCCGAGCAAGAGCAAGAGCAATCACTGAAGAGAAGATTGGCAAGGCTATCCTAAAGGAACTATGGGGTCCTCAACACTCTTTCTTGCCGAAGACAAGCTCCATGAGAAAGATGACTATCACATATGGAAGATGTCTATCAATCTAACCCTTGAGGATCAAGGAGTGTTGGACCATGTGAGAGGCGATATTGTTGAGCCTCCATCAAATGCATCTGTTGCTGCCAGGAACAAATGGAAAACTGGTGAAGTCTAAACAAAGAAGATCATCTGAGACTCTATCGACAAGCGCTTGGTGGCCTACATCTCCGATCTAGACACCTCCAAGGAAATCTACGATAGACTGGTGAGTTTGTTTCTTAGAAATAAGTTGAGGGAAATCAAGAAGGGTAAAGATGAGAGTATGCAAGCATACTTCTTAAGAATCACCGAGATCAAGAATGATCTCCTATCTATTGGGGAGACTATTACTGACAAAGAAATGGCACTCACGACTCTTGGAGGATTACCATCTGAATGGTACGTGTTCAAGACTACTCTCCTGAACAATCATGTAATTCTTGGTTTCAAAGAATTAATGGCTAGATGCATTCAAGAAGAAACAAGGGTAGAAGAGTAAGAAATGCCCTTACCTAAAGGTCCTCCTGCTGCTTTTTCTTCTCATGCTAAGAAAAGAAATAATTCTTGGTCTAAATCGAAAAGAAAGGCTGGAACTAAGGGTGGAAGAAAAGGACGATGTTACATTTGCACTAAAGCAGGTCACTATGCAAGGGCATGTCCTGATAGAAAGGGATCTCACCGTGACGATGATCAAAATCCCTCTCATGGAAATCGAAGGAATGGCAGATTCAATAGCAAAGGTAAGAGGAGAGCTGGGAATCAAGGAAGAGGACATGCATTCAAGAAAGCTAGAAATTCCAGGATGTATTAAATGCACCTGATCTCCGAAAGAACCTGCTGTCCATCTCAGCAATGGAAGACAAAGGCTACAAGGTAACCTTCAGCAATGGCAAGGTACGTGTATCAAAAAATAATGTTAAAGATGCCTTTACTCTTGGGTTTCATGTTGTCAGGTCAATGAAATTCAAGTAGGTGTCATGTCTTATGACATATCTCTTCAGTTCGAACTTTGGCACCGAAGGTTTGCCCCCCTTCATTATAAATCTCTACTTGGTGTAAGACAAATGGTGATAGAGATGCCCGAATTCCAAGTAGAGAAAGAAGGTGTATGTACAGGATGTGCCGAAGGAAAGCTCAAAATGGGACCATTCCCCTCAAGCCTAAGCAAGACCTCCGATATATTACAGTTGGTTCACGCAGGCATACCTGAGGTTGGCATTAAGAGAGAGACTACTACACCACATACTCTAGAGTAAAATGGTGTGGCACCGTATGATTGTGGAAGTTGTCTCTATGGGTAGATGATGTAACGATGCCTGATGTGGAAGAACCTATGGATCCTATTTATCCACCTGAGCCTTCCTCTTCTAGGAAGAGGCCTTCATGGCTTGGGGGCTACTTGATGATGCTGAAGGACATGCTGCGCCCCGAGGAACCTTTCATGAAAGTAAGAAACCTAATAGGTATCAGGGATACCTAACCATCATGAGCACGATCATACAAAATGAGCCTTCATCATTCTTAGATGCCGTCAAGCATCAAGTATGGAAGGATGCTATGACCGAAGAATATGAGTCTATCATGAAGAATGATGTCTGGGAAGTAGTTCCCAGACCCCAAACAAGACAATTGTCACTTCTAAATGGCTTTACAAGATAAAGCATGCAGCAGATGAAAGTACAGAAAAGTATAAGGCTCGTTTTGTTGCTCATGGTTTCTCCCAGAAGGAAGGTATAGACTATGATGTGATATTTGCACCTGTTGCTAGATATACGACCATCCGCTCGATCATAGCCCTTGTGGCTTCACAAGGATGGAACCTACATCAGATGGATGTCAACACTGCGTTCTTGCACGGATTGATCAAAGAAGAGGTCTATGTGGAGCAACCTTAAGGATTTGAGATTTATGATAAAAAATCTCATGTATGCAGGTTGAAGAAGGCTCTCTATGGGCTGAAGCAAGCACCCCGAGCATGGTATGAGAGGATTGATAGCTACTTGATGAAGTTGGGATTCACTAGGAGTGAAGTCGATCCTAACCTTTACTTTAAGGTTGAAGATGACAAGCCTCTCATACTGGTGTTGTATGTGGATGACCTCTTTCTAACAGGTGCATACCCTCTCATTCACAAATGTAAGAGGGAGTTGGCTTCTGAATTTGAAATGAAGGACCAAGGACTTGAAGTGTGGCAGAAGCCAAGGGAAATTTTCTTATCTCAAGGAAAATATGTGGTGAAGATTCTAAAAAGATTTGGTATGATAGACTGCAAGCCTGTGACTACTCAAAGATCTTAACTTTTAGAAGTTATATGATAGTGATGTCGGACCAGATTTGGGAAATGCCTCTGAGTTTCATAAACTCATTCGCATTGATGTTCTTGGTGAACCTCTGTCCAAACATATGTTTTGCAGTTAGCATTGTGAACTCATATTTGGTTGAGCCTCACTAGATTGGTGCCAAGAATCTTTTGAGATGTCTTCAGGACACAATCTCTCATGGATTGAGATACACTGTCGGAAATATGAAACTGCATGATTATTCAAATGCTGATTAGGAAGGTAGTGTGGAGGATCACTGGAGCACTTTTTAGTGCTGTTTCTCTTTGGACTTTGCTGCGATATAATGAATGAGCAGGAAGCAGAAGTCGGTTGCCATAAGCAGCACCGAGACCAGATACATATCTACAAATATGATCTCATATGAAGCTGCTTGGTTGGGGAAGCTCTTCAGTGATCTGTTTGAACACATACCACTGTGATTCTCTGTAACAACCATAGGTGGGATTCGATTATTGAGGAATCCCGTATTCGTCGATTGCTTCAGCAGATAGACATCATCTGGGATATGGTAAGTTGATGAGAAAGGAGGCTCCATCGCATTAAGATGATGTACAGGTCAATACACCTTGTCAAAGCCGTGAGGAAAGATCTAATCTATAATTTTCTCAAACGACTTGGAGTCGTAAAGAAACCCTTGTACAAGGGTCCTGCATGTTGCATACATTGAGCTCTGGGAGCTCTGAGGGCTTGCAGTTCTTACTGGAGCAACATACGACCACAAGATGACTCACCCTCCCCTGGTGGTGCACACTGGAACATGATGATTCGCACTCCTGTGTAGCAGGATGATTAGTTCTCCTTTGAGGCCTGGATTGATGTGTTCTCCATGGCGGCCTGGATTGATATGTTCTCCATGGCGATTGTAGTAGGATTGATGTGTTCTCCTGTGAGGATAGGATTGATTAGTTCTCCTGTCGAGGCATCCTACCCATGCAGTCTGGGACTCATGGGAAGTACCTCTCATCTGATCAATGAGCAGGGAAATGAAGTTAGGTACCATAGTAGTACCGATGGATGCATCGTTGTATCTACCACACTCCCTACGCTAGGATGACCTCCATTGATCTGGGATCAATGGCTGGTCTAGGACTAGTGGTACATACTCTGAGACTGACTTTGTGTCAGTGCAGTATTGGTCTGGGACTAGTGAGAGTGGTACATACTATGATGCTGACTTCGATTCGGTTGAGACTGGTTTGGGAGTAGTGGTACACTCTCTGAGACTGCGATACTGGTTTGGGACTAGTGGTAGGAGTGGTACCTACTATGAAGCTGACTTCGAGTCGGTTGAGACTGGTCTGGGACTAGTGGTACGCACTCTGAGATTGACTTTGAGTTAGTGGAGGATGATACTGGTTTGGGACCAGTGGTACGCACTCTGAGACTGACTTTGAGTCAGTGGAGGATGATGCTGGTCTAGGACCAGTGGAGTTGTACTCACTATGACACTGAATTCGGGTCAGTTGAGACTGGTTTGGGACCAGTGGTACATACTCTGAGACTGAATTTGAGTCAGTATGATACATCCTCGATCATTTCTTCTTCTTCATAATTTGGACAAAAGCAGAGTAGAAAAAAACAATGCAAGAGCAGAGCAGAATAGAGCAAAGCAACACAGATCAGTATAGGGTAGATCAAGACAAAGAAGAACAGGCGAAATAGAGCTGAGCAAGACAAGGGTCAGGCTATATAGGGTAGTGCATTTGATGGATGAATAGTAATGACCGATAGACAGATTGCAGAAGAAGTTCTCCCTAGTTGAGAGGGAGTGTTAAAATTGGAAACTAGGGAAAAACTTCATGTGGGTCATCTTATTCATGGTTGATAATATTTTTATTAGATTCCCCTCATTGAGAGGTGTAGGATTGATATAAAGATCATTTGATTCCGATAAGTATTCATGGAGATATGAATTTATTTTGATTATGGAATTATTATCAAGCCGACCTACAACTCATGTAGGCTCAGAAGCCCAACAGTCGCATCTATTCAAACACCAACATTGTGTATAAATATCGGAGGAATTTTCCTCATTTGGACTCACTCATCTCATCACATCTCTCTCTCTCTTTACTGCACAAAAAAGAGTCTCTTCTTTACTGCGCAGAAAAGGGTCTCTCCCTCACACATGTGAAGTCGGAAGCTGCAACTACAGAAGTACAGATTGACCTACGTGGACTAGAAGATCTCCTCATCTGAACTATGTTGTAGGTTCATCTGAACCTCCTCTGAAAGCCGCAACTTTTGGTGGTGGAATCAATTCAATTCGACGGACGGTTTGCAAGATATCGACTGCCCTAGTTTGAAGGAAGCTACTGAAACTGAAGCTGCAACTGCAGAAGTAAAGATTGACCTACATGGACTAGAAGATCTCCTCAATTGAACTACATTGTAGGTTCATTTGAACCTCCTCTGGAAGCCACAACTTTTGGCGGTGGAATCAAGCTGATCCGACAGGTCAGTTTGTGAGATATCGTCTGCCGTAGCTTGATGATGAAGCCCTAATGCTAATGTTGCTGATCTAGGGTTTGCTACTGCTGATATGAATCAAATTTATTGTACTATTTCTCTCTACTGTATTATTGAAGATAAAAGAATATTTGATCAAATGGCTTCCCCACACATTGTGGGGTTTGTCTCTGGCTAGCCGCCACATCTTGTGTCTCTTGTCTTGGCTTATTTTCTGTCGATCGTTTAATGTTCTATCTGCACTTTACTTTATGTACATGTGATTGCTAATCTGTGGAATATAATAAGGAAAAGAAGTAAACTATTATAAGCATAGAACATACCATAACTTAACATTTAGTTGATCTCTGTGTGGCTAATCCTACCTCTCTCCGAGTTAAGAATGTGGAATTCGGCCCGGAAAGAACCTTGAAGATCAACTCATTCCTATCCACCTCTTAGGAGAAAGAACTGTGTGGCTTATTGAAAAATCACTTGGATGTTTTTGCTTGGAGCTATAAGGAGATGAAGGGAGTCCACCCTTCAGTCTATACTCATCAAATTTACATTAAAAAAGATTGTAAACCAGTCAGGCAACCTCAAAGGAGGATGAATCCAGCCCTTAAAGACATTGTCAAAGAAGAACTATAAAAGTTGTTGGATACAGGATTCATCTACCCTATTTCTGACAGCGAATGGGTTTCTCCTTTGGTGCTAGTGCTAAAGAAAAATGGGAAGTGGAGATTCTGTGTAGATTATCGGGAACTAAACAAGGCCACCAGGAAGGATCATTTCCCTTTGCCTTTCATAGACCAAGTGTTAGATGGCCTGGGTTCTTCTCCTTCGTAGATGGGTTTAGCGGGTACAACCAGATCCAAATCAGCCTAGAAGAACAAGATAAGACCACTTTCACTTGTCCTTGGGGTACTTTTGCATATCTGGTCCTTCCTTTTGGGTTGTGCAATGCTCCCGCCACTTTCCAGAGAGCAGTGCTGAGCATATTTACTAAACTGGTTCATGACTCAGTGGAGATCTATATGGATGACTTTACCCCTTATGGTTCTAACTTCCAGGAAGCTTTGACTAACCTGGGAAAAGTTTTAGCCAAGTTTATTGAAATGAACCTATCCCTCAGTCCTGAAAAATGTGAATTCCTGATGACTGAAGGGACCGTGCTAGGTCATACAATTTCTCAGTAAGGATTACAGGTGGATCCCAATAAAATTGCAATCATCCAAAGGGTTCCACCTCCTCAAAAGGTAAGAGATGTTTAGAGTTTCCTAGGCTTAGCAGGGTATTATAGAAGATTCATCAAGGATTTTAGTAAGCTAGCCTCTCCATTGTTTGGTCTTTTGGGAAAAGAGGCTAAGTTCATATGGACTGACAACTATCAGGAGGCTTTGGATGCCTTGAAAGGTAAACTGATAACTGCCCCAATTCTGAGAGGTCCAAACTGGACCTTACCTTTCCACATTCACACGGATGCCTCGAACAAAGCGATAGGAGTAGCCTTAGAGAAAGTTGATGAGAAGCTACCTTATGCCATATATTTTGTTAGTAAAAACTTGTCGAAGGCAGAATTAAATTACACTGTAACTGAAAAGGAGCTCCTAGCTGTAGTCCATTCCCTAAATAAGTTCAGACACTACATCATCGGCTATCAAACATTCGTACACACTGATCATGTTGCAATTAGGTATTTGATGAATAAACCAGATGTAAATGCTCGTATTATTAGATGGTTACTTTTATTGCAGCAATTTGATTTGACCATTGTTGATAAACCGGGTAAGGAAAATGTTGTTGCTGATTTTCTGTCTAGACTAGATCTGCCTGCAGGTGAAGAAGGAATGGTGGATGATCAAATGCTAGATGAACACCTATTTGCTATTTCAGTACTCTCTCCATGGTTTGTTGATATAGCAAATTACTTGGTTTCAACACAGTTTTTGCCACAACTGTCCTCAAAAGAGGAGAAAAATTGTGAGGAAAAGTGCCCCATTCACCTGGATTGGGGGCAATCTTTTTAAACTTGGCCCAGATCAGATTTTGAGGCAATGTGTCAGGGAGGAGGAAGTTTTTGACATTCTCCTAACCTATCATGATGGGCCCTGTGGGGGCCATTTTGCAGCAAAGAGGACTGCCTTCAAAATTCTGCAAGCAGGTTACTATTGGCCCACTCTTCATCAAGATGTCAGGAGATATATTAGCCAATGTGACTGATGTCAAAGGATGGGGAAACCTACTCCAAAGGATGAGATGCCCCTGCAACCTCAAGTGACTTTTGAGCCATTTGAGAAGTGGGGCATGGACTTTGTGGGTCCTATCAACTCTCCTTCAAAATAGAAATCTTACATCATTGTGTGTACTGATTATTTAACAAAATGGGTAGAAACAAAGGCGATCAAGGTAGCAACAGAAGAAAAAGTAGCTGAGTTTTTGAGGGAAAATATCTTCTACAAGTTTGGCTATCTAAGAGAGTTAGTCACAGATCAAGGGAGTCAGTTTACCTCCAATCTGATTGAAGACCTGCTCACACATCACAAGATTAAGCACAAAACTTCCACCCCTTATCATCCACAAGAAAATGGACAGGTGGAAGTCACTAACAGAGCTTTGGAAGGGATTTTGACTAAGGTAGTGAGTAGCAGCAGAAAAGATTGGGTAGATCGATTGGTTGAGGCCACCTGGGCCTATAACACCACATGGAAAACCACCACAGGGTTCACACCCTATGAGCTGCTCTATGGAAGAAGGCTCCACTGTCAATAGAATTTGAATATAACACATTAAGGATGGCAGCTCAGCTGGACTGAGATCTCAGCCATGCATAAAAGGAAAGGTTACTTCAGCTAAATGGATTGGATGAGCAAATATTGCAGGCCCTTCTCCACTCAGAGGTAGTCCAACTTCAAAGAAAAATATGGCATGACAGACGCCTCAAAGAAAAAAATTTCCAAGAAGGAGATTGGGCGCTGCTGTATGACCCAAGATATAAAGATTTCAAGGCCAAACTGAGGACAAGATGGCTAGGACCATACACAGTAGAAAAATGCAATGACAATGGTTCAGTCCTGATCCAGACCATTGATGAAGAAGCCATCCCCATGCTCGTCAATGGGCATAGGTTGAAGAACAACAGGAAGCCCCTTTCCAAGCAAGAATTCATTGAAAATCTGAGGGAAATAGTGTTGGTAGTGGAGCAAGTCTCTGCGTCCACTCCACCCACACCCTGAGTATAAAGAAAAAAGGAGCCCCTGATGAAAACCTCTTGGAAGTGCCCAGGCAAGTAGTGAGGGTGAAAACCTCCTGGAGGCGCCCCAACTGTCTCTTAAAAAAAATAAAAAATAAATAAAAAAAGAAAAAAAGAAATAAGAAAAAAGAAGGAAAAAAACAGAAAAAAACCTAACTTCTTTTGAATGCATTGCAGATTGTAGGAGGGTCACACAAGAGGAAAAGGACATGGCCAGGCTGCATACACCCTTGATAGTTCATTCCTCCATTGCCCCTGTCTTTTCCCAGGCCTTGGTCTCGCTTGTTCTAAAAATTTTGCATCCTACAGGAAACTCTGTGCATTCTACAGGAGGCTCCTGTAGAAACTACAGAGAACTCAAAATCGAGTTTAGAAAAGAATCCGAGGGCTATAAATTTGTCCAATAGGCCTGTGGACCTCCCTACCACCATTCATCCTCCTAATTCTCCATTCCATCCCTGCACACCCACATTTCCACTTGCTTTTTCTTCCCTGCACAGAAAACACAAAATTTTGTTTCTGTTGTCTTTTAAAAAAATGATGAATAAAACAACAGCAATCTTCACTTGTTTCTTACCTAATGCATTCCAGCTGTTATTCCTTCCATTCAGAACCTTCTTCAACTGTCTTTTTAGCCCTACTCAAGCATCAGCCTAAAATTTTAGAGGGAGAAACAACTACATGAAATCTTGCAGGATTCCTGTAGCAGTTGATCCCTTTTAAAAAACAAGCTCCAGAGGTAGGGTCAGTGCAGCCAAGATGTACGCACGTGCAAGGAGCGGTGCCTGATAAAAAATCACCAGCATAAGCCACCAGTTCAGAGGCTATGAACACCAGTAGCAGCAGCAAAAAAAAAAAAAAAACGAAGTGCCAAAGTCCGAGCATGCAGAGCATGACAGCGACTAACAGGTAAGTGGCTAAACCCATTCCTCTGTTGAATGAATATTATTTAGGAACTGCATGAACTATTGAGATGGTCATGATTAAATGGAATTGGTGGCCAGCTAACTGGCCACCCTCGTTCAGTTCAAACCACCCTTGTTGAGTTCAAACGAGCCTCATCCAATTCAAACAGCAGTTCAGAAGATGCAGTCAGCACGTGTGGTCTGTCAACTCGGGAAGAAAAAAAATCAGAACCAGTAGTGGTGGCGACGTATAATGGAAGTGATGGCGGGCAGGTGACATGAAAAACCATTATGACACTGGAGTAGGATCAATGGTCCGGATGGGGATAATGTACCCATCTTACCACCTCACCTCGTCACCGCAGATCACGCCATCAGCTTAAGTACAGTGCGGTCGAAGCCTCCACCACCTTTTGTTTTCATTTGCATTGATGAGTTCTCAACTGCAGCAACTCACCTACCACCTTCAGAACAATGAGCCAGTTGTCCTCTGCTAGTTTTCAAAACCCTCCTGCTTATCAGGTTCTACAGGAGCAGAAAACATAGTCTATAAGAGTAAAAAACACCATCTACAGGAGCCTTTCTATAGGAAGGTCAGAGAGCAGCTCTGCAGAGGAAAAATTTGGAATTTTATCCAAATTCGAGCTTGAAAAGAGGTAGGTTCAGAAATCCACTCTACATGTGATATATCTACACAAGGTGGTGGGAGTAGAAGAAAAGTATTGGGTTGAAAAAGGAAAAGAAAGTGAGCACAAAAGTCTGCCTGTGTTTTTCTGAATTCCATACAGTCTCTCCATTTTCTTCTCTGCACTAAAAGTCTATCTTTTTCTTCCCTGTATTCTCCTATAAAGAAGAGGTGCAATCATAAAAAATCAAGCCTGTGAAAAGTGTGAATTTGCATTTGGAAGCCCGTTTATTTTGTGAAAAAAAAAGAAAAGCACTGTTTTATATACTCTCTGTTTTGTCAAAATATTGATTTCCTCAACAAAAGAAAAAACCTGAGAAGTACATTCAGGTTGAGAACAGGGTTTGAAGGGAGGAAAAATTGCAAATTGATGTTGTGAAAAAGAAGAACATGAAAAATTCCTGATTCCAGAAAGACAAACCTCAACTATTCCTCTGTTTCCGGTTTTGAAAGTTTGTTGCCTTCCTCCTCACCTGAACATTTCCAGCAGTCACTACACACCATGACAGGAGGTTTTATGAGAAAGGAGCCTTTGAACTCCAACAAATTGCATGAACACCCAGAAGTGGTAGCCCTCTTCACTAGGGCAAACTGGATGCTTTTCTTTGAGAGAATTCATGGATATGATGAGGAGGTGATAGAGGAATTTTTAATGTCATTAAGACCCCATTCAAAAACACATGCTATAGTCAGTTTCAGGGGTTTGACCATAGAGCTTACACCATAATTCATCAGTAGAGTCACAGATCTTCCACTTGGGCTCCTCTGGAGCAAAGAAGAAAAACCATTAGGACAGGCTGCTAAAAAGACATTTTTTTAGCCCGATGAACATTCTGTAGAAGACAAGAATGGGGTCAGAAGGACAAGTATATGTGGAGCACCTGGAAGGTATGCTTTTGACTAGCAATCTAGTGGTTTTTCAATAATAGTTATAACCTTTTCTGCATTATGAGTTCAAAGAAGATAAAGGGTTTTGATAAAATGTGCAACAATCGATAAAGGAAGCTTAAGTGCTAATGATTGACGTTTTCCATGCAGGAAGACGCGAAAACAAAGGATCAGCGATTGAAAGCAAGAAGCAAAGGGAAAATAACTACTGTCCCGCCAACAGGGAACCGGATGCGGACAAGATCAAGTAAAATTAGAGCCGAATAGCCCAAAGAAAGAAGGCGGGATACTGAGACGGAGAACGCAAGAAGGGAAAGAGAAGAATCGAACGATTAGCGAATCCCTCAGGATCCTTGATCCTGAGGGATCGCTGCTTTAAGTTATCTTTTGATTATCTAGATACCTCCGTCATTTCTGTTATATAAAGGCACCACGCCATTGGACGGGGGAGGACTGTCTTTTGTAATTTTCAATTTCAGAACCAACTGTAATTACTGAGTCTCTCTGAGACCTGACTTTGTTATACTTTTGTTGATGCAATTAATATAAAAGACTTGGTGTTCATTTCGTCTCTGCATCTGGAGTAACTTCAGGCGGTGTTCCATTGGTAGCCAAGGGCCCAGCTCCGACGGACACTTGCTTTTGTACTATTATACTGTGTGGTTTGTTTATTTCCATTATTTCAGTAATCTGATACATCTTCTATATGATATGCTATGTTTCGTTATAACTGACATCTGAATGAGTTCTTTTATCTCATGTCTCTGCATTGTATAAGTGGATCCATTCGAATTACGTCTTTCAGCTATTTCTGTAGCGGAATGTTTGTATGAATATTATTGTTATCAGATCCATGTGAAATAGTATTTGCAAGACTCGAAAGCAATATTACCTTGTTCAGGAACATAGTCGTATCCTCCATTATTCTCAGATTGCTGTAGTAGTAGAGAACGTGTACATATGGTTGAGGATTGCTGTTCCATTATTTGCTGTTCCATTTATCATTGCTGTTCCATTATTTGTTGTTCCATTTATCATTGCTGTTCCATTATTTGCTGTTCCATTTATCATTGCTGTTCCATTTATCATTGCTGTTCCATTTCCTTACTGCTGTTCCATTTCTTTACTGCTGTTCCATTTCCAGATTGCCATGGGCTCTGGACTTCGTTGGGCCCATCAATCCATCATCAAATCAGAGGACATACATTCTGGTGGCGACAGACTATGTTACTAAATGGGTCAAGGCTGAATCGTTACCTAGGGCTACAGAAGACTTTGTGATACAATTCTTGTTCCATTTGTTTGTACGTTGTGGACTTCCGAGAGAATTAATCACCGATGGTGGACCACAATTTGTTGGAAATAAATTAGCTGCAACACTTAACAATTACCATGTCCAACATAAGATTACTACCCCATACCATCCGCAGGCAAATGGGCAAGTAGAAAGTAGTAATAAGGTAATAGAATCAATTTTAACAAAAACCATTGCATCGCATTGGCGAGATTGGGCCGCTTGACTACCTGAGGCGCTGTGGGCCTACAGAACCACATGGAGAAGCACTACAGGCTATTCACCCTATCAATTAGTGTTTGGAAAGCAGCCAATTTTCCCCATAGAATTCGAAATCCGAACGCTACGAACTGCACAGGAAGTCGGCCTAGATTTGAGTGAGGCACAAATCAATCGATTACAGTAGATTAATGAATTAGACGAGATCAGGCTCTCTGCATTACAGAATACAGCATTGATTCAACAGCAGCGGGCTAAATGGCATGATGCACTGATCAAGAATAAAGTCTTTCATGAAGGAGACTGGGCTCTGTTATACGACTCTCGGTTTCAGGATTTCCCGGGGAAACTCCAGACTCGATGGCTAGGACCATACGAAATCCAGAAGGTACACGAGAATGGGACCCTTACCTTGGTCACAATTGACGGTTCTGGATATGCATTCAAAGTAAATGGCCACCGAGTTCGCCTTTATCGAAAGCCACTCACTCGGGAATCCTTCTGCCAACAGCTGCGACAAGATACTGATATGAAAATTTTAGGAGAGGAAGCGCAATCTTCCTCACCTATAGCTTAAGAAATTCATAACTTGTACATGGCATCTTGTATATATGTTTCCTTGATTTTTTTGTTTCCAAGTGTTTTTGCTGTTCCTTTGCGAAAAGGAACAGCACCGGTGTGTTTTTTGCTGTTCCTTTGTGAAAAGGAACAACACTTGCGTATTTTGTTGTTCCTTTGTGAAAAGGAACAGCACTTGTGTGTTTTGCTGTTCCTTTGCGAAAAGGAACAGCACTTGTGTGTCTTGCTGTTCCTTTGCAGAAAGGAACAGCACTTGCGTGTTTTGCTGTTCCTTTGCGAAAAGGAACAACACTTGTGTGTCTTGTTGTTCCTTTGCGAAAAGGAACAACACTTGTGTGTCTTGCTGTTCCTTTGCGAAAAGGAACAGCACTTGTGTGTCTTGCTGTTCCTTTGCGAAAAGGAACAGCACTTGTGTGTCTTGTTGTTCCTTTGCGAAAAGGAACAGCACTTGCGTGTTTTGCTGTTCCTTTGCGAAAAGGAACAGCACTTGTGTGTTTTGCTGTTCCTTTGCGAAAAGGAACAACACCTGTGTGTTTTGCTGTTCCTTTACGAAAAGGAACAGCACTTGGATGTTTTGCTATTCCTTTGCGAAAAGGAACAACACTTGAGCGTGACTGCTGTTCCTTGTCAAAAGGAACAGCATTTGAGTGACTTTGCTATTCCTTTCTCAAAAGGAACAACATTTCCGATTTTCAGTAGCTCCTCTCAAAGAAATGGTATCCTATGAATGCCATTGTCATGTTTTCGTCCTTATGGAAGATGCTTTGTGACCATGGTTTCCTCAATCTTTTAGATACAGCAATGAACTTATGCCGTGAAAATAAACCATGAGATACCTAAATCAGCACATCATAAATCGCTATCACTATGAGGCCAGTATGTATAAAAGAACAGGAGGAGGGACGTGAACTTTTAATCTTCACTGTCATTGTCATTTACCGGTACCATTGTTATTGGTGATCTTTATTTCCCTAAAATCTTTTTTGATCACTACTTGGGAGTAAGAACGAATGATTTATATCTATCTGTTGGGATCGTAAGACTTCTTCCACCATTCCCCGCTCTTAAGGAGTGCGGAACCACCCTGATGTGAAAAGAAACAAGAGAGATGCTCTGCAAAAGAAAACAAAAACAAAATATGAAAGTTGTCAAATGCAGGATAAGAGGTCTCATTCAGAGCCGGCCTACCATGATCATAAGGGTGGAAGCGAAGTGGCATTCCCATAATGGCCACCACACCAGGGATATGGTCCAAAAATAAATTAACAAGCAAATCTTGGAATAGGAGGTCTCATCGCGAGCCGGCCTAACCACGTTTCGCGCCTACCTTGTGAATGGCATTATGACTATCTGGTCACCAAGCCAGCATAATGGCCTGCATTTTGACAAAGCACTCTTCAAAATATACACAAAGGATCATGGTTCTGGAGGGTGAGACAAACAACTCTGCCAAGGTTATGGACACCTGTTGGCAGCAGAGCTCTGTTAATGGCATCGAAGTCGTAATATTTACACCACCAGGTATGATATTAAATCTTTCTGTCTCTTATATCCTTCGCATGTATCATATGTCACACCCCGATATATTTATCGCATGAACATTACCACCAATCATAGCAACGGAACTGACAATGACTACTGGAGACTTCGTACAGTTGACAGACGTCCAATCCCCCGGTTCCTCATTATATCACGCAGGCTTATATAAAATGCGATCCACCTTTTTGCCTCGGTTTCGGCATTTCATTGTTCTTTTACAACATGGCATCCTTTCATATGATGTACTTGATGATTGCACTCCCGACTGGCTACTGCTCCTCTCTTTGACGGCTGTGGGCAGCCTATCAGATCGCGGGGGGGGAAGTAACCTCATTACTCCATGGATTACGTGGCTGCATACCATTCGGGCAAAATAATGTACAAGGAAATGGCATGATTTAACGGTATGATGCTTCCATCTCACGGAGACTGCCGTCCACGATTTCTTCTTTTTGTTGCATGCCCTGTGTAGTCCTTTCCTAAATTGGCATCGATCATCCTTTTTGCGTCGTAAATACCGCAAACAGTTGCTGTTCCATTTCTGAGTCCATTTCTGAGTTGAATCATGGGTGGAAGGACGGTCCGGAGCGAACCTCACAAGCTGACAGTCTCCGATGCTGCTCGCAAAATCTTGGAAAATGCAGGATGGTTGAATTACTTCAACCGCCTGCAAGAATCAAACGAAGCAGTAGCATTGGAATTCCTGCAGAATTTGCAGGAAAACTACTCCGTAGTAGGAGGAAAGCGGATAGAGGTTACAGAGGATATCATCGCGGAAGTCTCAGGATTACCAGCTGTTGGACCCAAATGGGGGCCGAAGAAGGAGAGATTACAAAAAGCTATGGAAACTTTCCAGGACGAAGGCCAAAGCTTGACAGTCAAAAGAAAAGGAGTTCTGCCGGCAGCACTAGGGGAACCCTGGACCGAGCTAGCAAAGATAATACAAAGCTATATCACCTGCGAAGGGAGAAAAGACGTGGTAAGACCTTGTCACCTGAAACTCTTAGCTGTTTTAAAAGGAAAATGTTCTGTAAATCTCCCTGCACTTTTAAATTCGTTACTGCATGGCGCGGCCCAAAGCCTGAAAAAGGCCCAGCACATAGAAACAGTCGTTAGCCACCATGGGCTGATTCGGTTGATAGTGAGCCACGGTCTCACTCAACAGCAAAGCTCTTGGGAGGAATTGGTCGCAATAGTCGAAGGGGGAGCGGCTGTACCACCCCCAAAACCTGAACAATCCTCTGGCACGCCGGAACGATTAGAGAAACGCAAGAAGTCAGCAGCAGAGAGACATGCCGCTTCAAAATGGAAGCAACCTCCCGATACGCCAGAGCAACCAGAGACACCCGCAGAACCTACTGATACTCCTGACCAACTTGAGAGGCCAAGAAAGTCAGCTCGGCTGGCCCGGATACGAGGAAGGTTGGAAAGAATTCAGGGAACAACGGCCCAGCCAATTGAAATTGCGGATGAACCTCCAGAATCAGAGGGAAGACCCTCTGAAGGAAATGCTGAGCAATCGGAGGCCGAGGCTGACCAGCCGGAAGGAGAAATTGAAAAAGGACATGAACCCTCGGAGGAAGAAGAGGCCACTAAACAGGGCAATTGGGAAGACGAAATTGCACAGCCAGGGGGTAGCCCGCTGCAAGACCCTCCAAGTGAGGAGGAATTGGCAGCAGTTCTGGCCAATATGGGAGAATATGGCCAGGACTCCAGCACAGGAGGTGTCCCTGGCGGTCCCACAGAAAGAGAATTACCCGAGGAAATGCATGCAGAAGAGGCAGGGGGAGAAAACCTGCCTGGCTATGATAATGAAATGAAAGATAATAATCTGAGACAATCTGTCCCCAGGATGTCGGAAGATATCACAGAGGACGCAAGCCTAAGAACCAAACCCTCTGCCGAAACAAGGGAAATTGCGAAATTAAGAAAGAAGCAGCAGAGGTTGCTGGGCACTATAGCCAGACTCCGGCAGCAGATTCGAATGCTAAAAGCCAGTCTGAGGATACAAAAGACTGCAGGGAAAAGGAAGAGGACCACGGTAGCAAGAACCCCAAGGATGAGAATTCGCTTTGATGGACGAAACCCCATTAGGAGACCTACTGCCGAGGAACAGTCTGCTGTTCCAAATGACATGGAGGGACAAACTGTTGTTCCAAATAGTGCGAAGGGACAGACTGCTGTTCCATCTGGCCTTGAAGAACGAATGGATATCCCAATGGAACAACAAGAGGCTCCGATGGCAGGAAGACCACAGCAACCCTTTGTTCGCATTAAGAAGGAAACAGAAAACAAAGAAGTCCAAACAGAAGCACCACCCTCGGG
Organism: Pinus tabuliformis; assembly: GCA_031772625.1. Lineage (NCBI taxonomy): Eukaryota > Viridiplantae > Streptophyta > Pinopsida > Pinales > Pinaceae > Pinus > Pinus tabuliformis. The sequence continues at coordinate 496,590,992 of CM062811.1, forward strand.
CGTAATTCGGGTCTGAAATTCGAAGCAACGTAATAGGAAGGTCCAGGTTAAACTCCCAGCCTCGATGGCTGTGTGGAAGAAGGACCCAAAAACCAGAACCTTGCATAAAATGATGAAGGAAGCCCAACAGGAAGCCGAGCAATTGCGAGAACAGACAGTCCCCAAGGAAAGATACGAAGAGCTCTAACAGCAACTTCGAAACATCAGTCAGTCCGAGAGCCAGGCCTTTGAAGGATGGCAGAAGGAGCAGGAAAAGGTTGCTAAGGTAACTCGTCGATTAGATAGTGTTGTTAAGCAGATGGACACCGTGTGTTCCTTATATAATGATGTTTTGACTTGTAGGGCCCCTGCTAAAAATTATGCTTTATTTTTGCTTGAACGATATCTGAGATTAAAAATAAAAGCCGTTAGGGCAGGAGCACCTATCCACATCAACACTGTTAATGATTTTATAGACTGTTGCAAGCACTATGGAGTTAGAGTTCAGAGGTTATTATGCGAGTTTTACCTGCACAATCTTGTGCTAGACCAGGAAACTGATTTAAATCCTGGCCCTTTTGTTGGTGATGTACAATTCCAAGCCTTCATCTCATTTGGGGTTAATCAGGTGAAATGGCTCAGAGCTTATAACACCTTTCAGAGACAAGAGAATAGCCTAGACTTGTGGATACGAGCTGAACCTAGAGACCCAGTGACACTATGGAGAAAGCATAGGAGTCTCATAAGGACCCCAGGAGTCATTGAGATAATAGGGCCCATGCACGAAGACTTGATCCGAAATGGTCTGCAATATTTCCTGACTATTAAAGATCTTGCCCTCGATGCTGCAAAATTTCGATACCGGACTTCTTGTCCAAGCATCCAGCTCAGGGAACCATTCAAATATGAGAATTTTGAGCTGGCTGCCAGCCAGTTGAACCTTTATGGGGAACGGATTCTGCAAGCAGGGCCATCCTGGTTAGGGTATCGATTTCGCAGTCCAATTATTTGGCACCCTGCACCCGGATATCAGGCCTTATATGAGATGCCTGCAGATCAAATAGACCAGTTCTTTGACCATCTAGTTGCTCATCACGGTTGCCGGCCTCCTCACGAGATCCCTTCTCCGGCCTATTCTCTCACCGCCTTGCATCTCAACTACAATGTTTTCATGAGGCCATGAAACAGGGTAAGCAGGGGGGTGTGTGGAGCACCTGGAAGGTATGCTTTTGACTAGCAATCTAGTGGTTTTTCAATAATAGTTATAACCTTTTCTGCATTATGAGTTCAAAGAAGATAAAGGGTTTTGATAAAATGTGCAACAATCGATAAAGGAAGCTTAAGTGCTAATGATTGACGTTTTCCATGCAGGAAGACGCGAAAACAAAGGATCAGCGATTGAAAGCAAGAAGCAAAGGGAAAATAACTACTGTCCCGCCAACAGGGAACTGGATGCGGACAAGATCAAGTAAAATTAGAGCCGAATAGCCCAAAGAAAGAAGGCGGGATACTGAGACGGAGAACGCAAGAAGAGAAAGAGAAGAATCGAACGATTAGCGAATCCCTCAGGATCCTTGATCCTGAGGGATCGCTGCTTTAAGTTATCTTTTGATTATCTAGATACCTCCGTCATTTCTGTTATATAAAGGCACCACGCCATTGGACGGGAGAGGACTGTCTTTTGTAATTTTCAATTTCAGAACCAACTGTAATTACTGAGTCTCTCTGAGACCTGACTTTGTTATACTTTTGTTGATGCAATTAATATAAAAGACTTGGTGTTCATTTCGTCTCTGCATCTGGAGTAACTTCAGGCGGTGTTCCATTGGTAGCCAAGGGCCCAGCTCCGACGGACACTTGCTTTTGTACTATTATACTGTGTGGTTTGTTTATTTCCATTATTTCAGTAATCTGATACATCTTCTATATGATATGCTATGTTTCATTATAACTGACATCTGAATGAGTTCTTTTATCTCATGTCTCTGCATTGTATAAGTGGATCCATTCGAATTACGTCTTTCAGCTATTTCTGTAGCGGAATGTTTGTATGAATATTATTGTTATTAGATCCATGTGAAATAGTATTTGCAAGACTCGAAAGAAATATTACCTTGTTCAGGAACATAGTCGTATCCTCCATTATTCTCAAATTGCTGTAGTAGTAGAGAACGTGTACATATGGTTGAGGATTGCTGTTCCATTATTTGTTGTTCCATTTATCATTGTTGTTCCATTATTTGTTGTTCCATTTATCATTGCTGTTCCATTATTTGCTGTTCCATTTATCATTGCTGTTCCATTTATCATTGCTGTTCCATTTCCTTACTGCTGTTCCATTTCTTTACTGCTGTTCCATTTCCAGATTGCTGTTCCATTTTACTTTTCGCTGCTTGATTTACCTGCCTTTGTTGTTTTAGTGTGAGAGCAGGCCTAAGGCTGTCGTGAGCCTCAGCAAGACGCTGCCTAGCCCCAGACCTATAAGTCCATGCTCTGATTTCCTTTCTTTATCAGTTTCTAAAGGGATAGGTTATTGTTTCCATACCCTTGACTGATTAACTGCCTTGTGTGATTTTATCTTTTGGGTTAGTTTTGTTACAGCTTAGCATCTGTTTCCTTTCAGACCATTAGGACACTATACTACCGAGCATTACTCGGACAAACAGCCTCGGATTGAGTTACTCCTTGCAATAACAAAACGTTCCCGGATTGACTTATTAATGTAGGATAATTAGCGGTGTGAGAGACCCTAGTTATAGCTCTACAGTATACCTCATCCATGGGGAGAGGTCAACTACCAGATCATGAAATACATCTCCTGTGAATGAAGATACAATATAATATATGGTTATCACTTCAGATTATTGCATGAAATGAGATATGGAATGGACCTACCTGCATCTAGAAAACTCAGTCTCCCATATTTCCTCCTCCAATCATTGATAGAATGTGGCACCAAGTTGAATGCAGGGGTTCTATACCAACTAGCCCACCATGGGCTCATCAAATTGCTTGTAGAGGATGTCCTTCACACATACACCATCCCTATAGCTTGGGAAATTTTCAAGAACATGTCTAGAGAAGATGACATCAAAACTCTTACTGATGACCTTAGCCCATCTGGCAGTGAAGAGGAGGAGCAGAAAGAGGAACTTGAGAAGGAAATCCATGAGGAAGCACAAAATATTCAAGTAGAAGAAGAAAAAGAGGAAAAATAGAGAGAAGAAGAGAAACATGACAAAACCACAGTTGAACCTAAGGTAGAAAAGAAAACAACATCAAAAGCAGAGAAGAGGAAGAGAACAAAAGCTGGGAAAAATAAGCCCAAGAAAGCCCAGAAAAAGACTGCCACAAGGAAGGCAGAAACTCAACAAGAAAAGGAGAAAACACCACTAGAGATAGCATAAGCAAAAGCTGAAACAACAGACATAGGAAAAACTATAGAGGATGAAGAAGAAGAACAACAAGAAGAAGTGTCCCCTGAGACACTAGCAAGGGAAGCAAGAGATGTTCTTGCTACACTGAGCACTCCAGCTAAGCAAAAGAGGAAAAGAAAAAGATAGACATCAATGTATTTCAAAACTGGAAGAGCACCAGAATTAAGGTGGGCAAGCCCCAACCACCTTCTAAAGAACCTATTATCATTGAGGATGCCCCTACTGTGACAAAGGAGGAATCTCCCTCCAAAATATCCATCACCTACAAGAGAGAGGGTCCTAAGACCTCCACATGGAAGGAAAGGATCAAATTGATGGATTCTAAAGCAGTCCTATAGGAGGCACAAACCTCTCTACAGGAGACACTGGCCAAGCTCAAAGAAACTGAAAAACTAGAAAAGAAGGCAGAAGAACAGTCCCAAGAGGAAGGTAAGGCAAAAGGGATACCTGAGCCTGAACCTCAGCCTAACTTAGGCTCCTACTACAACCTTCTAGTAGGTGGGAAAATCATCCCACAAAAATTTGCAGTGCCTCTTTTCTTCGAACTAGAAAAGGAAAGAGTCAAGACCCACACCTGGATGCATATTGCAAAATCTAAAGGAGTCGAAGATATAGGGCACATGGAAAACAAGCTGAGAGAGATGAGTAGAGAATTGGGCATGTTAAGGCACACAAAGAGCATCAGAAGAGCTCAACTACAGGAGGAAAATGAATTGTTGAAAAAGCAGCTACAAGAAAGGGAACCTCAAGGAGGAAATAAGCTGTCAATCTTGGAAGGACAGCAGCAAAAAGAGGGACCCCAGGCAGATAGTGAAGTAGTAGAGAAACAACAACAAGAAGAAGAACCACAGACTGATAGTGAGGCATTGATGAAACAACAGCAAGAAAAAGAATCCCAGGCAGAAATTGAAGTGTTGATTTTGAAAAGGCAGCTACAGGAAAAGGAAGCCCAGCGAGCCTGCATGGCTGGCTCGACAATGGAGGCCTTGCAATTTAGATAGCCAACCAAATCATATGCACTATATCTCAAAGATCAGTGGCTCCAATTTTGGATTAATACACTAGCCCAGAGGGGCACAATACCATTTCAAAATTATGGCCAATTTATGCATTTATGTGATCACAGCTCAGCTGAGGATAAAGAAAAGCTAGCAGAATTTTACCTACACAACATGGCACTTACTGACATGAATTTATGGGATCCAAATGCTGCATTGGGAGATTTGTAGCTAATGGCTATGGCTTCTTGGATGAGCCATGAAGAAAAGAGAGTAGTGGAAATTCAGAAAATAATGGCAAAAGAGCTAAGTGAGCCCCTGATGATTAGAGCAGAACCAGCAGAACCCTTGGATCTCATCTATGCCCACCAACACCTTGTAGCCAATCCTCAAGTTGCCCCTGACTATGTTGACAGGCAAGCCCAAGCTATTGCTCATTTCGAGGATATGGAGAGATTGTTTGGTGATGACTACCTTCATGCTTGCATGAGAAGGTGGAATACATTGTCCCATAGCCTAAGGATCAGGGATTATAACTCCTCAACTATAATGAGGGAAGCCATGAGGAGAGTGCCCCTATATAAGAAATCAATGCAAAACTTGAAAGCCAACTGGATTGGTCTTAAATTCAGTCCTCCATTGCTGTTAGGACTGTTGGAAGGAGTTAAAGAGGAGGAAGAATAGAAATAATGGGAGGAAGTGGATGGGAAAGCAGGTTTCCATGACAAAGAGTAAGACATCACATCAGAGGCTTGGGATGTCAGGGAATCTGTGAGAGCCATTAAAGATGAAGAGGTAGATTAGTTGCTCAAAGGATGAGCAACCCATTCAGCAAGGGGGTGATGATGAGCCCCAGAAATGGGTAACTATATGGGCTCATTCTGCCTCTTATTTCGATTTAATCCACCATTCTCAGTAGTTTTGTGCATGTTTTTGAATATATTTATGTCAGTAGAGTGGATTGGGTTAGTCACTTTGCCATGTAGTCTAATAAGTGTTTATTGCAGATTTTTTGGACAATTTTGGACAATTTTGGACAAGGACCAGGAATTTATGAGAAAAATGGCAGCCAAACTCAAGGAAACAGGGAAGAGGACTTGTAGGAAGGGTGTCTCCTTCATTAATGACCCCTTTCCTTGAATCCTCCATCAGCAGCTCGGAGTACAAAGGCCCACATTGATGATTCCAAGGGGCAGCCAAGCAAGTCAAGTAGGACTGCTGTTATCTTCAGTTCTAGGAAGCCGAGTTCCTTAATTTTAGGAGGATTGTTGGGAGTCCCCATTTGTATAAATAAGAAGGCTTCGAGCCTCAGTAGGTTAGCTAGTTCTTAGTATATTTTCACACTTTTGTGTAGCCTTGTACTCAGCTCATTTTCGAGCTCTTTTTGAAGACAGTTTATGTGATGTAACAGCTATTTTTTTGATAAATGAGGATGGAATAGTTTTTGAGCCAGCATTGATCTTTTCCAAAGGGCCGAAGCTCTTGGGTTAGGGCCCAACCCAAGCTTCCTAGCACCTCCTTTGTGTGTTTATATGTTTTTGCTTTCATTCATGAGATAATTTTTGTTGTTTAGGTTCATCTTGCTTTGTTAAAATAGGTTGCTTTTGATGATTAGCATAGTTGTTTTTGAAAAAGTCGTGCAAGAAGGTTTCTGCAGTGACAAAATAAGATTCAAAAAGGCCACAACAGGCCCTGATCTCCTTTCTCCCTTCTTGGGACTATTCTTTTGAGGTCAAGGCACTACTGCTACCACCAAAAACACAGTTTTTGCTCTTCCATGCAACTGCTAGTGTGATAACCTGATTTGGAAAAGTTGATATTAGTTCAGATTCACTTGCTTAGATCATTTTCTGTTCTTTTACCATAGTTCTCCACATGCTTTTCTATTCATAAGTGATTGTTCAACATTTTTCTGTTTGTAGGTCAGAAATTAGGTCAAGATAGAAAAAGCTCTATTTTCATGGTATAGTAGTTCTTCCTTTGATTAGTTTTTGTGTAGATCTATTGCAGGACCTTCTAGCTCACCATCCATCCATGCAACAACCAGTGCCAACTCACTCCTCATATATTTCTCAACTCATTCGCAACATTTCGCCAATCTTCCCTAATTTCTGCGTTTTTTCCCATAAAGTTGCATTCTTGCCCCTTGAACAAATCTAACCATCTCCTTCGTCCCTGATCCTTCCTTGACAAGTTATAGATCCCCCAACACCTTCATCTAGCCTTCATTTCCCCTCTCCCATCATTTTTCCACCTTCAAACCTCCAAAAACCACTTTCGGCCTCCTGCTATAGATCCTCCTGTAGAACCTCTTGTAGATCCCCTGTAGCCTCCTGTAGAATTTCTTATGAGTGATTTTTTGAAGTCTGATTGGAATGGAAGTCTTTAGAAGGGTACTAGGGGCTTCTTAGGACCCCTCCACACCTTCCTCACCTTCTGCAAAAGCCAACTCCATCTTCCTTTGCCACCAAAACTCTGCACAGCCACAACCAGTCAAAACACAAGCATAATAATTCCACATAAAAATGCTCAAAAGTACAAAAAGATAATTTCTTCTCATTTCTTTTCAGAAGTAGCTTGAATAAATGCAATTTACCTTTTTAGTAGTCAATGGCACTCATTTCATCAGTTTTGATCTCTTTTCTTGCAACAGTAGGGTTAGTGGGTAGACTAGGGTTTGCGTTTCATTTCAGTTTTCATTCTCTTTCTGCAAGTAGAATAGCCTCTTTCGAGCTAGATTTCTTTCATCACAGTCAAAAGCTTCTTCTGAGAATTCATAGAAGTTGGCTTAAACTTCTAGCGAACCTGTGCCAGTTGATCAAGTGACAACCTGCAATAAGAGCTAGTACTTGTGCATACAGCACCGTCGCTTCCAAGTTTGTTATGAACTACCGGGTTGATAAAAGTAAAGAAGGAAGCCCCCGGAGTTGCAGCATTATTGCTTCAATACTGGAGCTCACCACTAGGGTTGCCAGAAAGAAGGGTAGGGCCAATCAATCTTTGGCCAGTTCCTCTTCCTCCAACACATTTATCAAGAGTGAAATTGGAAACATGTTGGAAGACTTTAAAAGTGAAATGTTGCATACCCTTGTTCTACAAATGGACACCATGCAGATCAAGAGGAAGTAGGAGGAAGAAGAGAGATCCTTAGCCGTTTTTTTCCCTATATGCACTAGAAGGTATCCCATAAATGAATGTCCATTGAATGTTATAGAGGTCTGCTCGGCCTATGAGGAGAACCACTCCACATATAATTTCCCTTCTCTGTCTGGATTGAAAGTTGTATATCAGGGAACTAGAGGTGGGGCTGAACAACTCTGTTATATCAACCAAAGGAGGCCTCAAGAATCTTGACCATACCATTAAGGAATGAAAGGGGCATCCTATTCATATTACAATCCCAATCACAATTCATCCCTTCCCCTATGGTGTTATCCTAATCATCCTTCAGGGTCCACACCTTCTCCTTGGTCTTATGCACCTCAATACCCTTCCCAACCTACCAACCAGTCATTTCAGCCATATGCTCCCCCTCATCCTCAGTGGAATACCCCATCACAAGGGTGGAGGCCCCTATTCAGGCAATCTCTAGCCTTACTACCTCCACCTTTATCTCAACCACAACTCCTTCATCCTGCTCCACCTAAGCAACCTCAGATGCCTGCTCAACCAAATCCGAACCGAAACAACAAACAAACATAATATGTCTATAGTGGAGAGACATCCTACCCTACTTATGCTATGGAAATTCAAGAAATCAATATTAGGTCTGGAAGAGTGCTTCCAGATAACCAACCTCCATATCCACCTGAGGAGATTGAAGAGGAAAATGAAGAGAGTGTTCCTAAAGCCAATCCACCTCCTTTTCTTGAAATATTGCTCCATCCTAGTCAACGCACCCTAGAAGAGACTGAAATTCTAGGAGAATTGTAAAACTTGTGTTAAAATCCCACTCCTCCAAGCCATCAAGGATGTCCCCATATATAAAAAGCTAATCAAGGAGAAATTCTTCATACATCTTGGGAGGAGAAAGAAAGATACCCCTACCATTAATGTCATTGGACAATTGTCTAACTAAAAGCTAGGGAGAGTGATTTTCCCAAAGTATCTAGACTCTAGAATTCCTGTAGTAGATGTGCACATTGATGGAATCATTGACCCCCACACACTGATTGATCTTGGGCCTGCCATCAATGTGATGACTAATGGGACCATGCTAAAACTGAATCTCTAAGGATAATTAAGAAAGACCACAACAATATTGCAACTTGCAGACAGATCCACATTAGCTCACGAGGGAGTTGTTGAGGATGTGTGTTATAGACATTTTTGTGCCTTACAGCATAGAGCATGAAATGTCAATAATCTAAGGGATCCAAAGTCCCTAAACAAGTTGTTCTTACCCTTAGAGGAACAAGGTCAGCAAACCACAGCACTGCAAATCAGTTCTCCACTGAAAAACACTCAAAAACAGGTCAGTTTTGGGTCATTGCAGCTGCTCCACTAGGCATCTGCGCTACATAGCAGGTACAACAAAGGCTACCTGCGTTGCATAGCAAGTAGAACAAAGGCTACCTGCGTTGGGCGTACTTGGACATGTGGAGGAATCTTTTTCTCAAAGTGCCAGTGCCCAGGAAGCTTCTAAAAAGACACTTGATGATAAGATTCGCCTAATGATGAGTTAAGAGCTTCTAAGACTCCAAGTGGAAGACAGAAACTCCGAGTGAAGAACTGAAGAACAACTGGAGTTGAAGAGGACAACAAGTCACACATCAAGCTGACTTATCTTCACTCCAAAACTCTATATAAGGATCTCATCCCATGGGATCTAGAGGGCGGAATTTTGTGCAAAGAATTGCTGTTGGTTTACAGTTGTGAGCATTGGGTGATTGCTTGAGGGAGGTGAAGAAGAGATTTCTCTCCGTCGGGAAGGTGATGCTGGATTGGACCTCTCATGGTTGTATTGTCGCCTGAACCTTACTTCCATATATTAATAAAGCATTTGAGGTTCTTCTATTCGCATGTGTTTCAATGGTGTATTGTCTTACTTGCGTCTTTGATTTATGCTAATCCTTGAATCGATTATGAATGCATGCCTCTTGTAGTTTCCTTTTCTTGTCTTATTCGCAGGATCTCGTGTAGCTGGGCCCGTGAAAAGACTTGGATCTGGGAGCAAGCGGCAAACAAAGGAGATTGGATCGACCATTTGCGCAAGACATCGGTAAGTGGATCTCTTCCTTTTATCTCTTGCATGTCATAAAGAAGAAACTTTAGATAGCTTTGCTTTTAGCTGTTGCTAAGGAACTGTCACCCTTAGAGTGGGTTAGGGTCATTCCGAGTTGGATACTTTCCCCCACAACAGACTGGCGACTCCGCTGGGGAGCGTGTCTTGTTGGTAGCTTGTGTTTCTTGCTATTCATTTCTTGAACAAAGAGAGTACCGAATCGAACTGCATTCGAGTCTTTCGAATGCAAAGTAGAGGGCAGCTACTCTAGCCCAGTGCTGGGCATGTTTATGATTTGAAGAGCAGATCCACAAGGACTCTTTTTAGCTCTTTGTGATAGTGTTCATCTTCCTTTAATCATCCTCTAGTGTATACTTGACTGACAGCCTCTGATTTGGCCAAAAACCGCTCATTTTTTAGCAAACTGTGACCCGGAATCTGAGAGAGACGTGACTTGTCTCATCAGTGCAGCTGCCACAAAGGCTACCTGCACTGCAACGCAGGTCCTGAAGGGGCTACCTGCGCTGCATCTCAGATTGACAGTGCAGCACCTGTGCTGATCCAGTTTTTCCTTGTGCAACTGGGATTCCCCACTGTCTGTTGCCCAGTTTTCAGTATTGTTTTTGCAGCCTGTTGTCAACCTGTATACCCAGCTGAAACCACTTCTCTTTGCCTTCATTTTGCCTCAGTTGTATGAAGAAACCGTGATTGTTCTTATTGTATTTCTTGCTGTCATTCACAGTTTCCCATAGCGAAAGTGAACTAGTCTTGCTATGACCTCTTGAATCTAGACCTGTGAGAAAGTGTCGTTGTGATTCTAAGAGTTAGTTTATTGCTGTTCATAGCTGCTTGAGCATTTGCTTTCGTTATATGGTTCGAATTTCAGTATTTCTTGTGTTGAAATGAGTGAATCTTAAGGTGTTCTTTTGATTGTTGGACAAAAACTTGTTTTCTTTCACTTGAAATTGAATTCGAAATTATACAACAGCTTTCTTTTTGTAATACATCAACATTAAGGAAGAAGAAAAGAAATACTTGCATTGTGCATGTGCATTTTGACAGTTTGCATGTCGATTTAGGAAAAGTGCATCAGTGTGTGCTCTATGATCTGTTTGAAAAGATGATGTCTTTCTTTTCCTTCAGTAGTTAAGGTTTTCATAAGTTGAAAGAATTGAAAAAGCTTGCTTATCATTCTTAGACTGCATTTAGGAGTTGTATCATACATCACGTGGTGATCCGTAAAGGCAAACTGCTAAGCAAGATCAACCTAAAAAGAACTGAATTTATCTAACAATGCTTTGAAACATAACGAAACACAGTAGAGGTCTAGGTAGAGACGTGAATCGGCGTCGTTAAACATAGTGACTGTTGATCTCTACGAAGGTGGGTGATTCCTCCTGAGGGACGATAGCACTAATACGGACTTGTGCCCCCGCGTACCGTCGCGTATATTGGGGGACCCCTATAGGAACAAAGCCTTTATCCATAGGAAGCCGTGTCGGCAGCCCTACTGATCGCGATGCAGTGAACACAGCATTCACGAAGATCGACCACTCGTACCGTAAAACGTATTCTGTGGTTTCGCGAAAGGTTTAGCACACCCTTGCCTAGAACTCCAGAGTAGTTTCTTTTGGCCTTTTTCAAACTCTATAACTGAAAAATTCCATCCGAGCATTTGTCACTTCAGGCTCGTTAATACATCGAAGGAGACTAGAGTCATCTTTAGCTTTTTCTCGACTCTTAAAAAGTGAAAAAGCAAGTTGTGTCTAAAAGCGTCGTCATATAAAATTCATCTTAAACGGAACATAATCACCCCTAATTCCTACGTTGATCTTAAGGTTGAGAACATGGAACACACCAATCAAGGGATTCCACAGCATGGGACCCCTAGCCCTTTCTCCTCTTAGGGAGAAGTTGGTGCGCCCCACATGGCCACATTGTCGCTTCCAGGACTGACAATTGGCCTGCCAATTTGGCTATTCTCAACCGTTGTAGTTCAGACCACCACGGTTCCTGAACAGTCGATTCAACAGTTAGACCAGTCTAGAGCTACCCTCCAGCCTTCCACTTCTTATGAGCCTTCCTCCGATCCTTCTTCTTCGAAAGGTCAAGCCGCCAAAAGCGGAGCTCCCATAGAAAAGAAGAAGGAAAAGAAGAAGAAAGAAAAGAAGCAAAAGGAGCCAAAGGCGCCTGGGGGAAAGCAAAAGGCATCTAACGAAAACCCACACACAGCACGGACCGGGCCCAAATCGCCACGTGTCATATGTAGAGGAGACCACCTCCACCGTGATTGTCCCAGTATTCCCCGGATACTAAGGGACTGGTCCCCTCGTTTGCACGATTCGGAAGCGTCAACCTCTGACAACCAGGTTGAATGCTTACCATCGACCAACGAAAGTGAAGGTCGCAGACGACGAAGAGGGATGAGATTCCCCTGCGAACTGTGTGAAGGCGATCACACCCTTCGCCGTTGTCCCTTTTTAGACGAGGCAAAGAGAGTTTTGGAAGATCAACCGGTGGCACCGGTGCTACTTCCTCCTGGATATCAAAAACTCGCGCCAGGTCCTTCGTTGGTCGAAAATACAGCTGTCTTGCTCAGAGGGCCAGCTGAAGTGTCAGTCACTGAAAGTGAACCTACTGAATCCGGACCGGACGAAAGTCCAAAGGTCGAAACGGCAGTTGACCCGGTTCTCCCTTCAGGAGTTTCATCTTCAAACACCACAGCCACTGAGGATTCATCTTCAGTTGACACCCCCGCCGAAGAGAATAAGGATGACACCGTCCATATTCTTTTCGTCAACTCCGATTCTGATGAGCATCTGGGCAAAGCGCCCACTCCTTTATCGCAGGAAGGAGCATTGTCAGGATCATATCCGGCCGTATATTCGGTCCCACCACCAAGCAACCTAGTTGTGTCCTTTGATTGGAACCAACTAGGCAGACCCCGGTTACCAGCCAGTATACCATTTAGAATTATAGTCCAAATATACAAAATGGTGATGGCTGGAACTATCATTGATGAAGGGGCGTCTGTGAGTATCCTGTCCTCTATTGCTTGGAAAGCACTGGGTGGCCCGGCGCTTTTGCCCGAGACAAGGCGTCTCTCGGGTTTTGACAGGGGAACCAGTCGACCATTAGGGATTCTACCTAATGTGCCTATTACCTTGAAAGGGAAGGCCGTCAAGATGAATTTGATGGTCGTCCAAGGACCCTTGGATTATAACCTACTCCTTGGACGGGACTACATATATTGCATGGAAGCAATAGTCTCCTCACTCTTTCAAATAATGTGTTTTCCATACGAAGGAAGAATGGTCAAGCTCGTAGACCAACTTTCATTTCCAAGATCATGCATCGCAAATAGTCACATACCTATCCTGAATGGTCTATTTGATAAAGAAAGGTCTCTACCTCCGGTGCTTCTTCCTGATGAGCGTGAGTGATTCGGGAAAGGAAGGCCGGAACCCAGGGGGCATGCGTCCTGGTCTGCTCTGGAGGCAGAAAAAACCTTGGGTGTAAAGTAGAATTTCCGCGGGAGAATATGACTAGTCCGTACCCCATCCCCCCCTTCATCTTTGAGAATCTTCCTCTGAGCCATCTTCATGGAGAAGAAGGACAAGAAGACAAAGAGAGAGATGGGCTCTCAGAAGGGGTAATTGGGATTGGGGTTGTTCTAGAATAAGATTCTTTTGTTAAAGTTATGTGGGAGGACGGGGGCCTGTTACTCACCTTTGTCTAAATAAGTAGGCTCTGCCAAAGAAGGGGATCCGTTTGCGGCAGCAAGTAGTAACCATCTTTGGATAAAAGGCAAGCCTCACCCATTAAAACAAATGTTTTAGAGGATAAGTAGGGGCAGCCTCCAAAGAAAGAGATTCTATTGCTGCAACAAATTGTAACCATCTTTGTGTATCCTAATGATAGACATCGCCGAAGAAAGAGTTTCCTTTGCGCCAGCAAATAAAACCAATCTTTGGGTAACCTGAAAGAGGTAAGCCTCCCTCAAACCCACCAATGTTTTGTCTATTGAGAAGTGTTCTTCTCTTGTCGCAAAGATCAGTTAAAAACTGGGCTGACGAGAAGACAAGTACCGCGTAAGACCCGCTAAAAATAACGAGACGACAAGTAGATGAGAACACCCAAAGAAAAACAGAAGTGGAGGAGAGGAGGGGCAACCTTGAAATTATACTTTATACCTGGGGGCATGCAAACCTCTTGGAATGCAAGCACGGGCGGCTATTTTGTTTTTAGTTTTTTAGGTCCTCCCTTTAAACCTGTAGGTCTAACCCGTTAAACTCGTAGGATTAGCCGATACCCAGCTTGCATAAAAAGAGGGTATGGGGCAAAGCGCAGGAAGATGAAGCTCTTTAAAAAATAGGAATCTTCCATGAGACCTTACTACTTTATGACTGGTAAAAACGAGCAGTTTTGGCAAAGTTCATGCTCGTTAAAAAATAAACGCAAAACCGAGCAGTTTTCGCAAGAGTTCATGCTCGTTAAAAAATAAACACACATGGGAGCAGGCTTCCCCCCAGTGTTCAAGCTCATTCAGAAAAAATGAACTGGTAAATAACCATTTGAGACCGTAAATTCATCAGCCATAAAAGCCTTGGTCGTGTTTGTGCACCGTCACCTCCACTTTTCATTTGGCCGATCATTCACATCCACTTGATTGTTTACCTATTTTGAGGAACAGCTGCGAAGAGTGATCCCATTTAGCCATCCTTGTAATACTGCCGTGATTGGAAAATTCCAACCTGTACCTGGAATCTGCTGCTATCCCTGTTTATCACTCGTTCCTCAAAATACAAGTCTTCTTTGAGCTCTTTTCACTGACTCGTAAAAAAAATGAAAAGTTTGCCGAGTTTTGGCCTTCCAGCTCGTTAAAAGGACCGGAAGAGCTATCCCTCCTCTAGATTTTAATATTTTTGGACCTGAGGGATTAGTGCACAAAAAGATTGAGCACTTGTCTGGTTCGGCTCGATAAAGATATCGAACATTCATCCCTTCTGTGTTGTTTTATACTTTTTCGGACTTAAGGGATTAGATGACGAAAAAGGACCCCTGGAGTCCACTTTATGTACCCTTTTCAGACTCTCTAAAAATGAAAAGGATCGAGTTGTCTTTGTCGCTGGGCTCATTAAAAATGTTAGATAGCGACAAACTTGTCTTTAGACAAGAACGAGTTTCCCTATCGCTAGGCTCGTTAAAACATAGCGATGGGCTTGCCCGAAGGGCAGGTTATAGATCAAGCATATGTTATCCTCCTCAAGCTTGACAAAAATAAAGAGGTACTGGTCAGAAATGACTGGGGAAAAATTGGGAAGAACCTCAAAGCTTAATGGTAGCAAGTCGCTCTTGAACATGACACTTTTGGCCTCCGTAAATATCGGGTTGGGTTATTATCATTCACCGGTCCCTTCACCATGGTCTCGCCATACCATCCATACATGGGGTAATGCTACCGATCCATCAAATCAGTGTCGTTATATGTTCAAGAGATGTCATTCAGAAAGTGTCAACCGGGTCCCATCCACTACCATACATCATCTTTCATCCTTCCATGACCGCCACCCTGAATCATATTTCACAGATCGTTTTCACCATCATCACTAGCTCCGTTCCATGTCACTGATGTGGGATTCATTAAGGCCCTCCTTTGACGGATCACTTTTTGTCGACATCAGCTCATTATCCAAGAAGTTGATCTAGGAACACCCCCTCAGTACTTTGAAGCTTGCATGCCTCAATGGCAAGTTTCTCACTTCCGGCGATAGGTATACATTAATGACCTTCGACCGGGAGACTTTGCGTGGTGTTCGACGTCAGATCCTATATTCACACCACGTGAATTGTGCTGCAGTACCTTGAGGGTCATCATCATTATCGGTGATTCCTCTCGCGCTTGTTAACAGTTTACATTATTGACTGGTAATCAAGCGATGTCTTTCCATGTTCGACTTCAAGAAATTCTCACATGGATCGACTTGTACTAGAGTGAAGATCGAACAAGTTTGAAGACCCCGGATCTAGTTTCATCCATCCGGGCTGCGATATATATTCAGGAGATAAAAACATAGACATGTGCAGCAGATGAGCATCCTACTAAAAGGATGATAATTATAAGCAGAGAATTATCTGTCTCTTATCAGACGATCGTTTGTTTATGTACGGCAAATGTATTTATAAAGCTGATCATGGGAAATGCCCGCATCAGCTAGATCATGAAAAGAAAGTATGAAAAGATAATGTATTGTAATGTATTTTGTTACAGGTCACCTCCCGACGATTGAATGAACTTCGGATCCTCCTAATAAAGCATTTCACCCGATAAACGACCTCATACTTTAGGGGGCAACTGTTATAGACATTTTTGTGCCTTACAGCATAGAGCATGAAATGTCAATAATCTAAGGGATCCAAAGTCCCTAAACAAGTTGTTCTTACCCTTAGAGGAACAAGGTCAGCAAACCACAGCACTGCAAATCAGTTCTCTACTGAAAAACACTCAAAAACAGGTCAGTTTTGGGTCATTGCAGCTACTCCACTAGGCATCTGCGCTGCATAGCAGGTACAACAAAGGCTACCTGCGTTGCATAGCAAGTAGAACAAAGGCTACCTGCGTTGGGCGTACTTGGACATGTGGAGGAATCTTTTTCTCAAAGTGCTAGTGCCCAGGAAGCTTCTAAAAAGACACTTGATGATAAGATTCGCCTAATGATGAGTTAAGAGCTTCTAAGACTCCAAGTGGAAGACAGAAACTCCGAGTGAAGAACTGAAGAACAACTAGAGTTGAAGAGGACAACAAGTCACACATCAAGCTGACTTATCTTCACTCCAAAACTCTATATAAGGATCTCATCCCATGGGATCTAGAGGGCGGAATTTTGTGCAAAGAATTGCTGTTGGTTTACAGTTGTGAGCATTGGGTGATTGCTTGAGGGAGGTGAAGAAGAGATTTCTCTCCGTCGGGAAGGTGATGCTGGATTGGACCTCTCATGGTTGTATCGCCGCCTGAACCTTACTTCCATATATTAATAAAGCATTTGAGGTTCTTCTATTCGCATGTGTTTCAATGGTGTATTGTCTTACTTGCGTCTTTGATTTATGCTAATCCTTGAATCGATTATGAATGCATGCCTCTTGTAGTTTCCTTTTCTTGTCTTATTCGCAGGATCTCGTGTAGCTGGGCCCGTGAAAAGACTTGGATCTGGGAGCAAGCGGAAAACAAAGGAGATTGGATCGACCATTTGCGCAAGACATCGGTAAGTGGATCTCTTCCTTTTATCTCTTGCATGTCATAAAGAAGAAACTTTAGATAGCTTTGCTTTCAGCTGTTGCGAAGGAACTGTCACCCTTAGAGTGGGTTAGGGTCATTCCGAGTTGGATACTTTCCCCCACAACAATGTGATGGTCTCTATTGATTCTTGGGAGTACCCTGATGACTTCTTAGTTATCCAGTCCAAGACCAAATTCAATGATTATCCTCTCATCCTAAGGAGGCCATGGCTAGCCACTGTTGATGCTTACATAAGTTCCAGAGCTAGGAACATGACCATTAAGAATAGACATTTGTCCAAACAGTTGGTCTTGTACCCTCCTTATCAACCATCCCTAGAGCATGACTTACCCTTATGGTTGGAAGAGGAAGAGGAAGATGAGGTATATCATACCACATCCTACCCAATTTTTACCCTAGATACTATTATAGGAGGGGGGTAACCTGGTGAGTATGAACTAATTGATCAAATCCTCCGGAAAAAACCCCCCAGTGCCATGCGTCTTAATGATCTGGTGAAGAAATTTGAAGATAACCCTTGTAACGATTTGTGCCCAGTTGTCTCAATTCCTGCTCATATCAAAATGGTAGAATTTGGTCCATCTAAAACATTGAAAATCAACCCCTCTCTTAGCCCATCAGGAAGAGAAGTTGTACAACATGCTGAGAGAGCACATGGATGCTTTTGCCTAGAGTTATAAGGAAATGAACAGAGTGCACGCTTTGGTGTGTACTCACCACATCTACATCAAGGAAGGATGCAAGCCAATGCGCTAAAATTAGAGGAGAATGAACCCAACCCTCAAAGACATAGTCAAAGAAGAACTGCAGAAGTTGTTGGATGCAGGGTTCATTTACCCCATCTCAGATAATGAATGGGTGTCTCCTCTAGTTATGGTACCAAAGAAGAATGGAAAATGGAGGATCTGTGTGGATTAAAAAGAGTTGAACAGAGCCACTAAAAAATACTATTTCCCTCTATCTTTCATTGATCAAGTCTTGGATGGTCTTTCAGGGAAGAAGTTCTTCTCTTTCCTGGATGGATTTAGTGGTTACAATTAGATCCAGATCATCCCAGAGGACCAAGATAAAATCCCATTCACTTGTACTTGGGGTACCTTTTCTTATAGGGTCTTTCCTTTTGGATTATGTAATGCCCCTGCTTATTTTCAAAGGGTAGTTTTGAGCATATTTGCTGAGCTAGTCCATGAATCTATAGAAATCTATATGGATGATTTCAATCCTTATGGGTGTGATTTCCTAGAGACTCTCTCTAACTTGGGGAAATTATTAAGTAAATGCATTGAAATGAACCTATCCCTTAGTCCTGAGAAGTGTGAATTCTTGATGAATGCAAGGACTATTCTAGGTCACTCAATATCCCAGGAAGAAGTGCAAGTGGACCCAAATAAAATTGCTATCATAAAAAGGGTCCCTACTCCTTAAAAGAAGAGGGATGTCAAGATTTTCTTGGGCTTAGCTGGATAATATAGGAGATTTATCAAAGACGTCACTAAAGTAGCCTCACCATTGTTTGCATTGCTAGCCAAGGACTCTGAATTTTGCTAGTCAGAAAGTTGCCAAGATGCCCAAGAAATCTTGACGGACAAGTTGACTATTGCACCCATACTCAAAGGCCCAAATTGGGCTTTTCTTTTCCACATCCATGCTGATGCATCTGACAAAGTTATAGGAGCAGCTCTAGGCCAGATAGATGACAAGTTGCCTTATTCCATTTACTTAATTAGTAAAAATCTGTCCAAGGCTAAATTTAACTACACTGTGACTGAAAAGGAACTCTTAGTTGTTATCCACTCCCTGAACAAATTCAGACACTACATCACTGGTTATTAAAACTTTTTGCATACTGACCATGCTTCCATCAAATACTTAATGAACAAACCTGATGTGAATGCTGGAATTATTAGATGGTTTCTTTTATTACAACAATTTGATTTAACTATCATTGATAAGCTTGGTAGAGAAAATGTAGTTGTATATTTTTTTCTAGACCTACTTTTCCTGTAGGTGAGGAAGGAATGGTTGATGATTAGCTGCCATATGAGCATTTATTTTCTATTTCAATTCTCTCCCCATGGTTTTCTGGCACAACCAACTACCTGGTTTCTGCACAGTGCCCTCCAAATCTGTCATCCAAGGAAAAGAGAAAAATTGTAAGGAAGAGCACCCCATTGACTTGGATTGGGGGAAATCTCTTCAAGTTAGGCCCAGATCAAATTTCTTGGAGATGTGCCAGAGAGGAGAAATTCTTTACATCCTTCTAGCCTTTCATGATGGGCCTTGTGGAGGTCACTTTTCAGCCAAGAGGAAAACTATCAAGGTATTGCAAGCTAGCAACTACTGCCCACTCTTCACCAAGATGCAAGAAGATACACCGGTCGATATGATCGGTGCCAAAGAATGGGGAAACCTACTCCCAAGGAAGAAATTCCCTTGTAGCATCAGATGGCTTAAGAACCATTTCACAAGTGGGGCATGGATTTCATTAGGCCCATTGATCCACCATCAGGGTAGAAAAAGTACATAATTGTATGCACTGATTATTTGACAAAGTGGGATTAGACCAAGGTTGTCAAGGTAGCAATAGAAGAGAAAGTGTATGAGTTCTTAAGGGAGAATTTATTTTACAAGTTTGGGTACCCTAGAGAAATAATCACCGATTAGGGAGCTCAATTCACATCACATCTGATTGAGAACTTGTTGAGGCAGCATAAGATAAAACATAGGAAGTCAACTACCTATTATCCTCGGGCCAATGGAAAAGTAAAGGTTACTAATAGAGCATTGCAAGGCATCCTCACCAAGGTTGTGAGAAGTAGCAGAAAAGATTGGGTTGACAGACTAGTGGAGGCCACTTGGGCCTATAATACAACCTGGAAGACAACCATTGGCTTCACCCCTTATGACTTGGTCTATGGAAAGAAGGCTCTGATCTCCATTGAGTTTGAGTACAACACTTTGAGAATGGCAGCACAATTGGATTTGGATGTTACAAAGGCATAATAGGAGAGGCTTCTCCAACTCAATGGTTTGGATGAATTCAGGATGCAAGCCCTCCTACACACTGAAGTTATTCAAGTACAGAGGAAGGTTTGGCATGACAAGAACATCAAGGACAAGATTTTTCAAGAAGGGGATTGGGCTCTTCTATATGAATCCAGGTTCAAGGATTTCAAAGGAAAATTGATGACTAGGTGGTTGGGACCATATCTGATAGAGAAGTGCCATGACAATGGGGCTGTTCAAAATACCTTTGTCCAGGGAAGAGTTCATCAATACCATTAGTAAGGAGGTAAATGTGATTGGAAGTGTCTTAGCTTCTAGGTCACACAATTCTTGAAGATTGTTTTTATTTTTGTGAAAAAAGAAATAAAGAAAAAACAATAAGGGGCCTAGATGAAAACCTCTGTGAGGAATTTGAGGCCAACTCTTGGGTTGAAAACCTCCTTGAGGCAACCCAAGAGTGAAAAAAAATAAAAAGATCCCTGGGTGAAAACCTCCTTTGAGGCACCTAGGGTAGGTAGATAGGTTGAAAACCTCTTTTGGGGCAACCTGTGTGTCTTTCAAAAAAAAAAAAGAGAAGAGAAAAAAACCAAAAATTCCATGGCAGGGACCTCAAACCTGCCCACTAATAAATTATGTGATTTTGCAGGTTTTTGAAGGCAATAAAAGATTCAGAGCTACAGGGACAACATGCCAAGAATCATCTCATTTTTTCCTCCATCCACTTCATCTCATTCATGCCTACCATGTCCCCATCACTCATCTCCATTTTCAAGCATCAAAAATCAATTTTTGGCATTTTCTAGCTTGCTACAGGATGTCTTGTAGTTGCTACAGGAAGATCCTGTAGCACTATAGGATGTCCTGAAATGTTACAGGAAAGGGGTCTTGATAGGAAAATCACTATGCATGCCTATTCTAGGTTGATTTGGGACCCTACACCTCATCATACCTCACCCATCATCAATGTTCCAAGCCATCATATCCATACCTAGCTCTGTGTCATTCAAAAAGCACAAGAAAATGAAAAAAAAAAAGAGAGAGGCCCAAACGACATGTCCTCCTTTACCTCAACCATTCACCACTCCATCTGAGCCTTCATCACAATTCTCCAACCCTACAACACTACCCAAGCTCCCTCTAAGAAAAAGAATTAAGGAAGAAAAAGGTAGCTATAGGGTTTCCTATAGCATCCTGTGCCATCATTGCATCCAGCTTGAGCATGCATTCTCCTTCTCAACCAGAGCAAAGGGGAACATCGACATCTCTAAAGACCTCGTTTCTCCTAGCCAGAGCTCCACAATAACAACAACAAGGATGTACCAAGTGCCTGCACACATATAACAACAAACATTCAACTACATAAGTAGGAGGAAATAAACATGAACGACAAAAAGGAACACTTACCTGAGCAACAACACAACAAACCAATCCTCTAGCATGCATTGATCAAGAAAGGCAGGCACAGGTATGGCCACTCATCCAACTCTTCCCTGAGTATGATATGATGAAAATGTATAAATGTTGAAAAAAGTTCTTTTTTATAAGCTGGAGGTGGTCAGTTAACTTGACCACCCTCAGTGCATGATAAAAAAGAGAACTCCAAGTCAGCATGCCACGTTTGAGTGTCAAATCAATGGGCATCAGTAAAAAATGTGGTCGATTCAGTTATGTGGGAGTGGGTGATGATTACGAAGGGAAAGTGCATGATCACTAATGGTGGGCCAACGGTCCCAATTAGGAAATCCCATACCACTACCAACCAATACAACGCTCCAAGCCTTGACCATAAATAGCATAAAATTCCAAACTTTCATGCACTTATTGCTCATTTTGAAACTAGAGATATTGGGACCAACTACGAAGCCATCAGAGAGTCGAAACTTGTTTTGGCCACCCTATAGGAAACAAAGCTACAGGAAACTCATAAACCTACAGGAAGCACTGGAATTCCATAAGAAGTCTGCAAGGGGGTGCCTAGGGTCAAATTGGTCAAAAATTCTCATAATCCCAAGCATCATAGTGAAAAGTAAGTGGCCCATCTCTCCTGTGTTCATGATTTGATAACTAAAAAGAAAAAAAGGAAAAGGCTCTGCAATCTTCTAGTAATTACAGTGGGCTGGAGAATTAGACAGAATTTTGGGAATTTAAGGGAATTGTGTGGATATAGAAAAGGTATTAATTGCAGCCATCCTCCAAAAATATTTTAAGATCTCAGCCACCCTGAAACTTATACTGAAGTTAGCCTACAAAACCTCCTGCATTTAGCTATAACTAGAGAAGAGAAATGGGAGGGGGATTCAATAGAAGAGAACCCACAGATACATCAAGGATTCACCTTCATCCCCCTGTGGTAGATATCTTTAGGAGGCATCACTAGTTGGGCTTTTTTGAGTTTATTAGGGGGTATGATGATGATATAGCCCATGAGTTTTCCATGGCACTCAACCCTTAGGCAAGAAAAAGTCCTACCACTATGGTGTGTCAGGCGGAAAGAGTCGATAGTGCGGACACAAATCAACCTCCCTAGGAGCCTAAGACTCTCTAGTGACAAACAAGACAAACAAGAGCAATCCTTCTCTAAACATGCATTTACTATATGGGAAATCAAGTGTTTAGATCCTACCTGTAATCCAACGTTGTTGTAGCAGTCCAGCTCCGCTGATCCGGATGAGCTCCTCCTTCACTTTGAAACTTGCATACACTAACAATCAAACGATTAAATAGCACTTGATAATCTCATAGAATAAAACATATTTAACACATAGACCAAGGAGTACATGAAACAACTCATAAATAACAAGTTATTGAGAAGAATGGACTCATTTGCATTAATAGGTAACAAAAGGAACAAATACAACCTGAGCCTTGGTGTTGTGCAAGTCCCTCCCAGGGTCCATCAAGAGTTCTCCTTTACTTTGACAAAGCTCACCCACTTCCAAATAGAACAAGCAAAGATGGCAATCTCTCCTCACAAGCTTCTAAATGGGAGTCCTAATTCCTGCAGCATTTACCCTTAGAAATGTATAGCTTCCAACCTCCCCTCCTTCTGGCCCAATGCCTGTATTTATAGTGCTCAAGAGGAGGTTAATCAGGTCCACCATCAATGGGATAATCCCCTCTTTGGATGGGATAGCTCCCTTATTGATGGGATAAGTTCCTCTTTGGTAGGAGTGCATGAACCATCTGGAGGCGCTCAATACACGTCGAACAACCTTCTAGAATGCTCTAGAAATGATCACAAGTAACTTTTTAAAGATGAAACTTGCACATTTTAACCTTTACAGGGGGACGCACCTGCCCCTTTACATACAGAGCGTCCAAAGACGCAGCTTTTGTGAACATTGGGTGCGTCCCCGCAGGTAAGGTTGAGAGAACCTGCGTACCCAGAGATAAATACATTTATAAAGACTTTCTCTCTTTTTTGGAGTTTGACATGGAGAGCAGAGGTATAAGACTTGCCTAAGAGGATAGCATGACTGTTGATAGAGCCATACTAACTGTAAATAGTCATGGTGACATTTTTTAGTGTAACAGATTGCCCCCTAAAGTGTGAAGCCTGTAATAGATTAGGGTTTTGTATTATCTAGGAAGGGTGAAGCGCTTTATAATTTCAAGGATTATCTCGTGTGGAGCCTGGTCAGAACCTGCAATTTTCAACACAAAATACATGTATAAGATTATATCATCACTGAGGTAGGCATTCCCATACTCAGATTAAAACTTTAACTAACAGACTAACTACTCTGATACAGGAATGATCTTGCAGTACATCATAATCATAGACTTTTGTAGACACAGTATGGGCGCAACCATCTGTTTATGATTAGTCTACTTAGATAATGAATACAAAACTCCTCGC
This sequence comes from Pinus tabuliformis, assembly GCA_031772625.1. NCBI lineage: Eukaryota > Viridiplantae > Streptophyta > Pinopsida > Pinales > Pinaceae > Pinus > Pinus tabuliformis. Next base: position 496,614,792 of record CM062811.1, read on the forward strand.
AGCCTGGATGGTGGAAACTAGATCCAGGGTCCTCATTTCTACTTCCCAAATTGGTACGCTTCTAGCCATGCGAATAAATGAGTTGATGTCGAACATGGTAGAAACCACTTGATTACCAGTCGATGATGTAAACTGTTAACAAGCATGAGAGAGACCACCAGTAATGTCAATGGTTCTCAAAGTACCCAGTACAATCCATGAGATGTGAATAAATGAGTTGATGTCGAACATTCTACGGAATCCTTCGATCGAAAGTCAATGATGTAAACTGACGTCAAAGGCGAGAAACCTGCCATTGATGCATGCAAACTTCAAGGTACTGACGATTTCTAAGTCATCTCTCTAGATAATGTGCTGATGTCGATAGAAAGCGACTCGTTGCAGGCAAGCCCACAACACGAAATCATTGTTCAAGTTGAAGAAATGTTGCTGTAAGGACTGACTCAGGGATGCTCAAATGGATGATAAGTATTTTGTAGATGAAAGTTTTGCTTGCAGACCTCTTGAACACATAACGACACGACAGATGGCTTGGTGATGAATAACTCAAAGTTAATCCCCGGAACCCGGCTGAAGACTTTCAAAGTGGTTTGATCAACTGTGAGGTAAAGGATTTCCCAACCCAGGTGAATGAAAAGTGTCGTGTTCAAGAGTGGTAATAAAGTTTCTTCTGAGACAAAAGGTAACAAATAGGCTCATTCTTCTCTCTTTTCCCCCACCATTTCTGGCAAGTACCTCTTTATTTTTAACAAGCTTGAGGAGGATAACATATGCTTGATTATAAGCTCATCCTTCGGATGAGTCCAACCTAGTTTTGATTCGAACCCTAGGAAGGAGTGGTTCGTTCCTGTTTGTAATTGAACAGGTCCTTTACTGTGAAATTTTAACGAGCCCAGTATAGGAGAAACTCGGCGTTTTTCAATTTTAGAGAGTCTGAAAAACTTAAGAAGACTCCAAGTTGAACTTTTTCATAGATTTGTGTCCCTCAAGCCCGAAAAAGTATAAAATAATACCTGGGGGAACCGCTTGATCTTGCGACCAAGGAGTACTTTCATAATTAGTGCCACTGACCTAAAAAGTAAAAAGCGATCAAGGACATGTCATTTTATTTCCAGTATCGAGTTTGAAACGACAAAAACCCGACAATCTTTTCCTGTTTTTACGGTCAGAAAAGGGCTATAAGGGGACCGTCTTTTAATTCCGTTTTAACGAGTGTAAAAGAAACGCTCGGCAATCTTTTCATATTTTAGGAGTCAGAAAAGGGCTTAAAAGATGACTCTGATATTTTGGTTCGTGAAAAATGACAATTTTCCCTCTAAATCCCTTTGTCCTGCACAAAAACGACACATTACTCATACCTGTTTAAGATAGGCAAAAATACATCGAAAAACATCCTTCCATGGTGAAAAATGAACAAATTCATCCAAAAAACCTATAAAAAGACTTTTTACCATGTCATTTTTACCGTTTTACTGTTGAGGTTGAAAAAAGGGCTTTTGGCAAGAAACTTCCCGTGGTCGCTGCGGAAAATCCGACCGTCAGAATCGAACGCCGTCTCTTCCAGGTATTTTACAACATCCTCCTCTTCAATTTCATCCGATTAAAATTGTGTTTTAGGTTTTAGTTTTGATTTTTGGGGGGTTTTGGGTTTCAAAGTGCGCTCTGCGGGGGACGCAGGTGCCCTTCGGGTGACCTGCGTCCCCCGACTTTTTCCTGTACAGGAAAAAGGTCGGGGGACGCAGCCCACCTTCAGGCCAGCTGCGTCCCGACGCCCTGTGTTCTAAACGCGGGGTGCTTCCCCCACGAAAGGCGGAATTTGAAACCCCAAACTCCACAAATAACCATTAAAAATTTCCCAAATCAATTCTAATCTCTGTTTCTTGGTGTGTAGGGTACTCACCATGTTGGTTTGGAGAGAAAGAGAGCACGAAGATGTTGATTTAGCCGCAATTGAACATCAACCTTCCATTGATGCCCTAAAAGCATGCGGGCTATATAAATACTGGGCCATACCTGGCATGAGGGCTCAGGTGAGATTCTTGGAATGGCTGGTTGAGAGATGGAACGTTCAAGAGCAATGCTTTTACATAGGAGGGCACCAGCTCGAGATAGAGCCCTCTGACGTATGCTTTCTCACTGGCTTGCCAAATAGAGGCGAGCAACTCAATCTAGCCGGGACTAGGCCGGGTGGCCAATCCCTTGCTAGTCTCCGAGCAGATTGGTGCACACCCAATGCACACCATGCGAAAGGCGTGGAAATCAAACACATCTCTCTGCGTGAACTCAAAGTTATAGCTTTCACGGTTACCAGAATTTGCGGCGCAGCCGCTTTACATATTGCCTCCGGGTCCCAAATGCGGATGGCGATTGACTGTTACCAAGGCACCATTTTCAACTGGTGTGATGCTGTGTCGGCTAATATGAAGAGCCAACTGACCAGGGCAAAGAACGGACGACTGAAGACCTTTGGATATGGGCCTCTAGTTGTGAGCTTTGCCTTAGAGAGAGTTCCGATGCTGATCCCTCAGCAACTCACTGTTGATATCTTGGGTCCTCGGGAGCCAAAGCTGATACGATGGGTTACGGTGATGGCCCGGCATCCTGACGAGGGCACAGCGATTGTTCGATTCTCTGATAGTTATTTTCACTGGTTAGAGGACCAGGTTTTTTCGATCCAGGACTTTCCGTATGCCGGAGTAGATTTTCGAGGTGATCCGGACATGGTTCTTCCATAGGGAGAACAATGGGATGACAAAGGTACTTTATTTTTCACAAGTTTTCAAATTATGTATTTTTTTTGTTTTTCATATATATCGTCTCAAAACTGACAGCAAAAATTTTCAAAATGTAGATGTTGGTCCATAGCGCCCAGCCAACCTCCGACCTTTTGAGAGGAGACATCCAGTTGCACCGGTACCGGCCCCACAGGACGCGGCTGCAGAGTCACTAGCTGAGTTGGAGCAGGATCTAGAGCGTCTGACGGTGGATATACCTGAGACTACCATAGATGATATTCCTATCAACTTCAGCGCTATGTAGTCGCAGTCCCTGGACTGTTTAGGAGATTTTTGTGTAAGGTAGCCCGTGCAGTGGTGTCGTATAGGGAGCACCACCAGTGATTGGCTAGTCACTTTGTAGACACATGTGACATTTTTGACTTTTTGTACTTTATCATTTTTGCCGATCATAAGGTGTTTTTCAACCTATGATCGAAGACGATGTATATTTTTTGACACACTCCTATCTATATATATATCACTATTACCGGCTTATCTTGTTTAACATATGTGATGAAATGTTTTTAAATTTACTTGCATGATTATCGTAAATGTCTGTCCAACATTCGAGAAGCAATGGCATCTGCTAATGTATTTAAAGACCTTGGAATATGCTGATATTCAATGTAATCAAATTCACGTTCCAAGAGACGCACTCTCAAAAACAACCTTAATAACACAGGATTTCTAATGGCATAAACTCTATTAAGCTGTAATACAACAAGTTCAGAATCTAACCTCACTATCAAACGTCGAATTCCAAATGAAATAGATTCGGATAATAATTCAACCACTGCACTGTATTCTGCAATGTTGTTCGTCGTTTGACCGAGGCTTACCCCATGCATAGAAACTAACTCGTCAGAGGGTGAATAAATAACCCAAGCTGCGGAAGAGATATTCCGTGTACTACGACAAGCACCATCAGCAAATCCAATGTATGTTTGGAGAGGCGTCGACATCTGCAATATCAAGAGTAAAACCAAGATAAGCCAGAATAACGACGAAAAACACACTCTCTAAGCTAAGCACACTGACTAACTAACAAACATACTAGCTAGAAAGAAAACCTAACCTAACTAAAAATTCTCCATACCCACCATTTAAGCATAATACCTCTTTAGGTAAAGTCCATTTCTGGGTTTACCCAAAGAGTCCCCATCAAAATCTACCAGCTCATAAGCCCCTTTTGCTAGCTTTCGCTTTACAATGTAGGGTCCATGCCACATAGGAACGAATTTTCCAGCACCTAGCTTATCGTTAGCTTGATCATATAATAGCACTAGGTCTCCCTCCGAAAAACTTCGAGGGGTCACATTTCTATCATACTGAGCTTTCATTCGCTTCGCATGAGTCTCGATTGCCAATGCAGCGTCACGTCGAGTCTCATCTAATTTAGCTAAGTACAATAAACGTTTCTCCTCTTCGGAAGTAGCTGGAAGTAATTCGACAGCCATTTGAAGTGATGGGATTTCGCATTCAATGGGTAACACAGCTTCCAAGCCATAAACTAGCTGGAAAGGAGTGAACCCTGTTGAAGTTTTCACTGAGGTTCGGTATGCCCATAGCGCTGAAAATAACATGTTGTGCCAATTCGACCGATGAATACCAATGGTTCGTCGGATCATGATAACCAGAACTTTGTTGATAGACTCAACCAAACCGTTGGCTTGCGGATAATAAGGAGTAGAGCTATCGTGGCGCAAACCAAGCTGGCTTGTAAGCTCAGTCATCATGATGTTTCGAAAATGGCTCCCATGGTCAGTAATGATTGCTTGTGGGACACCAAACCTAGTTATAATATGATTGAATACGAAAACTGCAGCTGTTTTGCCGCTTGCGTCGAATGTAGGCATCGCCTCGGCCCATTTAGTGAAATAATCAACCGCGAGGATGATATACGCATGCCCCCCGGCCGAGTGAGGGTTACAAGTAATAAAGTCGATACCCCATTTGGCGAATGGACCAACGGCAATTATAGGGTGGAGAGGAGCAGGTGGTGCGCGCATCTTGCGATCAAACACTTGACAGTTGTGGCACTTCCGGACTGCAATGATACAATCTTTAAACATAGACGGCCAGAAATAGCCAGCGCGCAACACCTTCTGAGCTGTGGCATACCCAGACATATGACCGCCACATGCTCCAGAGTGACAATCATTCAAAACCCTCTCAGCCTCTTCGTGAGTTAAACAACGTCGAAAAACTAAGTCTGCCCCCCGGCGATAAAGTGTATCTCCAATAATTTTGTATTGCTGGGATTGAAACCGAATTTTTCGACGTTCCGCCTTTGAAGCTTCAGGCCGAAAGGTTTGGGTTTGGAGATAGATGATTATATCCCCGTACCACGGATCTAAAGTACTGATAAGAAACAAAGATTCGTCCGCAATGGACTCCTCTGCCACAGTTTCTGTGTCAGTACGCGGGAAATCACACATCAATTCCGCAAAAACTAAGGATTTCTTAGACTTGGACTTCTCGAATTCCAAGTCGAACTCTTGCAGGATAACGATCCATTTAGAGTACTTGCCCCCTAGCAATTGTTTTGTCAAAATGTAAATCATAGGGTTGCAATCTGAAATAACTGTAGTTTTACGGAGAAGAATGTAGTGACGAAAACGCTGGACAGCTTGAACGGCTGCCAGGGCCAATTTCTCCACATGCGAATATTTTAGCTCAGTGGGATTTAAGGTCCTACTGAGATAATATATCACATGTTCCGCTCCGAATTCATCTTCTTGAACTAACACCATTCCAATGGTGGAATGCGAAGCTGCGAGGTATAAGAAGTAGTCCTGGTTGTAGTTGGGAGGATGCAACAACGGTGCATGGGTCAACGCGTGTTTAAGTGCATCAAAAGATTGTTGGGCAATCTCGTCCCAAGAGAATTGAGCGTTCTGTTTCAACAACCGTGTAAAACCTTTAGTGACCTCGGCGTAGTTTGGAATGAATCGGCGTAAAAAAATTGCTTTCCCTTGCAAACTTTGGAGTTGGCGCAAACTCGAAGGAGGAGGCAATTTGATGATGGCTTCGACCTTCGAGGGATCGACGCAAATGCTACCTTTAGTGACCTTGGCGTAGTTTGGAATGAATCGGCGTAAAAAATTTGCTTTCCCTTGCAAACTTTGGAGTTGGCGCAAACTCGAAGGAGGAGGCAATTTGATGATGGCTTCGACCTTCGAGGGATCGACGCGAATGCCGGCTTTTGAAACAACAAATCCCAGTAATCGACCCGCTTCTATACAGAAAACACACTTGTGGGGATTCAACCGAATTCGATAATGCCTACACCTCATAAAGATTGCTCGTAAGTGGACAAGGTGATCAGCTCGATGTAAAGAATGAGCAGGCAAATCATCGAGGTACGGTTGCACAATGTGCTTGATGTCATGAAATGCGTAAGACATCGCCCGTTGAAAAGTGGCTCCGGCATTCTTAAGCCCAAAAGGTAATTTGCAGTAAGCAAATGTCCCCCATGGACAAATGAATGCCGTTTTTGGTTGATCGGCAGGTAGAATATTGATTTGATTATAGCCCGAAAAACCATCCATAAAGGAAAACATTTCACTTTCGGCACAATCATCAATTATTTGATCGATATAAGGCGTTGGATAGTTGTCTTTTGGACAAGCTCGATTTATATCCCTATAATCGATACAGATTCTTATTGTTCCTTGTTTCTTGTTAACCGGAACAATATTCGATACCCAATCCGTTAACGGGATTGGATAAATGAAACCTGCTTTCAACAGCTTCTCGACTTCTGCTTTAATCGCAGCCGCTTTCCGAGGGTGAATCTGACGCAACCGTTGCCGGACGGGTTTAGCGTCCGGGTAGGTCTTTATTTCATGAACAACAATGGCAGGGTCGATTCCCGGCATTTCCTCGTAAGACCAGGCAAACACATCGCGGAATTCTTGGAATAGGGCCTTGTAAATTTGGATTTCATCTTCTGTACATGAGGCACCTATATGAATGTTTTCCTCAATTCCGGGCTTCACTGAAATGTCAATGGGAATAGTGCGAGAAATATTCCCTAAATTCAACTCTGAATCAGGATGTTTCGTTGGATTCTGAGCGTCTTTGACATATTCAGCGGTAAAGATAGATGAAAAATCATTTTCAAGAACATCATCCTCAGGTAAAAACGAAGATCTGTGATGAAGATCTTCCCATGGTAGATCGTCTACACTTAGGATTTCGCGAAGTTGCTCGTCAGATGACACGACTTCGGGAAACGCTATCCGTTCTAAGGATGATGTGAAAAGTGACTCTTCACTGACCACATTCATTTGGTCGATTTGGGTTGAAAACGAGTCGGTAAAAGACATGACGGCTTCATAAGCAATTTCATATGGACTCAAAGGCATAGCATCACTGAATGAGTCTATCTCAGATTCAGATGGGATGATCCAAGGATCATCATAAATAATGTTGTCTGATGTAATCATATGAATTGATGCAAATGAAGGGTCTGCGTTGATTGGAGGGAAAGGAAAAGTTCCCAGTAAACCGGAATCTTTAACTAAACCTACGCCAACGTCCCTATAAGGGATTGTCGTCTTACCGACATGCTGGATACTCTCTGAAGAGGCTGGGTCGGATGAAAAGTATGTCAGCTGATCAATTGTCACGATCTTACCGTTATGTGGAAACTTTATTACTCTGAAGACCGATGAAACGACCACTGTCATAGCATATGACCAACTTCGACCCAAAAGAAGGTTGTAGTCTAGAGGGGCATCAACCACTTCCACATCCAGACTAACGGTTTTACCTTCTACCCCTATAGGCAATTCCTGTAGAATACCAAACGGACGGAACCCACGGCCATCAAAGGCCTTAAGGATGGTCGGGGATTGGTTCAGCGAAGGAGAACCAAGCGATCTCCAACATTGAATCGACATAATACACGTAGAAGCTCCCTCATCAATCACAGTCTGATGAATAGGCCTGTTTTTGACTATCACTGGGATTTGGAAAGCCATTTGATGGGGTAGACGTGGTGTACTATTTTCTAGATCGAAGATTATCAGGTTCGGGTCCTGAACATCAACAGCTCCGATAGCCGACAAAAGTAATTTTCGTTGTGCTGGGCATGATTGCAGCACTTCTAACGCCGACATTGCTGAGGGTGAAACAGCTAAGTCCTCAACAATGTTGTAATTCTGGGCTGCTCTCGCATGTGGATTAAAAGCAGACCTTCGAAGTACACCCTTGGCGGGCGGTTTAATTACTAAGTCCGGGTTAGGTTTTTCGATCTGTAGTGGATCGGAACCAGGAGCTGAGGTTGATGGATTAGAATGAGAAGATTCTGCTTCCTTACCATCAACAGGATTCTTACTACCATAATCTTGCGACCGAGTCGCAATCCTCACATGAGACATCATCAAAATGGGTTCTTCACTGGCAGTCGAGGAAGAACCTATCATCTTACTCTCCTGCTTTGGAAATGGATCTTTCAACACAGCAGGAGTGGGAGAACCTTTGACTATTTTCACAACCTCGGCCCGATGAGGGCAATCTCTTGTAAAATGATCCTCTTCACAAATAAGACAAGGATATCAAGGTTTGCATTTTTCGTCAATGGTTTCCGACTTTTCTGTTTTCTCCTTTGGAGCCTTGTCTGCTTTAGCCTTCTTCTTCCCTTTCTTCTTTCCACCGTTTTTTGATTTGGCCGTAGATGACTCTACAGCGTGAATATCGGCGGAAAGTTCAGGAGAAGACTCTCCTGTCGGGGAATCAGGCAAGGTGATTATAGGAGTAGTAGAACTCTTGGAAGACTTCTTCTTGCTCTTTTTGTTCACCGTACCAATCATACCATCAGCGGCATGAGATCCCGAAGGAGCAGCAGCGATTTGATTCGATTTTGGAAGATCTGGGATCTTCTCGTGTAACGTACCCGACTGAGTATAAACTAAGTCAAGGTACTGCGCCTGAGCAATGACTTGCTCCTCAGTAACTACTCCGGCCTTAGCTACATCTTCAGTAATCTTCGGTAACAATGATTTAACAAACCATTCAGCTAAGATTTGGTCCGGAATAAAAACTTTCACTAATCTTCTTCGACGTCTCCACTCATGAATGTGATCGGAAATATACGTGGACGTCGATTGTTTTAGTGAAGTTAATAACTCCGTGCCGTTATCGTATCTGACCGGCAACTGAAAGTGAGTTAAGAACGAGGTAGCTAACTGGCTAAAATTGTAAAAAGAGGCCCGTGGTAACTCAATGTACCACTTGGCCGCGAGACCAATGAGTGTACGCTGAAAAAGACGTAAGCGGATCGAATCATCCGAGATAGAATTTGAAGCACACCAGAGGTGGTAAGTCATCACATGATTCGACGGGTCCTCTCCAGGCTTACCTTCAAACTTGGGTATATCACTGGGCAACTTATTTGGCATTGGCGGCCAGAACTGAAGATATTGAATTGGATCATTCGTTAGGCGCGTCAAGTCTGGTAAATCCAAAGTTGCGATAAACGGTAATTGCCGATTAGGATCTCTAAAACTCTGAGTCATGACACCAGTCCCAGGAGGAGGATATCCAGGATAACTAGGAACAGGAATCGCATTAGGGATATTATATCCTCCTGGAAAACCAGGATTAACCGGACCGTACTGGGGTTGTTGAGGTTGTTGATAAGTGTACCCAGGATACGGTTGATACTGGTAAACCGGCTGCTGGACAGCTTGCCTTTGTTGGTACTGTCCCTGGTACGGTTGTTGAACAAATTGAGGTTGAGAAGTGACAACCGTACTTATACCAGGCTGACCCATAGGCATCTGGACCGTGGTTTGAATCGTAGGTCCAGACAACGGTAAAGATGCCTGAGGAGTGGTTGCAGAGACAGTAGAAATCAGAGCTGTCGATACTCCAGAAGTAAGTGCGGTAGATGCAGCGGTAGTTGCAGCAGCCGTTTGAGATGGAGTACTAGGTGCAATTGGTGGCTGAGTAACTACCGAAGTTACAGAAGTTTGAACATTTGACTGGGCAGGTTGCGGTTGCTGGGGTGAACCAGAAACTACGGGTTGTCCAGCTTGAGGTACCAACTGTATACTTGGCTGCAACACCTGTTGACCCTGTGATGGATCCCACACTAACATTCCAGGGTATTGACCCGTAACAGGTTGAGAATACTGAGGTCCATAACCGGATTGAGGATAGGATTGATAATTGTAAGGTGCAGTTCCCATACCTTGACCATATGACTGACCTTGAGGTGGTTGATAACCTTGACTCGAGTATTGACCTTGAGGTTGATAACCTTGGGGTAAATACTGATACTGGGGTTGACCTTGACCTTGAGGTTGATACCCTTGAGGTTGATACCCTTGGGGTTGCCATCCTTGAGGTTGATATTGATACTGAGGTTGACCCTGGGGTACATATTGAGGCTGGGGTTGACCTTGAGGCATGTATTGCACCATAGGTACATACTGACCTTGAGGTTGCCCCCCAGACACAATTTGTGTACCTTGAGGTTGCCCCCCAGGCGGTAATTGGGGCTGCCCCCCAGGCGGTAATTGGCCACCTTGAGGTTGGGAAACGGGAGCTGAACCTGACATCATGTAAATGTCTCCTACACCCAATGGTATATTACCATTGTTTCCAGCTAATAACCCATGATCAACAGGTTGAGGGGACGCCCCCGCAAAGGTACCAGAAAGCGATTGATACCCAGTGGGAACAGAAGGACTGCCGTGTAAGAAAGATTCAGGAGCTTGAGTAAACACGGACGACTAACCAGACATATTTACAGGAGTATAAATACCTCCAGGTGGAAAAGGAGTACGAGGTGGAGAAAAACCTATCCCTGAGTTGTCTAAATAATTAGTTAACGAAAGGTACCAAGTAGTACTTCTAGGAGGACTGTAAAAGATAGATTCACGCTCCCTGAGCTCAATAGTAAGTTGATCTTCAAGGTTAGAGATGCCTATTTCTTCCTCTGGAGCAAGTTCTTCAATAGCAATCAAACCAGTAGGAAGATTTTTGGTGATAACTCGTTCTATCCTTGGTGAATCTGGAACACTAGAAGTCGGAGTAACAGGTTCGGATATTTCAGGTTCTTCGCCTATATCACTAGTAGACGAAAAACTACCAGCAAGCTCAGAAACTGTAACAGCTTCAGGATTATAACCTGTCTCTAGACTTTGGTAATCTGGATGGACTACCAAGGAAGATTCTCCTTCTTCAGGTGAACCTACTTTACTGCCACTAGGAGGAGTTACAAGGACCTTCAACCCTTCGTACTGACCCGGGACGTCTTCAGGAGATCCACCCCGTGATCTACGGAGTTTCCTCAACAAATCAGTTCCGGTAACAATCTCAGGTGACTTGCCCCGAAGTCTACGGGACTGTCTCGGTAATTCCGCCACAGCTAAAACTTTTTAACTACTACACATGAAAACAAAGTAAAATCTCAAATCAAACCACCTAAAGTCGCTAAAGAACCAAACAAATTTGAATCACACGCCTAAAGAATCTAGGGCGTCAAACCAAGCACAAACAGTAGCCTTCCAGACCGAAAACGCTAGTTGGAGATGAAACCCAACATCGCTGGATTCAGTACAGAAGTGGCGGGTGGAACAGTTACCCCGGCAACCTGCTTAATGAATAGACCGGCACAAGTTCCTCCACTTTAACCGTCTCGAGTGAAGTGAACCCCCCAGAAAATCCAAGTGAGTCTAGCCGACGTCTGCTCCAGGTACAGTGGGATCTTCCCTCCACCGTCACCTCGGTAGAATCCTAAAGATAATGGTCACTAAGGTTACCAACCGCAACAAATGCACCTGGGGGAACAGTCTACACTCCGACAGCACGCAAGGGCAGAGTATCAAGCTCAATCCCCTTGCCGGTTCCTTGACAATAATCCAAGGTTTACCGACAAGTGACCCCTGGCTCCTCGACAATGGTTAATCCGAGGTTTACCGTTTGTAATACGTGCGTGTCTGGCGTCGTTCCCAATGAGGGGGGATTGATCCCCTCACTGGTTCGGACACGAGCTCGTGCTTCTCCTTTAAGAGGAGCTTTCCCAGAGTACAAATGAGACAATTGGATTTATTCTATCACAAGATAAGCTACTTGTTTGGTTTTGTTGTCTTGGAGAGTTAATTACTCACCTACTCCAAGACACTAGCCTGATCTAAATTGGTGTTTCAGAGCCCTAGTAAATAAAAGTTACTACGTCGATTTTACTTTAAGCGTTAATTTTATGGTTTTTCTTAAAGACAAAAGGTAGTGGAAGTGAAACCAATGGTGTGTAGACTCGACTCAAACCACTACAAAGATGCACCTAAGATGATTTACGCTACTTTCCTCTTTCAATGAAATTCCTAACTAAGAGAGTTGAGAGATGCAAATTTGATAGAAAACAACTTTCTTAGTAAAGACAATCAAAGAAACAATTCTCTTTATCTTTTCAAGCATACAAACATGACCACTCCTTACGTGCACGGAAAAACTCTTTTTCTTTCAAAACTTTTCAAAGCTACTTGAAACAAAACTTTTCAAAGGAGATGTTTTTTTTTTTTTTTTTGTATTTTCTCTTTTTAATAAAGCATATAAATCTATTTTAACGAAAACTAATCTCAAAAACTATAAAATCTATGAAAACTTGACTCACAAGCAAATCAAAAAAGGAAAATACTCTAAGCAAACCTAACAAGGCAAAAGCTCACAAAGATGATTCTAGGTTGTTTTACTTGACCAAAATCAAATCAAGGACCAGCTAATGCAGAATCAAAAGACTAGTCAAAACAAAACTCAAATCTTTTTGTTCTTTTTGTAAAATGGAATTCAAGACTCAATCAACAAGCACTTCGAAATTTGCCCAAAGAAACAACTCAATGGTAAGTTGCTCTCACAGGTAGACTTTATGACAGGTCTGACTTCTAAGAATGCTGACAAAACCAGAGATATCTAAGGCTTGACAACTTCTACCGCCAAAGTCACTACAAGACCTACTCAAAAATCAAACCCTAGGGCTTAAATTTCTATGAAATCCACTAAAACACTCAATGCTATTGAAACAAGTTCAGGTGAAGATCTTTGACAAGAGACTAATGGATCTGGGCGGTAAAAACTAAGAAAAAGAAAAATCTAAGAGAAAAAATGCAAAAAATGGAATTTTCTTAAATTTTAGCAGGGGACGCAGGCAACCCGTTAAAACAGGTGTGGGCCCGCTCTGTGCACACAGCGACAGTGCGTCCAGGGACGCACTATGCAATACTCAGAGGGTGCGTCCTACTGGAAAATTCAAGAAAAACTAAATTGAATCTAACCCTAAGCTAACCCACCCAAAAACAAAGTCACAGAGCCAAAAACCAGAAAAATAAACCAATTTTCTCAGAGCAAAGTTCATACAAAGGAAAAGACTTTCACATCAATGGAGTCCCCAGCGGAGTCGCCAATTTGTCAGGCGGAAAGAGTCGATAGTGCGGACACAAATCAACCTCCCTAGGAGCCTAAGACTCTCTAGTGACAAACAAGACAAACAAGAGCAATCCTTCTCTAAACATGCATTTACTATATGGGAAATCAAGTGTTTAGATCCTACCTGTAATCCAACACTGTTGTAGCAGTCCAGCTCCACTGATCCGGATGAGCTCCTCCTTCACTTTGAAACCTGCATACACTAAAAATCAAACGATTAAATAGCACTTGATAATCTCATAGAATAAAACATATTTAACACATAGACCAAGGAGTACATGAAACAACTCATAAATAACAAGTTGTTGAGAAGAATGGACTCATTTGCATTAATAGGTAACAAAAGGAACAAATACAACCTAAGCCTTGGTGTTGTGCAAGTCCCTCCCAGGGTCCATCAAGAGTTCTCCTTTACTTTGACAAAGCTCACCCACTTCCAAATAGAACAAGCAAAGATGGCAATCTCTCCTCACAAGCTTCTAAATGGGAGTCCTAATTCCTGCAGCATTTACCCTTAGAAATGTATAGCTTCCAACCTCCCCTCCTTCTGGCCCAATGCCTGTATTTATAGTGCTCAAGAGGAGGTTAATCAGGTCCACCATCAATGGGATAATCCCCTCTTTGGATGGGATAGCTCCCTTATTGATGGGATAAGTTCCTCTTTGGTAGGAGTGCATGAACCATCTGGAGGCGCTCAATACACGTCGAACAACCTTCTAGAATGCTCTAGAAATGACCACAAGTAACTTTTTAAAGATGAAACTTGTGCATTTTAACCTTTACAGGGGGACGCACCTGCCCCTTTACATACAAAGCGTCCAAAGACGCAGCTTTTGTGAACATTGGGTGCGTCCCCACAGGTAAGGTTGAGAGAACCTGCGTACCCAGAGATAAATACATTTATAAAGACTTTCTCTCTTTTTTGGAGTTTGACATGGAGAGCAGAGGTATAAGACTTGCCTAAGAGGATAGCATGACTGTTGATAGAGCCATACTAACTGTAAATAGTCATGGTGACATTTTTTAGTGTAACATGGTGAGAGGGTTATCCATTACAATCAACCCTGAGGTGATCAGCAGAGTAACCACACTTCCTCAAGGGGTACAATGGAGGAGGGAGGACAAGGCTAGTAGCACCTTTGCTAAGAAAAATGTCTTCCTAAATGATGAAGAGCCAATTGAAGACAAAAATGGGGCCAGGAGGGAGAGCCTTTCCTATCCTTGGGATGAGGTGAGCTACCACATCCTAAAATACATTTCTTGTGAAGGGAGGATCAGTGTAGTCTATGGCTACCAATTTAGACTCCTCCATGAGTTGAGGTTCAGAGATGATTTACCCATAAACCAAAGGCTTAGTATGCCTTATTTCCTCTTGCAGTCAATTATAGACATGAGCTAGAAGGTGCAAGAAGGGAAACAACATCAATTAACACATCATGGACTCATTAACTTGATAAACAAGGATGCCTTGAACCAATTGAGAATTCCTATTCTCTGGTCAACATTTAGAGACATGGATAGAGAGGCTATCCTTGAAACCCAAGCCCTTGAATATGGTGGGACCCCAACCTCTAGTGATGAAGAGGAAGAAGAAAAAAGAGGAAGAAGAAGAAGCAGAAGCAGAAGCGGAAGAAGAAGAGAAGGCCGAAATAGACAAAAAAGAAAAAGAAGGAGAAGAAGAAGAGGAGGAGCATAAGGTAGAGACCAGACCTGAGAAGCATACTAACGAAGGGGAGATATCTCCAAGATTGTATCTTGAGCCCACTAAAAAGGAGGCATTTGCTGCCTTGGTTGCCTTGAGCACACCTATCAAGTCCAAGAGGAAAAGACAGAGGCATACTCCCCTTTATTTTAAAATAAGAAGAAGCACCAGGATCAAGCAGGGGAAACCAAAAAAACCTACAATAACTCCCATCATAATTGAAGAGTCACCAAACAAGCAGGAGGAGCTAGGTTCCTTAGGAATGAAGAGTGAGGAAGGAACATCACAACAAGCAACCCCAAAGGCTCCCATCACCTATGTTAGGAAGCCTGTCACTAGGTCAACATCAACAAAGCAAACCAAGGCACCTGTGACCCTCTTACAGAAAGGAAAAATCCTGCTATAGGATCCTCAAACAATGCTACAGGAAACACTGTCAGTGCTACAGGAAACACAA
Source organism: Pinus tabuliformis (assembly GCA_031772625.1). Lineage (NCBI taxonomy): Eukaryota > Viridiplantae > Streptophyta > Pinopsida > Pinales > Pinaceae > Pinus > Pinus tabuliformis. The sequence continues at coordinate 496,630,165 of CM062811.1, forward strand.
AAAAAGCTATAGGAAGGACAACAAGGGTAGAGAGAAGGCAAGGAAGAAACACCATAGGTGCAAGAGGGGGAAACTTCTCCAAAAACATTCGAGGGAGATTTTCCAAAGTTGTATGAGCCTAACCCACAACCAAATCTGAGTTCTTACTACAAGTTCATTGAGGGAGGCAGAGTAATACCACATAAATTTTCAATCCCTCTCTTCTTTGAGCTTGAAAAAGAAAGGGCAAGAACACATCACTGGATGCAAATTTCCAAGTCAAAGAAAGTAAAATATGTGGGCCATATGGAAGAAAAAATCCTAGAGATGGGAAGGGATTTGAGTGAGTTGAGAGATAGAGAACACATCATTAGATATCAATTACATGTAGTAAACACATGGCTAAGGAGGCATTTGTAGGAAAAAGAGAGCCAATTGTCCACCACAGCAAGCCTCTCCATGGAGGCACTTCTATGCAGGATGCCATCCAAATCATATGCACTATACCTCAAGGATTAATGGTGATAGTTTCAAATTAATACATTATCACAACAGGGGACCATGTCATTACAAGACTATAGACAATTCATAGAGTTATGTGACAAGAGCACCCTGGAAGACAATGCTAAAATATATGAATGTTGCCTAGATAACTTTTCCTTGACAAATTTGAATGTGTGGGACCCTAATTCAAAGTTGGGGGACTTGCAGCTGATGGCCCTTTGGATCATGGATGAGCCATGAGGAGGCTAGGGTTGAGGAAGTGAAGAGAATAGTAGAAAAATAGGAAGGAAAGGCCCTCTACATCAGAGCAGAACAAATAAATTCCATAGCTGTTATTAGTAACCACAAAATCATTTCCAATGATGCTCAACTTCCAACAAGATACCTAGCTACACAAGAACAATTCATCTCCCATTTTGAAAACACTTTAAGGTTATTGGGACTAAGATCCGGCAAGCATGTCAGAGGAGATGGAGCAACCTTCCACACAATCTAATGATCATAGAGTATCACTCCCCTGAGAGGTTGAGAAATGCATTGGAAATGAACCCCCTATATAAGAATGCCATGAAGAGACTAAAGATCAATTAGATTGGACTAAAACTCAGTCCACCCTTGCTGTTGGGTCTATTAGAAGGTAGGAAGGAAGAAGAGGAAGAAAGAAGTGGGAAGAAATATTTAAAAATGCAAGGTTCTATCCTCAAGAGGAAAATCCATCAATAGAGGCTTGGGATGTCAGAGAGGCCACAAGAGCTATGAAAGATATGGATATAGACTAAGTTTCTAATATGATGAGCAACACTTTCAGTAGGGGGGTGATGATGAGGCTCGTAAATATGTAAACTATACGAGTCAAAATTCCACTCTCTAGCTTATTAAAATTGACTTTCTCACATTTATTTACATCTTTTTCTTAGTGAGAAGGGTGAAGGTGAGTTACTATGTCATGTGGCCTAATATGTATTAAATGCAGGAATTGGAGTAGTTCTGGGTTGACTTAAGTGCAGGAACTTGAAATGGGCAAGCAAGAGAGATTTTAGGAGATTGGTCTCCCTCCTTAACTCCTCAAATCATTCGAATATTCCTCCACCATATCTCATTAGCTCGAAGTTACTAGTAGCCACACAAGTCGAGTCTATTGGCAGCCAAGCCAATGACATTTAAGAAAGAGTCATTCTTGAGTTAGGGAGCCAAGTATCCCTATTTTATAGGGAGTTGTTGGGAGCTCCAATTTTGTATAAATAAGAGAGACACAAGACTCATTAGGATTCAATTTTTTGATTTAGCCAAGAGGCAATTTGAGCTTAAACATTGTGACTGTTATTGTTATGTTGTAATTGACATTTTGACTATAATGAGAAATTCTACCTTGATCCAGCACTGAGTTGACTCAGAGGGCTTAAGTTCTTGGGTTAGGGCCTAACCCTAGTAGCAGAAGTTCCTCTTTTTGTATATGTATTCTTAGATTAAAATGATAGTTAGCTGCTGAATTTATTTATGTTTTGTTTAGCTTAACAAGTATTTGAATTATTGCTTAAACTAGTTTCCATTAGTTTGAATAGGTAGATCATTGGTGCAGTAGTGGAGGAAAGTACTTAAAAAAATCTTGTGACAATGGCCTCTATCTCATCTCCCTCATGGAATCATGATTAGAGGCCCCCAATCTCACAACCCCAAAAATAGAGTTTGTCTTTTGGTCATGGCATAACATTCTTAGCTAGATCATTGTTTATGATTTCTTGGAAGCACCTGTAGTTGTTATCATGTTTCCTTAAGTTTTTTGTAGCTTAAAATGCATTCCATTTCATATATCTAGTCCTTAACAATAGATAGATCAATGTTCTTAAATTCAATTCATGTTTTCCATGTTGACATGTAGTGATGCATAAATGAAAAGAAAAATAGGTTTTGTTCCAGGGATTGTTGATCTGTAGGGATGAACTCATCCAACCAACTCTACCTAGGTCCTCTCCACCTTTTGCCAAGTCATACCATCCCATAGTCCTAACCTCTATTTTGCAACCACCATGAGAAAGACACCTTAGGAAAATCCAACCTGCTTGGAGTGTTGGGCTTAGTCTTGGGTAATATGCACCTTCCCTACACCTTCTCTCACCATCATACATCTCTCCAACACCTCACATCACTTTTCTTGCCCCCCTAAGCCCTTCAACTAACTTCTTGTAGAAAACTAGGACATCTTGTAGAAAATTAGGACATCCTAAAGCAGTTTCCTGTAGCAGCTACATGATCTCCTGTAGCAGCCTGTTTGACCCTGTTTTGACCAAAGATGGTAGTATAAGAGTAGGTTATGCCCTCATCTTGGATTTGATGCCTATCAATGCCACCTGAGATCAACTCTCCTATGCCTTCTCCCTCTGCAAGATTAGACAAAATAGCATAGCATTTACATTTCTAAATGTAGAAATTATAAGATTATTTTTCTGCAATTGTAAAATGAGATAATTAGTGCATGTATGTAGGAGTCCTAGAATGATAGAAAAACTTTCCATTTCCAAACAGTCCTAATAGTTAGAGGATACATTGCAAGGTTAGCATAGTTATTTTCTGCAAGTAAATTGTATCATTTCCCAGCTAGATGATTTATGGCATTTCATAGCATTTACCGTTCAGTAACTTTCATTTCATAAATAGGCAATCATTTACTTTCCTGCATTAGAAATAGCTTTACATTCACCGTCAGTAGTTAGACTCCTTCTAGTCAATAGAAGACTGGTTTGGAACCCCAGAGGTCTAGCGCCCTAGTTGAGAGGTGAAATACGCAGAATGTTGCATTTGTTGTGTATATAGCACTGTCACATCCAAGTTTATACGAAACCCCAGGTTGATAAAGTAAATTTGGTAGCCCTAGGAGCTGCAGCATCCTTGCTGCAATACTGAGGCTCATCATGAAGTACATCAGATCCTGCATTGCATGTGGCATTGTCAAACCGACCATCAAGAAGAAAGTCCTATATACTCCTCTGCATACTCCTATTCGGCCTTGGGAATCCATCTCCATGAATTACATGCTAATCCTTCCTTCTACTAAGCATGTAAATGACTACGTTTTCGTGGTCATCGACAGGTTCTCTAAGGTGGCCATTATGGCGGCCTGCAAGAAGAGTATCACAACAAAAGCCATTATTAATCTCTTCTTTGAACAAGTGTGGGTAAATTTTGGGATCCAATAGTCCATTATCTTAGATTGGGACAATAGGTTCCTATGTACATTTTGGTCAAATCTCTGGTAGATGTTGGATACCAATCTCACTAAGTCCAGGGATTTCCACCCCCAAACTGATGGCCAAACATAGGTCATCAATAGGATGATCATACACATTCTCTGTATGTACATATTGAAGCATCCATGAACATGTTACGAAAGCCTCCCCTATAAGAAACTAGCCACAAACCCTTTTAGGTGGGGTTAGGATTCCAGCCACTATGCCCCATTGATGTGGTCATACCATTCGTAGCTCTTAGGCAGATTCAACCCATGTATAGTCCAAAGATGATAGGGCTAACAACTTCGTTGAGCACATTCAACACATTCGCCAACAGGTCCATGAAATATTGGACAAAGCTAATGCTAAGTACAAGCAATGCCATGATCAACATTGGGTGCCACACAAGTTCCAGGTGGGCGACAATGTTTGGTTACATTTTAAGAAGGAGCGCCTCGTTGGGCCCCACCACAAGCTTCACCCACTCCGATATGGGACTTACAACATCACTAAGGCTGTAGGGGACAATTATTTCGAGCTCAACATTCCACCATTCCTTGGCCTGAACCCAATGTTCTACGTGGACCGCCTTCAACCATAGTTTCCACCATTACTAGACACATCAGACATTGCAGAACAACTCACACCAATAGAGTTAGACATGGATTGCATGGAATAGGTCACAATTGATTGGATCATGGACATGTACATCAAGAACACTCGCTAGTAGAAGATCCATTGTACCAGGTTGTCAAATTTGGCCAACTCCTGCACCAAGGCAAGTGGCTCACCAGGGACCAAGTTCAGTAGAATTTTCCCCATCTCATGGAGGCACTCAATGCAATGGGGACCATTGCTTCCTAAGGGGGGAGGACTGATCCAGGTGGATATTGTTGGTTTCCTGCCTATTCCACTTGGATCCGCACCGTTTTTTTTCCACTTTCCTTAATTGTAGCACAACTTACTATTTTTGGCATTTCTTTGGGTCCTGAACTTCTGGAGCCATTTTGAGGAACTAAAAGATGTTTTTAGGGGAAAACAGAGAGACCAAAAAAGTTCCAAACCAATTATTGGTTTGTTTTTGGCCTCCTCTTCATGATCTTTGATAAATGAGGTATTATTATAGTGAAATGGAGATCGTATGCCAAAGTTATGACCCTAGGATGTTGATGTACCAATTTACCTAAATAGGGCCTACAATTTTAGCACTTCATCTCCTAGGGTTAGGATGTTTAGGGTTTTCCATTTTTTCTCAGTAGTAAATAGGCCTTTGAGCCTCATTGTAACACCTTTCATAGGCATGTAGCCACCACATCTCTTCTTAGAGATAAGCTACCATTGCTCGAGCTAGTTTATTTTTATTTCTATATGTAAGCATATTTCAGTTCTTTGATATTAATGAAGTGAATTTTTATTTTTTCCGCATCTTTGTGTATATGGGTGTTTCTTTATTTTGTTGCATTCCTACATATGTCCGTATTAATGGTATTAGAGTGGTCTGATCTTTCTCTTTTTTTATTTGCATGTCCCCAAAGGTTAGGGTATAAGGAGTTAGGGCTCGATCTAGTTGAACTGTTGCAAGACCAGCCTCACAAAACGAAATGACCTCCCATGGTGGAAGAAAAGAAAGAGGAGGGGGTAGGAGATCCTTTCAAAATACTGCTCAAGGAATCCCTCAAGCAACAGAGGAATGCAATGACAGATAATATTTCCCAGATCCTTCGACTGCTACCCACATGCGACACATATTCATCTAGTAACCACTCTGGAGGCATGACTCCTTTGAAGGTACAATTTAACTTTTATATTCCCATATTTGAGGGCCAAATAGATGTAGAGGCCATAGATAAATGGTTAAATCTGTTGGAAGGATATTTTTTAGTTCATGACTTTTCCAATTGGGAAAATATTACTTTTGCACTTCTCAAAGCTTTCCCACACATCAAGGACTGGTGAGAAACCTACTATGAACAAAAGGATGAGAGGGAATCTTCATTGTTTTCAGCCGCACCCACTTGGAATTCTTTCCAAGATGCCATCAAGGAACAATATTACCCTGTCAGAAGGTCTGAAGATAAATACATAAAGTTGACAATGCTACAGCAGGGAAGGGACCAAGATGTGCCAGATTTCACAAATGTTTTTCATAACCTTCGCATGAAGCTAGGTATCAAGGATTTTAAGAGACATTTGGTACTCAAGTACCATGACTATCTACACAAGTACATCCAAGGTGAAATGGAGTTCTTCGACATCTCCTCACTCAGCATGACGTACCGATACATTGTCAAGATTGAGCAGAAGTTTATACAGAAGAAGCGAGACTTTGGATCTGCGAATCCGAAGCAAGGAAAATGCACCCCCAAACCACAAAGCAAAAGGACAAAGTGAAGGTGGGGCGACCCAGGAAAACCCATCAAAGCCGAAAGCAAAGAAAAACACCATGAAAACAAATAAGGACATGAGAAAATGGTGTGAGTTCCATAAGAGCTTCATTCACAAGAGAAGTGAGTGTTAGGCCAAGCAGTCATTGGTGGCTGAGCTGAAGGCTTCTGAATCAAACACATTTTCTGACTCTGATTTGGAACCTAACAAGGGGAATGACAAAGGGAAGCAGATCGTTGACATGGAGCCCAGTACCACCATGGCCACCACTAAGATCTAGAAGAATGAGCCTGAATATCCAGAGGAGGGGGAACGCCTCTTCCACTCATAAATGTGGCCGAAGGTTTCTTTTCTGTAGTTCATTGTCAAAAACGAGAGCCAAAATAACTTTATTTCAGTAGAGGTCATGAAGTGGTTGTGCCTACTGACTACAACACATCTGCAACTGTACATCATTGGGTGGCTTCACCAAGGATGAGATGTCTGCGTCAGCCAACAATTTCTCCTTCCCTACAACATCAAGCCCTTCATGGATGAGGTATTATGTGATATCTCTCCTGTTGAAGTTTGTGATGTATTATTAGGAAACCCATACTTATGGAAACGACATGTTGCATATGAGTCTAGACCTTGCTTTGTGATTATTACTTTGGGCAATAAGTTGTACAGGATACCAGAGGTAGCCACGCCTACCACCATCTCTTTGATCATTGCAAAGTAATGTAGTAAGATCATTTTCCAGACCAGGAAATTTATTTTCCTTGTGATTCAACCTTAGGGAAAGAAGAAGGTTGTGGCCATGGCTTCCAGACAGGGCTTCTCCATACAACAACAAAAAATGGACAAGGTCGTGTAGGAGTACAAGGACATTTTTGCCTCACCTACAGGGGTACCTCTGCACTATCAAGTCAAACACTCCATCGATCTAACCCCGGGCACATTATTACCTAATGGACCAATCTATGGACATTATGTTCTAGAGAACGATGAGATCAAGAGGAAAATTCAAGATTTGTTGCAGAAAGGGAAAATCAAGCTAAGATCATCACCTTATGGGAGCCCGATTGTATTGGCACAGAAGAAGGATGAGACCTAGAAATTTTGTATTGACTATTGGGTGCTAAACAAGATCACTGTACCTTCTGGACCAGCTCAAGGGGGAAAAATATTTTAGCAAGATTGACTTGAAGTCTGGTTATCACCAGGTGCCTATCGAACCCTCTGATGTATGGAAGATTGCCTTCAATTCCAAGGAGGGCCTCTTCGAATGGTTGGTCATACCTTTTGGGCTGACGAAAGACCCCACAAATTTCATGAGATTGATGGACGACATGTTGTGACCCTTCACCAATGAATTCATGGTGGTGTATAAATTAGACGACATATTTATCTTTAGCCAGAGTTGGGAAGAGGACCTCCACCATATTCGATAGGTCCTTCAAACCCTGTGACAACGCAAGTTGTGTGCCAATTTGGAGAAACAAACTTTTGGCCTCACCCAGGTTCAATATATTGGGTACATCCTTGATGAGAAGGGTGTGCATGTGGACCCAGCTAAGATACAATTCATTCACGATTGGCTAGTCCCAACCACTCTAACAGAGCTTCGCAGTTTTCTGGGTCTTGCCAATTTTTATCACAGATTCATGTTAGGGTTCTCTCATATCACTTGGCCAAGGAAAGTCACCAAGGGTGGAGCGAAATCAAAGTTCTTTTAGTCCGAATCCCAACATAAGGCATTTTATGAGTTGAAGCATTGCCTCTGCTTTACACCAGTACTCACATTACCAAACCTACAACAACCATTTGAGATCGATATAGGTGCCTCCGACTATGCTATTGATGTAGTTCTTACTTAGCAGGGGCATCCATTGGCATATGACAATGAGACACTTTCAGACACAGTCCGAAAGTATCCCACCTATGACAAAGAGATGTATTCCATTGTGCAGGTCTATCAAGAATGGAAGCATTACGTTTCAGGGAAGGAAACGATCATCCACACAGACCACCGACCCCTATAGTTCATATAGACACAAGGGAAGTTGCAAGATGATTTCCATCATAAATGGTCTATATATCTGCAACAGTTCCATTTGAACATTAAGTACAAGAAGGGAAGTACCAATAATGTTGCAGACTGCCTCAGCCAACCACCTATCATGGCGCTGACCACTGTGTTCAACTCTTGTGGGCATGAGACTGCGGGGTGGCCACATATTTATAAGAGCAATCCATAATTCAATAGCACATACCATACACTCCTGGAATGTAAGAAAGTTCCAAATTTTCACCTTCAGGATGCACTATTATGCAACCCAAGACACATCCATATTCCTTCAAGAGAGCATGTCAAGGTGATTTTGGAGGTGTACTATAGTCGGGTCGTTGGACATTTCATGGTAGAGAAAATAGTGGCAGTGCTGTAGAAGTATTTTTATTGGCTGAACCTTCGACAGGATGTTGTGAAGTACATCATATCCTGCATTGCATGTGCCATTGCCAAACTGACCATCAAGAAGAATTGCCTATATACTCTGTTGGAAATAATATTGAGAGGGGGGTGAATTAGTATTATTAAATCAATTATTTGTCATTTCACAATCAGATTTGTATACGCTACTTCAGCTATGGGAAACTGCGTATATACGCTACTGTGTCTAAAGAAACCAACGTATATAAGAAAACTTAAGATTCATTAATTGTTGATCTTTAATCAGTGCATCAGGACTTCATTAATCATAAGAACAGTAAATAGGAGTAGTAAAACAGAACAGATCATTACACACATGGACACAAAGATATAAGGTGGAAACATAATGTGGGTGAAAACCACCTGCTGCAATTTGTCTCTATCTTCTTTTAATTAGAAACTTCTTTTTACAATGATTTTGTACTGGTGCAGTCTTATACCAGTATGCAAGTTGCCACCTATAGAAGGCTACAACCTTCTCTCATTCTCCAGCTTCTCTTGGAAGGGAGCTACAACCCCCTTAGCTCTTGTACTAGCTGAGGTACTAGTACGTAGGTGCTGACCTATAGAAGGCTACAACCTTCTCTTTTCTTCCAGGGACAAAGTTTCATAAATTTTTAGACTGGATCCATGAATAACATCAATCAAACATCAAATATATCTGCATCAACCAATCTCCTTTGCACCAAAAAAGCTGAATCAAATAGTCACTTCTCTGAATGTTGTACCCAGAAAACAATAACAGTAACCAGACGCCAATTCTAAACCCAGAACACTACAACAACAAATAGAAGTAGCTAAAACATATTTCAAGAGACGTATGCTACTTCAATGTGTACAACCTACGTGCATACACTTCTGAATTAAGCCCAACCTGTGTATACGCAATTTTGAATTACAGAACCAGCGTGTATACGCGCCTTTGCTTTGATGAACCTGCGTACAGATCTATAAAGGATAATTCATTCTTTCAGATATTCAGACATCAGTTACACCTAGATTATCATATTTATAGATCAAGTCATGCGCCAAATATAACAAATCAAAATCACACAAAGATACTACTATTCAAGTCTTGAGTTTTGACTCATCAATAGAACTTATCCATCTTCTTGTGCTCAAGTTCCTCCTTGATTCAGATTCAGCTATGCACCATAAACCAATCACCAGATATTTCCGATCTTGCTCTTCATAAGATATTCAATACTTGAGTTGACACCTTTGCCAAATGATCTCCTCCTTTTTATAGTCTTAGGCCTTACTCAAACCATGGTCCAAAACCATAGAGAACCAATACTAGGTACCTAATACCTGGGTTTAATACTTCGGACGCAATACCAAGGTCCAAATGCCATGGACCTAAAAATAAGCTTTCCCACATGTACGCACTTTTTTGTGCATGAAAGTGCGTGCATACGCATACGTGACTTTTGATCGGCAATACCGTGTGTATACGTGACTTCGCCAAAGGAAACCTGCGTATACCTCACTTTCTTTCATTCTGAGAGCCTAAATAGTGATATGCCATCTGAGTGAGTTGTCATCAAGGACAACACCTGTGTCATAGCGCCAAACCTGTGTCATAATGCCAACAATCTCCCCCTTTGGACTTGATGGCAACCCTAAGTCACTCAAAGTCATTCTCCCCCTTTGACATCAAGGGCAAAGCATTATGTTCCCCCTGAGTTCATGCTAAAATCTCTGCTCTATTGTGTTGTTCACGCTCCCCCTGACTGTAGGCAAGGTCTGCAAGAAGATGTTCTACAAGAAGATACATAACTTTATACATCATAAGTGACCTTCCTACCACCAAAGACTCATACATACATCCATCTCCCAACCAATTAGGGATACACCAAAAGGTTACACAAGATAAAACAAGAACATTACATTATCCATCCTAGGCATAGTGGGGAAATCAAAGAAGGTCGTTACATGACCTTGATAAGAAAAGAAATACATGACATAGAGACGAAATATCTATAACCAGACTATGATAGTTATCAACAACTATCATCAGCAGCATCTGTCAATCATCATTCAGACCAGCAACCATGTTCTCCTTCTACACCTGTTCCCCCTGAAACCAAAACACTGTGATCTTGAACCAAGATCTTCTTGGATAATGCCAACAATGCATTATTAGAAGAATATATATGCTCCCCTGAACCTGTGCTAGATGGTCTCTATCAGACCCATATCAAACTCCTTTCATCTTGAGCCTGGCCCATTGTTTGTCCTCAAACCAACATATACGCGACTGTACCCACATAAACCGGTGTATGTACGCGGATCCTCCTCATGAAACTCACGTACACCCACTTTTCTCTGAAACAGACAAGTTTCAATAGCAAGATGATGCATCGACTACTCCCAGCTTCTGTCTGAGGTATTCAAATGTTTCCCTGGGCAGTGGTTTGGTGAGTATATAAGCGACTTGTTCCTTGGAGGGAACATACTATAATTTAACCTTTTGTTCAAGCACTTGTTCCTAGAGAAAATGATATTCGATAGGTATGTGCTTGGTCTTTGAATGCATGACGAGATTCTTTGAAATACTAATTGCACTTGTATTATCACAAAAAATGGAGATAGGTGGAGTACAAGTGATTTGCATGTCTTGCAATGTTTGCATCATCCAAAGGAGTTGTGTGCAATAAGATGCAGGAGCTACATATTCTGGTTCAACTGTAGATAATGCAATTGAACTCTGTTTCTTGCTGAACCAAGATACTAATTTAGGACCCATGAATAATGCACCACCACTAGTGCTTTTTTTGTCATCCACGCTTCCTGCCCAATCTGCATCTGTATACACATGAAGTGTGAGATCTGTACTTCTAGGATACCATAAGCCATTGTTTTGAGTTCCTTGAAGATACTTGAAAATTCTCTTAACTGCCTGAAGATGAGTTTCCTTTGGATTTGCTTGAAACCTTCCAACTATTCCCACTGCATGCATAATGTCTAGTCGGGTACCTGTTAGATAGAGCAAACTACCAATCACGGATCTATAGGTTAGTTGATGCACTGCTGCTGATTCATCATTTGCGTTGAGGCTACATCCTATTACCATAGGGGTACATACTGGTTTCGAATCCTCCATCCCATATTTCTTCAAGATCTGCTTGAGATACTTGGTTTGTGATAGAAAAATACCGTCTTTGTTTTGTTGGACTTGTAAACCAAGAAAATATGTGAGCTCACCAAGCAGGGACATTTCAAATTCTTTTTGCATCACCAAGGCAAATTTTTGACTCATGTCTTCTTCATTGCTACCAAAGATGATATCATCAACATATACAACAAGTATTAGCAACTTATCATTGTCAATTTTTATATATAGATTGCTGTCTGTTGATCCTTTTGTAAAACCTTGTTGATGGAGATACTTATCCAAATGATAATACCAAGCCCTTGGAGCCTGTTTAAGGCCATAGAGAGCCTTTTTGAGTCTACATACAAGTTTTGGATCATTTCCAAGGATAAACCCATCTGGTTGCTCAATATACACTTCTTCATCCAAGTCTCCATTTAGAAAAGTAGACTTCATGTCCATTTGAAATACTTTGAACTTCTGAAAGCTAGAAAGAGCAAGGAACATTCTTATGGCCTCAAGTCTAGCAACTGGTGCAAAAGTTTCTTCAAATTCTATGCCTTCTTGTTGAGCATACCCTTTACAAACAAGTCTTGCCTTGTTTCTAATAACATCTCCATTTTCATTCAGTTTGTTTTTAAATATCCAATTTGTGCCTATTACATTTTTATCTTTTGGTCTAGGAACCAACTCCCAAGTGTTATTGTTTTCAATCTGATCTAGTTCTTCATTCATGGCCTTGACCCAGCATTCATCTTTGCATGCTTCACTTATATTTTGTGGTTCAGTGGAGGAAAGAAATGCTAGGTTTCTTGAAGCTTCTAAAATAGTTCTTCTTGTTTGTACACCTGCCTCTTTCTGCCCCAAAATTTTAGTTTTTGGATGATTCTTCTGAACTTACCTGGATGGAGTCGTTTCTTCTATCCCTGTCTGTTCTTCTGGTGCCTCATGGGTTTCTTCTTCATCATGAGTCTGATTTGTTGTTGTTAAACACACATGGGCAGCAAAGAATAGGAAAGATAAATCATTTAGTACATTTTTTTATTAACAGGAGATGTACATTTATAATACAATGTTGTGACTCTTGGGTTTCAGATCCCACAGTCTCTTGGACTGCTTAGTCTTTTCGGCTTCCACACTAACCCTTTAGGATTAGGTGTCCAACATTCCCCCCCTTAATCCGAAGGGTTATGTATGAGTCCAAGAAGAGAGCTGTAATACAAAATGTGCAAAAAATGCATGGCAGCACTAGGCTGAATGTGCTCTATGAAATGTTGGTAAAAAGGGCGGTGGTTTAAGGATGACCACCAACAGTGGAACGCTTAGTGCAGTTCCTGGAACTCTTCCAAAACTGGCAAGAAACTGAAGTTTTCTGCTAGAGGAAGTGATCCTATTGTTTTAAAGAGGGAAACCTTCAACCATAAAAGGGAGGTCTCACCCCGCATAAAAGGTAAAACTTCAACCTGAAAAGGGAAGTCTCAACCTGTGATGGTTTAAGGATAACCAGCAACTCTGGAATGCTTAATGCAATTCCTGGAACTCTTCCAAAACTGGCAAGAAGCTGGTGTCTTCTGCTAGAGGAAGTGTTCTCAATCTATGATGGTTTAAGGATGACCAAAAACTCTGTAATTCCTGGAATTCTTCCAAAACTGGCAAGAAGCTGGAGTCTTCTGCTAGAGGAAGTGTCCCAGATCGCCAACTGAAGGCATGTTCAGGCATCTTTGTCTCTGGCTACAACTCTGAAACTGGTGTGGCAGGTTGTGGCTCAGGCTCGCTTGATGTGACTTTGAAGCTTGTAGATGACCATCATTTCACCCCCTGTCAGGTACAAGGTGAGAAGATGGAGAAAACTCAACTGCAAGACTGTTCAATACTCTGGAACAAGTTCTAACATGTGTTTGGAATATCTTCTTGGCTGTTGATGCCCATTGCCAAGAAGTGATCCATCCAAGATGAATCTTTGTTCTTGCAGGACGTTTGTTTTTGAAGCATCTGTGTGAAGAATGGCTGGTTTTATCACAGTGCTTACATGGATGAAGATCAAAACAGTGATCTTTCAAATGGCCAACTCGGTCACAGTGTTGGCATTTCACGATCTGTTGTTTTTGTTGTTGTTGTTGCTGTGGAAGAGGGGCAGAATCTGGAACAGCTGGAGGTGAGCTGTCATGAGGAGCAGGTGAACTGTCATAAATGAATCCAGCACTCTGAAACTGAATGGGCTTGGCATAGTCTGGAATATGAAAGGACAAGTCCTTGTCATATCCAAGACCAGTTCTGTGCTTGTTGTGGACAAGCTGTTCCCAAGGTCTGATGATGGGCTTGGGAAGTGCAGATTGAGTTTCTGCATCTGCATGTACAACTGCTGCTTTATCTGTAACATTATTAACATGCTGCTGATGGGTGGTTGTCTCAATGTTCTGAACAAAAACAGGTTCAGAATGGTGTCTATTTTGATGTAGCTCTTCTTGCTGTAGCTGTGATTCAAGCTGCAAAAAATCGATCTTTTCTTGTGCATTTTGTAAACATGTCTGAATTTCTGAGAGAGATCCTTTGCTGATTTGTAATGTGTCATCAACAGTAGATAATATCAAAGTTTTAAGGAACTGTAATACTTCACTGGTTCTGGCCATCTGTCTTAATGCAGAAAAATAATATCTACTCACAGTACACAACAATATCCTTTATAAATGTCAGCAAATGATCAGTGTGCAGTATAAAAGATTACAATCAGCTCACCAAAATCTTTTATAGATCCACGCATCCAAAAAACTCTGTGGGTCCTCAAAAACCTGTCTGTGTGCCGCACTGCATATTATTCATTTATAAGTAAAGTAGTCTCTCCAGAATCCTTGTGGAAGGCATGGGTAAATATCACTTTTCCTCCTCTACTAAAGCTGACAATGATATGTAGTTTATACACACCCAAGTGCTTGGCAAATGTGCAAAAATCGAGAAGCAAAAACTAATGGCAGGATCATATGATAGTTTCAAATATCACTGGACAGCGCGCATTTAATATTTAAAACGTTTCACATATCATTGTGTAACCATGCTACCTCAAAAGTGTTGTTCAGGTTCTTTAGTTCTGCGCTCCTGCTTTCTCTTGCAACAACAATAATAACGCTCAGTATCAAACGAATCTCTGGTTTTTCTTCAGTTGTAAATCTTCCATGGCAGTTCCTCAGAAAGAAGGGACTGGACTGTAGCAGCAGCTCAAAGATGCATCAATATCGGAGACTAAACAAGAATGGCGTCCCTTATTAGCCAATTCAAGAAAAAATATCGGAAAATATTTTTTTATATTTCTGTGGTCACTTTACTCATCAATACACAAAATTTCATCAATAAGAACTTTGACTTGGTTCAGGTCAAACCCTGAACCTTGATATACATTTCCTGATCAGAGAACACAGGTTTTTACACTACATTGTGCATTTCTTCACTTCCAAATATGATATAAAATTTCTTTCCAATTCAGGGCAACAAAATTAGCTGAGAAATAAAGACCGAGGAGAATTTTAACTCTGAAATTTTATAATTTTCTAAGCAGCTTAGCCTGCCTTGAGCTAATGAAACGCTTCAATCTCCTCTCTAAACAATTTAAGAAGTTCATCCATACTCCTTACTTCATGTGTTGATTTATCTCGGATGCGAACACTAACCTGTCCAGTGTTTGCTTCCTCTTCACCAACAACTAAAATATAGTTGTATTGTGCTAGCTGTGCCTCCCGGACCTTCTTCTGAATCTTTCTGTCTGACGTATCAACATCAACATAATAACCAGCTTGATGAATCTGATCACGAACTCTCAATGCATACTCTGAAGATTTCTCTGACACCGGGCATACAATTGCCTGCCGAGGACTGAGCCAGAAAGGCCATTTCCCTGCATAATGCTCCAAAAGTATTGCAAGCATGCGCTCAACAGAACCAAGTATGGCCTCGAGTAATACTAGGCTCGAGTGACAAACGCTCTGAGCCGTCACTCCTCACACACGAGAAGCGGGGGGAGGAGCTGAAGAGTCTTCTTACAGTTCTACGCCCCTTTTCTCTGATTCCAAAGGCTAAGACTGCTAAGATTGTTAGAGGAGTAATTGATGCGGTTGGAAGATAAGGAGATTGATACACCGGGTCTGCTCGCCATGATGATACTGGGAATCCTTCAACTTAGCCTTGCTAAAATTAAGCTTTTCACGCAGATGTTGTATTAAAACCTGGTAAGTTCCCCAGCAAGGTAAATTTTAGTGAAACAATCGAACCTCGAGTGAAATGAAAGGCCAAACAGTCACTTGAAGAAGTCGAACCACTGAGATATCTCCAGCAAGGAAAGTTTTGCGTCTTTTTTTTCCTTATAACAGCAGTATACCAGCTCTATAAAACTCCATGTAGCTCAAAAAATGAGAAGTTAAGGGACTGATATTATACACAATAATATATTTCTTTGCTCAGTAGGTATATTCTCAGCCAGCCATGAAAATGAATGCAGACCCCGCAATGCTATTCTGACGGCACACAACACCAGTGTCCGCAGCCTAAATAGCGGACGGGCGCACCACACAAGTAATCCAGACAAGACACTGGTAGGGATTATAAAAAATTAACTGTAATAATGTCGAATAGCTTCCCATCGCAATTTTATTCAAGAGAATACTGAGCTTTAAAGGGCGTTTAATATAGAGGGCCCCGGGGTAAATTTAATCTTCATAACCAGATGATATCGCGTGCAGGAAACGATTCAACGGTAGAATAAAATGCACAGAAAATGATGGCAAAGATGCGCAGATGATGAAACGTTCAGGTATGGCCAGACAACAGTTCTGGCACGTAATCAATGCCCAGAGAGAATCAATGTCAGACTGCCGAAGGCATCTCCTTTTCCAACGCACTTTTCAGTAACGTCAATAATAAGTGCGCAGAGGCAGAATATGGGACAGAGGAGTGCTCAGGACAGAGGAGCGATAGACTCAGCAGTGGTAGCGCTATGTCAGGCATATGCGTAGAGAATATTGTGGACAGATGCGTTTATGAAGACAAAGGTGTTATAATGCAGCGCTTGAAAAGAATATGGCAGAGGGCCAGGACTGCCATGCACATAACAGGCCACAGAAAAACAAGCGGCTCTGATACCATGTTAAACACACATGGACAACAAAGAATAGGAAAGATAAATCATTTAGTACATTTTTTTATTAATAGGAGATGTACATTTATAATACAATGTTGTGACTCTTGGGTTTCAGATCCCAAGGTCTCTTGGACTGCTTAGTCTTTTCGGCTTCCACACTAACCCTTTAGGATTAGGTGTCCAACAGTTGTTGAAGGATAGTCCTCATCATCTTCGAAATCTTTAAATTTTACTTGCCTAGGAATGTTTCCTTCTTCATCAACCACTACATCAATACTTTCAACAATTTTCCCAAGTCTTTTATTGTAACACTTATATGCTTTGCTGTGGGGAGAGTAACCAAGAAGAATTCCTTCATATGCTCTAGGTTCAAACTTACCAAGGTTTTCATCAGTGTTTTTGATGTAACATTTGCTTCCAAATATTTTGAAGTATTTTACTGTGGGAGTCTTACCATACCAAAGTTCATGAGGAGTTTGAGTGCTGTTTACTCGGACATTTGTCTTGTTGAGAATAGTAACTGCAGCAAATGCGACTTCACCCCAGAATGTTGCGGGAGTTCCAGACTCATCAAGCATAGCACAAGCCATTTTTTGAACCGTTCTATTCATCCTTTCCACTACTCCATTTTGCTGAGGAGTCCTTGCAGTAGAGAATTCCCTTCTTATTCCATGTTCTTCACAAAAATTGAAAAATTCATCTGAGGTAAATTCCCCACCTCTATCAGACCTGAGGCATTTGATTCTGTGATCTGATTCGTTTTCAACCAAGGCTTTGAATGCTTTGAACTTTTTGAAAGCTTCGTCTTTATGCTTCATAAGTCCTATCCAACACATCCTGGAAAAGTTGTCAATGAACAATATAAAGTATTCTTCTCCTTGAGGTGACCTTTTCCTACATGGACCACATACATCAGTATGGACAAGTTCAAGTGGCCTACTAGCTGATCCTTCCTTCTTAGGGAAATTAATTATGGTTTGCTTCCCAAACTGACATGATTTGCATATTGTATTGTCTGGAATTCTGATGTCAAGGAGATCACGAACAACCTGATATTTGCACACTTTCCTTATTTGAGGGAAGCTTAGATGCCCCAATCTTCTATGCTATAGCCAATGTTCATCATTCTTGCTTAGATAGCATTGTTGTTGTCCTCCATTGAGTATGTATAAATTATTTGGTATTCTTATGCCTTTGATCACTGTTTCTCCTGTATCAAGCTCATGAACAATACATCCATTTGATCGAAATATTACCTCATTTCCTTGATCACACATTTGACTGACACTTAACAGATTATGCTTTAATCCATAAACATACATAACATTCCCAACTTTGACCTTTTCTTTCAAAAGAACAGAACCTGTACCTTTTATGAATGCAGGAGTGTCATTTCCAAATGAGACCTTCTTTTCCTTTTCTAAGGCACTATATGATTGAAGTTTTTCTTTATCACCTGTCATATGTTTCGAGCATCCACTGTCAATGTACCACTGGTTTTCCTACCCTTCCGCATATAAGGCTATACCACATCTTTTTGGTTGCGGTTCTTTCTTCCTCCATGTTTTGGGGCTCAATGAAGCTTTCTCCTTCTGAGTTGTTTGCCAAAACCTACTCCTGCATTCAGAATCTTTATGACCAAAGTTGTTACAAATAGAACATTCTATTTCATTTTCAAGAGCAGAAAAGTTATTGTAGGTTCTTTTCATGATTCCAGTCACACTCCTTTGATTTCGTGCTTCTCTGGTCATGATGGTCTTGTAGGCAACACATTGAGCTGCTTTATGTCCAAAGTTATGACAAGAGAAACATTGGCCATTGAAGAAATTCCTGTGATCATCAAACCTTCTGTCTAGGTGATTGTAATAGCCATTCATTCTTGAGGCAAATTGAGAATGATTTACCTATGGTTGGTTGTAGCTTCTGTTCATCCTTGAAGTAGATTGCCCTCGATTTACTTGGTGATCTTCATTGTGCCTTTGCTGTCGATTGTCAACCTGTTCACTTCTCCTTGCTGCTTCAAGATAACTTTTGGAGGTAGATGGCTTCTGTGCTTGAGATGTTTCTTCAGTATACCCAAGACCAGTCTTGATTAGAGGAGAACATTGCACTTTGATAATCTCATCTAAAGTTTCATATCCTTTAGCAAATCTAAGATTAAGAGCTTTTGTTTTCTCAATGTCCTTTCTAAGTCCCACAATTTCACATTCTAACTTTTCATTGTGTTTTTCCCTTTCAGCAAGCTGGAATGTCAGAGTATCTATAATCATATTATTTTCTTCTAAGAAAATTTTGAGTTTAGAAATTTCTTCATAAAGACCTTCTTCATCTATAGCATCCAAGTAATCATCATCTTCAAAAGCCATCAAAAGTCTATAATCATTACCTTGTTCATCTTCATCACTATTTGAAAATACATCACTGTCTTCATGTGTGTAATAGCTCTTCTTACTTACATTCTGTTTTCTGTTCCATCTAACTGGTTCCTTACCTTTGTCAAGATTATCTTTATGAGGACACTTGGCAGCATAGTGACCGACTCTTCCACAAGCAAAACATTTGAAAGGTAGCTTACCTCTGAATCTTCCAGAACCCCATTGAAGGTTCTTGACAAAATTTGATTCTTCCTCTTCTTCCGACATATGTCTTGAGTCATTGTAATCTCCTTTTCCTGAGGCTTTGAATGCGGCTTCTCTCTTGTCTGATGGTCCCCCTTTTCTCATTTCGTAAGCGGTTAGGATTCTGTGTAGCTGTGACATGGTAATGCTCTATAGATTCTATTTTTCTTCTATGGCAGAAACTTTTGATTCAAACTTAGAAGACAAAGATCTTAAAACCTTTTCAACCAAAACAACTTCTTTTATTTCTTCACCCAAATTTTTCATATGATTAACAATCTCATCTATACGTAGGAAATAGTTAGCCACACTTTCATCATTGTACATTCTGAGATTTTCATATTGAATTCTGAGAGTTTGTAGTTTTGCTCGTTTTACCTGATCATCTCCTTCATAGCTCAGAACGATCTTGTCCCATATTTCTTTTGTGGTTTTGAGCTGCATAACCTTGACGAATTCTGATTGAGATAGACTCCCTAATAGAGTATTGACAGCCTTTGCATTTGTTTCATACTGCTTCTTACCAGCCGTATCTAAAGGAGTTACTGATGGAAATGTGTATCCTATGTCCACGATATCCCAAACTTTTGTACCAAGAAATTGAAGACATGTTGTGATTCTTAACTTCCAATAGACGAAGTTGCTCCGATCAAAAATTGGTGGCCTGATCGATGCTTCTTTCTTGTAGTTGCTCATGATGATAGATCTTCCTTCAAGCGATCAAGCTTCTTCTGAAGGACCTGCTCTGATACCAATTGTTGGAAATAATACTGAGAGGGGGGGTGAATCAGTATTATTAAATCAATTATTTTTCATTTCACAATTAGATTTGTATATGCTACTTCAGCTATGGGAAACTGCATATATACACTACTGTGTCTAAAGAAACCAATGTATATCAGAAAACTTAAGATTCATTAATTGTTGATCTTTAATCAGTGCATCATGACTTCATTAATCATAAGAACAGTAAATAGGAGCAGTAAAACAAAATAGATCATCACACACATGGACACAAAGATATAAGGTGGAAACCCAATGTGGGTGAAAACCACATGCTGCAATTCGTCTCTATCTTCTTTTAATTAGAAACTTCTTTTTACAATTATTTTGTATCGGTGCAGTCTTATACCAGTATGCAGGCTGCAACCTGCAGAAGGCTACAACCTTCTCTTGTTCTCTAGCTTCTCCTGGAAGGGAGGTACAACCCCCTTAGCTCTTCTACTAGCTGAGGTACTAGTACGTAGGTGCTAACCTACAGAAGGCTACAACCTTCTCTTTTCTTCCAGGGACCACGTTTCATAAATTTTCAGACTGGATCCATGAATAACATCAATCAAACATCAAATATATCTGCATCAACCAATCTCCTTTGCACCAAACAAACTGAATCAAATAGTCACTTCTCTGAATGTTGTACCCAGAAAATAATAACAGTAACCAGACACCAATTCTGAACCCAGAACACTGCAGCAACAAACAGAAGTAGCTAAAACATATTTCAAGAGACGTATGCTACTTCAATGTGTACAACCTGTGTGCATACGCTTCTGAATTAAGCCCAACCTGCGTATACGCAATTTTGAATTACAGAACCAGTGTGTATACGTGCCTTTGCTTTGATGAACCTACGTACAGATCTATAAAGGATAATTCATTCTTTCAGATATTCAGACATCAGTTACACCCAGATTATCAGATTTATAGATCAAGTCATGCGCCAAATATAACAGATCAAAATCACACAAAGATACTACTATTCAAGTCTTGAGTTTTGACTCATCAATAGAACTTATCCATCTTCTTGCACTCAGGTTCCTCCTTGATTCAGATTCAGCTATGCACCATAAACCAATCACCAGATATTTCCGATCTTGCTCTTCATAAGATATTCAATACTTGAGTCGATACCTTTGCCAAATGATCTCCTCCTTTTTATAGTCTTAGGCCTTACTCAAACCATGGTCCAAAACCATAGAGAACCAATACTAGGGACCCAATACCTGGGTTTAATACTTCGGACGCAATACCAAGGTCCAAAACCATAGGTCCAAATACCATGGACCTAAAAATAAGCTTTCCCACATGTATGCGCTTTTCTGTGCATGAAAGTGCGTGCATACGCATACGCAACTTTTAATCTGAAATACCATGTGTATACGCGACTTCGTCAAAGGAAACCTGTGTATACCTCGCTTTCTTTCATTCTGAGAGCCTGAATAGTGATTTGCCATCTGAGTGAGTTGCCATCAAGGACAACACCTGTGTCATAGCGCCAAACCTGTGTCATAATGCCAACATACTCCTCTGCCTAATCCTAGTCGACTTTGGGAATCCATCACCATGGATTACATGTCGGGCCTTCCTTCTACTAAGCATGGCAACGACTGCATTTTTGTGGTTGTCGACCTGTTCTCTAAGATGGCCATTATGGCAACCTATAAGAAGAGTATCACAATAGAAGCTCTTCTTTGAATGAGTGTGGGTATATCTTGGGATCCCATAGTCCATTATCTCATATCGGGACAATAGGTTCCTAAGTACATTTTGGTCAAGTCTCTGGTCGATGTTGGATACCAATCTCATTAAGTCCATGACTTTCCACCCCCAAATTGATGGCTAAACATAGATCTTCAATAGGATGATCACACACATTCTGTGTATGTACAACTCAAATCATCCACGGACATGGGATGAAAGCCTCCCCTATGTCCAACACAACTAAAACAGAGCTATACATAGCTTAACTGGCCACAACCCCTTTCAGGTGGGGTTGGGATTCAATCCACTATATCTCATTGATGTGGCCATACTATTTGCAGCTACTCAGGTAGATTTGGCTCATGTCTAGTCTAAAACTAACAAGGTCAACAACTTCATTGAGTTCATTCATCACATCTACCAACAGGTCCATGACATACTAGACAGAGCTAATACTAAGTATAAGCAGTGTCATGATCAACATCGAGTGCCACACAATTTTGAGGTGGGCAAAAATGCTTGGTTACATTTGCAGAAGGAGCACCTCGATGGGCCCCACTGCAAGCTTCACCCGCTCCAATATGGGCCTTACACCATCACTAAGGATGTAGGGGAAAATTATTTCGAGCTCAACATTCCACCATTCCTTGGCATGCACCCAGTGTTCAATGTGGACCGCCTTTGACCATACTTTCTACCATTATCGGACACATCAAACATTGCAAAACAACTCACACCAACAGAGTTAAACCCGAACTGCATGGAACATGCCACAATTGATCAGATCATGGACATGTAGATCAATAACACTCGCCAGCAGAATATTCAATTGTATTGGACTGTCAAAGTTGGCCAACTCTCGCACCAAGGCAACTGGCTCACCAGGGACCAAGTTCAACAAACGTTTCCCCATCTCATGGAGGCACTCAATGCAATGGGGAGCATTTCTTCCTAAGGGGGAAGGATTGATCCAGGTGGATATTTGTGGCTACCCACCTATTCCACTTGGACCCCCACCATTGTTTATTTTTAGTTTCCTTAATTATAGTATAACTTACTATTTTTGGCAGTTTTTTAGGTCTAACTTCCGGAGCCGTTTTGAGGGACTAAAATATGTTTTTAGGGAAAATGGAGAGATTGAAAAAGACTCAAACCAATTGATATTTTTGTTTTTAGCCTCCACTTTGAGATCTTTGAAATGAGGTATTATGATAGCCAAACGAAGATCATATGCCAAAGTTACGACCCCGGGAAGTTGATGTACCAATTTACCCAATGGGGCCCATAGTTTTGACACTTCATCTCCTAGGGTTAGGATGTTTAGGGTTTTCCATTGTTTCTCAATAATAAATAGGCCTTTGAGCCTCATTATAACACATATCAGAGGCATGTAGCCGCTATATCTCTTCTCATAGATAAGCTACCATCGCCCGAGCTAGTTTATTTTTATTTCTATATGTAAGAATATTTCAGTTCTTTGATATTAATGAGATGAAGTTTTATTTATGTTGCATCTTTGTGTATATGGGTATTTCTGTATTTTCTTGCATTCCTACATAAGTCTAGATCAATCTGTATACTAAATGCTTTGCCACTAGAATGGAGCAACTTTTGCGACAAGCATCTACTCCAAGAAGGATTTAACTCTCTTTGATGAGTTATGGGCTTAGTGCATATTGGAAGAATCAAGGATCAACGTGAAATATGATATTGGATCAGATGAGCAATCTCAAGCCTTTCTAGCCTGAGTCAAGAAGTTGAAGAAGGGAAAGTCTAAGAAGAAAAACATGTCCAAGGTTCAATTCCTCAAGTGCAATGCTTTTGGACACCTTAAAAGGGATTCTCCAAACCAACAAAACAACAAGAGAAGGGAAGGGAGTGAAGTTCTGTCGAAGTAGTGGGAGAACTTGAGAAGAAGGAAAATAAGGAAAAAGTGAAGGATCTTTAGTACTAAAAAAGGTTCACTAACTGTCAGGTTATTTATAGGGATTAATCTTTCTTTTAGGATAGTATGTTTTGCATAACATCATAGAAAGAATCATATGATAGTAGCATGTCTAAAATTTACATGATTAAGTTGCTTTGTAGAGATCATCTAGATAGATGGATAGATAGACATTTTTCATATTGATCATCCAAGCCATTATCTAACATTATGTTAGAAGAAGTCATATTGCTTAGGTGGATCATCAGGATCCTGGAAGAACCATAATCATGAAAGGTTCTCGGAAGAAGCATTATGACAAAGGTTAGTAGACATTCCATGTAATGTGGAATCAATACTAGTAAAGGGATGAAAGAATGTAATGGGTCAGGATGTAGGCTCTTTGTGAGATATATGAATAAATAAATGTTAGACTTTAGGATTTTGTGCCCTTCTTTTGGAAAATTATGATTTAGATCATCCACAGTATTATGTACATCCTGTCGATGTTTCAAATCGCAAAGGGGATCCATCTTCAGGACAAAAAGTGAGTGACTGATTGAAAGAAGAGTTAAACGACCAAAAAAACCAGATAAATATCTAATGAGTGAACAAAAATATTAAAAAACCGACTAATTCTTTATATATATATATATATATATATATATATATATAAACTATATCTACATTAATAAAACGTATATATAAAATAAATAATAATTAATTATAAACAATTAATATATTTTAATTAATTATAAGTAATTAATAATTTATTTGTTGAAATAGATAAATAATAATTAATTTTATTTATAAATTAATTTTTAATTTTTATTTATTTCAAATTAATATAAATAAATAATAATAAATAATTTATTTATTTTTGATAATAATTTTTTATGAAAATTACTTGAAACCTGATTCACTTAATTAATAATAATAATAATTTTATTTATTTATTTGTTTAAATAGATAATTAATAATAATAATTAATTTTATATATAATTAATTTTAATTTTTAATTATTGAACTAACTAATTACTATTATTAATAATATATAATTTATTTCTTTATGATAATATTTTTTTATGAAAATTGATTGAAACCTATTTCACTTAATTAATTAATAATAATAATAATAATAATAATAATATAGTAATTAATTTGTAATAAATAAATAAATAAATAATTATTATTAATTAATTATCTATTCTTAATAAATAAATAATTATTATTATGAATAAATAATCATTAATAGTTTATTATTTAATTAATTTATTTAATAAGATAATTAACTGAAGAATTAATTCATATGTTAGTTAAAATGTTTATATATATCTATATATATATATATATATATATATATATATATATATATATATATATATATATATATATATTAATGAGATTCAAGAAAATGAGAGAGGGTTATACCTGGGATACTATACCTCAAAAGATCTTGAAGCATTAATATGCCTAATCAGGGGAAGCCAATTTCTACTGATCTCATTCCCACCATCCCTGTTGAGGTTATGCAGATATTTCATATTCTCTAGTGCCTCTTTGATTTTCCTCTTTTGATAATGATCTTCCCTAGCGATAATTTTGGCATTCTCCAAACAAACATGACACTTAGTTTTCGAGGAGTGTTCTACAAGGGTTGAAGTGCGTGATTTCCCATTCTTAATATTTGCTTCGTGCTCTTCAAGTCTTCTTTTTAAAGAGCACCCTGTCTCTCCAATATAACTCTTGCCATAAGAACAATCAATCTTATAAACTCCCTTAAGTTGTTTCTGATCGATGCTATCCTTGATAGACCTCATTCTTTGCTTAATTGTTCCACATGTCGTAAAATGAGTGAATATGTCCTTTCTTAAAATCTTAGCGATCTTATCAGTAACTCCTTGAATGAATGGAAGGAAAAATTTTCCGCAATTTTCTTGAGGGCCCTTGGAGAGGACCTTTCCTTCAACTCTTTTTATAGCTTTCTTAATATCGTTCTCCTTGTATCCTATATCCTTAAAAACAGAGGTTAAGTGCTTAATTTCTTGATTAAGGTGATCATTGATTTTGGTAGAAATGGATTAGGACACATTGATTTCAATATTGCAGAAAAATTCAATAGTTTGGACAATGGATTAGTAGGGATGACATATTGTGACGTCTTGGTGGGTGAGAGAATCTCTAGAAGCTCTCCTAAAATCAAGAATAAAGAATGCGAAATTAATCCAGAGAGTATGAGCAGCGTGGGTTTCTCTGTTGGATGGAACATCAACTGCCTTGATAATTCAGACAATGTAGGATGCCCAATTAAGGGTTTTTATAACAATGGTTGCTACATTAAAAACCTGGAAGATGAGCACAACAGCTTGATAGTTGATGGTAGCAGCTCCAAGGAGGTAAACAATTTGGAAATCAAAAAAGATGATAGTAGCTCCAATGATGTCAACATTGGAGGGAGGCATAAGATATTGAGCTTGGATGAGCATTTTATGATCAGACCCAATGAGAGCGACCATGAGAGTAGTAAAAATTGCGGGAAGAATAGTTCAGTTTTTAATAGCAAGGAGTTTGGTAGTTCGAATAGCATTGTTTCGAATAACATTGTTTCAAAATTTGAGCCTAAGAATAAGGTTATTAATATTTCTTCCCTAGATCTCAGTCCTAAAGCAATTAATATTCTTAGCAAAGGTTTGAGATTCACAGTTACTCCTAGGAGCTTTCCATTTGAGAGCATCATTTGTAACATTGAGAATGGGACTCAAGGCCTCTCCTTAGATGACAAAGAAGTATTAAGACATGAATATTCCCTTATAATGAGGAAAGCCAAACCGCCAAGAAGTAATTTGAATAAGGATGAGAAGGTTGCTTTCAAGTCCCTTTGAAATAATGACAAGATCATGGTGCTTAAGGCAGATAAATGAGGAGCAGCTGTTGTTTTAGATAAATATTATTACATTCATAAAATTAATGAGCATATTAATTGCGGTAGTTATAGGAGACTTAAGTCCAACCCCATACCCAAGGTTATAAAAGAGGTCAAGAAGGCAATCTTGGAGTCCAACCTTGATGATAAAATAAAAAAGAAGTTAATTCCTTCCTATGAGGTTATCCCTAGAATTTATGGGTTACCAAAAATACACAAGGAAGGGATCCCTCTTAGATCAATAGTCAATACCATTGGATCCCCCACCTATGAATTAGCTAAATATGTTGCTAAGATCCTGAAGCCTCTTGTTGGGAACACATACTCTTTTATAAAGGAATCTAATGATTTTGTAAAACTTATAAAAAATGAGAGGGTTGATAGGGATGAAATTTTGGTAAGTTTGACGTAGTATCCTTATTTACAAAGATTCCCTTGGATGAGGCTATTCATGTTATAAAATAAGTCACTGATCCAGAAACAACTTAAATTGCAGCGATCTGTTTGCATTCCACTTTTTTCAGTTTCCAAGGAAGTTATTATGAGGAGATATCTGGAGTCATAATGGGATCCCCTCTCTCACCAATTGTTGCCAATTTATACATGGAGTATTTTGAGAGAAAATCCCTTGACTCATATCCTTTGAAACCAACATGGTGGAAGAGATTTGTTGATGACACCAACTTAAAATGGACTCATGGTAGGGCTGAGCTTGAGAAGTTTTTCAATCATCTTAACTCTATCTCATTAGAAATTAAGTTTACTATGGAGCTTGAAGAAAATGATAGAATTACTTTTTAGATGTCCTTGTTATCAAAAAGGAGGATGGTACTTTGGGACACCAAGTCTTTAGGAAGAAAACCCACACTGAAAGCTATCTTCATGCTGATTCGTACCATCATCCATCCCAAAAATTTGGTGTCCTTAACACTCTTGCTATTAGGGCCCTTAGAATATCTGACTCTGATCACCTTAATGAAGAAATTAAGCACTTAACCTATATTTTTAAGGATATAGGATACAAGGAGAAGGATATTAAGAAAGCTATAAAAAGAGCTGAAGGAAAGGTCCTCTCCAAGGGCTCTCAAGAAAATTATGGAAAATTTTACCTTCCATTCATTTAAGGACTTACGGATAAGATCGCTAATATTTTAAGAAAGAAGGACATATTCACTCAGTTTACGACATGTGGAACAATTAAGCAAAGAATGAGGCATGTCAAGGATAACATCGATCAACGACAACTTAAGGGAGTTTATAAGATTGATTATTCTTATGGCAGAAGTTATATTAGAGAGACAAGGCGCTCTTTAAAAACAAGACTTAAAGAACATGAAGAAGATACTAAGAATGGGAGATTGTGCACTTCAGCCCTTGTAGAACACTCCTCGAAAACCAAGCATCATGTTTGTTTGGAGAACGCCAAAATTATCACTAGGGAAGATCATTATCAAAAGAGGAAAATCTGAGAGGCACTTGAGATGATGAAATATCTGCATAACCTCAACAATGATGGTGGGAATGAGATTAGTGGAAATTGGCTTCCCTTAATTAGGAATATCAACACTTCAAGGTCTTTTGAGGTATAGTATCCTAGGTATAACCCTCTCTCCCTTCCTTGAATCTCATTAAAATATATAAAATTTTAACAAACATATGAATTAATTCATTAGTTAGTTATCCTATCAAATAAATAAATAAAATAATTATTTATTAATGATTATTTATTCATAATAATAATAATTTATTTATTAATCCTCGATGGGGGTGTCCAATATATGAGACAATTGGTCTCACGCTGGAGTGTCGAGCTAGTTGAGCCTCCACGCATAGCAAAAATGCCTTAAAGGCCCATTGTGACCTGGGCCGGAATCCCGTGAGCGATACTTAATGTGAAGTGAAGATAGGAGGGTGGCCATTTGTAGTTGTTGGGTGATGAGGAGGGAGTGTTGGGCGTGATAGAGTAGTGAGGTATTGGCACCCTAGCTTAGGCTAAGGCTTGGGGTGACAATGTAGGATGAACTCGGGGCAGGTGGATGTGTGGGGGACTGGAATCTGTAATCAATCTGGTTGTGGGATCTGAGTGGGAATTGGAGCAATCGACGCAACGAGGGATAAATTTTTTGGGTTGGAGATGCTAGTTTTTTGTATCATCGGAAGTGATCTAGCCTTGAAAAATGGTGGAGAGGCTAAGGCACAAGATTTCTAAAGAACTCATAAACCGTTTGGTGAAATTCCACCCGGATTGTATTTTATTAAAATAATTAATATTTTTAATGGCGTTCTTAAGTCTAAACTTAGGGAAATTAAAATATTAATGGGTATTAATCAAAATATGAGTGAGAATGATCTAGAAGTTGGATCAAGTCATGTTTTAATCTTATCCATCGATTAGAGACTTAATCTCGGCCGTTGAACACTCAACAAGAAAAGTATAAAATGGAGGTTGGGGTTCATTTGAAAACACATAGAGAGATTGAGGAAATCGATTTTGTGAGGTGAGAAGTTATCAGGAGAAAAATTGATTAGGGAGATATTGCAGCTGAGGGGTAGAGAGAATCTAGGAGAAGGACTTTTCAGAAAATACAAAACAAAGAGGTGGAGAGAGTTTGCAGAGAGACAACGTAGTAGGCGGGTGAGCTGACGCAAAAATGTTGCCTTTCACGCATAATCCAGAAATGTCGGAACAAAAAACACTGTTGGGAACTATCGGGAGAGCTGACACAGAGGAAACATAGTCGCCAAGAGAGATGATGCAGAAAAGATGCATGTCACGTAGAATATAGAACTATCAGAACAATCGAAACTGCCAAGAACTGCTGGAACAACTGAGAGGGCTGACATAAAGGGCAGAGAAGGTGATGCAAGGCTGACGCAGAGTCAACACAAAAATAGTCAGGGTTAACCAGTCTTGTTTCCGAATCATCTGGAATTTTTCCAGGTGAAGTGAGGTAAAACTCACTTAGATTACTACATGAGGATCCTAGATTTGTATTCAGATATTTCTCCTGCATAATGATAAACCCTCAGAACCGCTACATCATTTTTCCCGCATTGGGTTTTTCGGGGACTATTGTGTCAAAAAATAAGTGTATCCTATGTATCTTGTTCTTTACTATGTTTTCTGTTTCATGAGATCAAATATTTAATTAATGTAGGTTGTAGAAGTAATTTGTTTTAGTATTCAGAAGAATAACTTGATGAATGTAATTTAAAAATCACGTAGGCGAAGTAGATTCAGATTTGTTGCAATAGGGGTTCCTTTGAGTGTAGGAATTTTCACGTGGTATCAGAGCATTGATTTCGAAATAGGAAGAGTAGATCCAGTGCTAAGTAGTGAGGCCAAAAGATGCATTTGGTAGCAATTCAAATCCCCTTGAAGGGATTGCGCAGTCCTTGCCGGGAAGCAGAGATCTAAGGAAATCTCTCTCTGAGTTAGATGACAGAGAGGTATGATTTCCAGTTCGTGAGTTTTCATAGGTTGAGGGAGTGACACAAAGCCTTAGTGTAGTGCCTGAACGGCACAGTTTCTACCAGGGCAGAAATCCGCTAGAAAAGAACGAAGACACATTGTTATCAAGAAAACTAGTGTCTATGCAGAGCTGCTAGTCCCACTAAGGCTGGTAGCTACCTTAGAAACAAACAAACTAAAACTACTTTCATTTTCCTTTATGAGAAATAGATAAGAGGGGAATAAGGAGACCAACCTCTGTCTTGCGCTTTGTTCCTTGCTCGATTCCTCTCTCTTCTAATAGGTCTTCGCCACTCACTTCCTCGTCTACCCAGCTTCAAAGAGCACCTGTAGAATCAAAGCAGCATAACACTATCCAATAACATAGATCTATTATCATAAACAATATAGGACCAGATATATATTAACCACACAAATGCATATAACATCAATCATACAAGAATGTGCAGGAAAACTTGAATAGCTTTATTGATAATAAAGAAAGAGAAAAGAGGATTACAACCAATTGTTCTGACCCAACATCATCCTCTCAGCAAGAAATCCCTTCTTCACCTCATGAAAAGCTTAGATCACCCAACACTATGATATTGCACCAAGAAACCAACAGCACTTCCTTACAAGATATAAAATTCCAACCCCTGTATCTCTGGGATGAGGGATCCATATATAGATGTTTGCAAGGGGGGTGAGTCAGCTTTTGAGATTTGATTAGTGTCCTCCCTCTGATAGTTCTTGATTCCACTTGGAGATTGATGATCTCTTACTCATCCCTGGGCGAATGCAGAGAGGCAAGTGTCATAGGAGAAGTTTCTGGAAGATTCCATGATCCTCCACCTTGCGAATTGACCCTGCCATTTGTCCACTCTCGCCCATCGCACCCCATAGAATGGATTTTCAACATGCATCACACCTACTGTGTGTAGGCAGGTGGGATGCAATGCACTTTGACCATGGAGCAGTTGAAATGGTCCAGTTTTGACCAGTTCTGAGTAGTTTTTCATGGATAACTTCTGGGAGATGCTGTAATCAGTTGACCTTGTTCTTTTAGGGGTTAGAACAACACCTTTAGGGACTTAGGAGCCCTTGGTTTATGGACATTTATGATTGGGGTTGCAATGCCAAAAAATGTCTATAACAGTTGCCCCCTAAAGCATGAGGTCGTTAATCTTTTGATGTCGGGTGAAATGCTTTATCATGAGGATCCAAAGTTTTTTCAAGCTGGAAGGTGACGTGTAATAAGATACAATACAATACATTATCTTCATAATATTTTCATGATCTACCTGAGGCAGGCATTCCCATGCTCAGCTTTATAAATTCATTTTCGTGTACATGAGACAGACAATCGTCTGAGTGTAGACTGATGATTCTGGTAGAGCCATCATCCCTTAGATTGGATGATTATCTGTGCAGCAATGATGTACATTTGATGTATTTATTTTCTTGAATATATATTGCAGCCCAGATGGATGAAACTAGATCCGGGGTCTTCAATCTCATTCGATCTTCACTCAAAGTACAAGTCGATCCATGTGAGAGATGTTCTGGAGTCGAACATGGAAAGACATCGCCTGATTACCAACCAATGATGTAAGCTGTTAATAGGCGCGAGAGGAATCACCGATAATGATGATGACCCTCAAGGTACTACAATACAATTCACGTGGTGTGAATAAGGAACTTGGCATCGAACACCATGCAAAATCTTTCGGTCGAAGGCCATTTATGTAAACCTATCGCCGAAAGTGAGAAACTTGCCATTCAGGCATGCAAGCTTCAAAGTACTGAAAGGGTTGTTCCTAGATCGACTTCTTGGATAATGAGCTGATGTCAACAAGAAGCGATCCGTCATAGGAGGGCCTTAGTGAATCCCACATCAATGACATGGAATGGAGCAAATGATTTTAATGGAGGTGAAAACGATCTGGTGATATAAGGTTCAGGGTGGCGGTCATGAAAGAATGGAGCGTAAATGTATTGCAGTGGGTGAGACACAGGTGAATTCTCTGAGCGACTTCTCTTGAACATATCGGCGAAACTGACATGATGGATCGGTAGCATTAACCCCAAATATGGATGGTGTGACGGAACCATGGTGATGTGACCAGTGAATGGAACAACCCAACCCGACTCGGATGTGGAGTGAAAGTGTCATGTTCAAGAGCGACTTGCTACCAATAAAGTTTTCTTCCCAATTTTTCCCCAGTCATTGCTAACCAGTACCTCTTTATTTTTGTCAAGCTTGAGGAGGATAACATATGCTTGTTCTATAATTTTCCCTTCGGGCAAACCCATCGCTACGTTTTAATGAGCCTAGCAATAGTGAAACTCGTTCTTGTCTGTTATGGACAAGTTTGTCGCTATTCGGTTTTAACAAGTTTAACGACAAAGATATCTCAGTCCTTTTCAATTTTATAGAGTCTGAAAAGGGACGTAAAGAAAACTCCAAAAATCCTTTTTCGTCACATGATCCCTTGAGTCCGAAAAAGTATAAAACAATACAAAAGGGATGGATTTTCGGTACTTTTAACGAGCCGAACAAAACAAGCGCTCGATCTTTTTGTGTAATAATCCCTCAAGTCCAAAAAACATTAAAATCTAAAGGAGGGATAGCACTTCTGGTCACTTTAATGAGCTGGAGAGGCCAATGGCTCGGCAATATTTTCATATTTTACAAGTCAGTTGAAAAGAGCTTAAAGGAGACTCGTTTTTGAGGAACGAGTGATAGATTCGGGTAGTAGCTAATTCCAGGGAAGGTTTGGAATTTTCCAATCACGGCAGTGTCACAAGGATGGCTAACAGGATCACTCTTCGCAGCTATTCGTCAAAAAGGGTAAACAATCAAATGGGGGTGAATGATCAGCCAATACAGAGTGCAGGTGATGATGAAAACACAACCAAGGCTTCAAAGGTTGATGATAATACATTCACAATGGTTATTTACCGGAAATTTGTTCATTTTTTAATGAGCTTAAACTCTGGAGGAACATTTTCTCATTTCTTATGTTTATTTTTTAACGAGCTTGAATTCCGCGTTAAAACTGCTCGATAATCCAGTCGTATAATAAGGATGTCTCATATATAAACGACATCTTTTCAAAGCTTTGCCCCGCATCCTTTCTTTATGCAAGTTAGGAAATGACCAATCCTATGAGTTTAAAGGGTTAGAGGACCTATAAATTTAAAAAATAAATGGTCACTCTTCGCTTGCATGCCAAAAGGTTTTCATGCCCCCATGTATAGCGAAGTAGAGTTTCCAGGTTACCTCTCAATTTGCAGACAAAACATTTGTTTTATCGGGAAAGGCCTACCTTTTCAGGTTACCCCTCAATTTGCAGACAAAACATTTGTTTTATCGGGAAAGGCCTACCTTAACAGAGGTATCTTATTCCGGTCTAATCCCATTTTCCAAAATGGATGGGTGTGTCAGGCCAGTCATATACTCTCCGCAGAAACCCACCCTATACCCAAGGTTTTCCGGTCGAAACAGGCCAGGGTGAATGCCCCCTGGGTTTCAGTCATATCCTCTGAATCACTCTCGTTCATCAGGAGGACGGACTGGGGATTGATGAGACATTCCTTGCATGAAAAGACCATTCAGGGTTGGTATATGACTATTTGCTATGTGTGAACCGGGGAATGAAAGCTGGTTTATGAGCTTGACCACTCTTCCTTCGTGCGAAAAACACATTACTCTAAAGAGTGAGGAGACAATGGCTCCCATGCAATAAATATAGTCTCGTCCAAGGAGTAGATTATAATCCAGAGGTCCTTGGACTACCATTACGTTCATGTGAACGGTTTTCCTTCTCAACGTTATCGGCACATTGGGAAGGATCCCTAACGGTCGACTGGTTCCTTTGTCAAAGCTTGTTAGATTTCTCATCTCAGGCAAAAGCGATGGTGAACCAAGCGCTTTCCAAGCAGTTGAGGAAAGGATACTCATAGAAGCCCCTTCATCTATGATGGTACTGGCCATGACCATTCTATATATTTGAGTGATGATTCGAAATGGTACACTAGCCGGTAAGCGGGGTTTGCCTAGTAGATTCCAATCGAAGGAAACAACTAGGTTGCTTGGAGGTGGGACCGAATAGACGGCCGGATATGACTCTGACGAACTTCCTTCCTGCGGTAAAGGAATGGGTAGACTGCCCCCATGTTCATCGAAGTCTGTGCTTACGAAGAGAATTTGGACGGTGTCATCCTTGTTCTCTTTGGTGATTGTATCATCTGAAGACGGATCCTCTGAAGGCATGACCGGGTCAACTGCCGCCTCGACCTTTTGACTTTCGTTTGGTGTGGATTCAGATGGTTTATCTTCAATGATAGACGTTTCGGCTGACCACAAGGGCATGTCAAGCGGATTTTCAACTAGTGACGGACTCGGCAAGAGTTTCTTATATCCAGGAGGAAGCCGTAATGGTGAAACCGGACGGTCTTCCAAAACTCTTTTAGCTTCGTCTAAGAAGGGACAATGGTGGATGGCGTGATCGCCTTCACACAATTTACAGGGAAATTTATATTTTCCTTTTTTTCCAGGGGATTCACTTTCACTAGTTGACAGTGTATGCTCAACATGATCGTCAGAGGTTGATGACACCGGATTGTGCAAACGAGGAGACTAGTCCCTTAAGATCTGAGGGATGCAAGGACAATCTCGATGATAGTGGTCTCCTTTGCAAATGACACATGGTGATTTAGGCCTGGACGGTGCAGTGTGTGGATTTTCGCTAGACGATGCCTGGTCGCCCCTTTTTGCCTTTGGCTCCTTCTTCTTCTTCTCAGTTACTTGACTTTTGGCTTTACCAGCTTCATCAAGCGAAGAGGAAGGAGGAGAGGAAGAATTGGACGAAGTACAGGGTTGAGGGGTAACTCTGGTATCGTTTAGTTGTTGACTTGATTGTTTAGGAATCACGGTGTTCTAAACGATAGAAGTTGAGAAGAGCCATACGGGCAAGCCAATTGTCAATCCTAGAAGAGACAATGTGGCCATATGGGGTGCACCAACATCTCCCCAAGAGGAGAAGGGACTAGGATTTCCTCCAAGGGGAACTCCTTGGTTGGTGGACTCCATTTTTCTCAACCTAAGACCAACATAGGAAAGGTGATATTTATTCCAATTAAAATAAATTTTAGATGCTTTGACACAACTTGTTTTTTCAATTTTTAAGAGTCGAGAAAAAACAAAAGATGACTCTAGTCGCCTTCGATTTTTAATGAGCCTGAAGTGACAAGTGCTCAGATGGACCTTTTCCTTTAAGGAGTCTGAAAAGGAACGAAAGGGACTACTCTAGAAATCTAGACAGAGGGATTACCAAACAAATCGAAAAATTGTAGAATACTTTTTACGGTACGGCAGTCAATCTTCCCGAATGCTGTGTTTAGTGCATTGCGATCGATAGGGCAGTAGACACGACTTCCTATGGATAAAGGATATAGCCTATTGTGGTCTCCCAAAATATACTCGACAGTACGTGGGAGCACAAGTCCGTACTGGCACTTGTCGTCTCAAAGTGGAGGAATCACCCAACCAACAGTGAAAACAACAGTTACCAGGCTTTACGACGTCGAAATACATCTCTAGCCTAGACTTCTAGATGTTGTGCGTTAGGTTACAAAGCGTTTTTAGATTCATTAAATTTATTTTATAGTTGATCTTGCTTAAGAAATTTGCCTTTTAGGTTCACCGCGTGATGTAGATGTACAATTCCTAAAATGCAATCTAAGATGATAAACAGTCGTTTAATCTTCTTTTTGCAATGAAAATCCTAGCTACTAAGGAAAGAGAGATGGCGTTCTTTCAACAAAGAGCAGAGAGCACACACTATATGCATTGTCCTAAATCAAACCAACAAATATTCTAAATGCAAATGCACATGTATGTGTTTGTTTTCAACCTTCTTAATGTGTGAATGATAAAAGGAAAGCTAAGCGCAAATATGAATTATTTTTCAAAGTGACGTTACTAACAAGTTTCTTTTCAAGACAAAATGAGGACAATGACGACACTTGCGACTTGGAAATGAAAACTTGCTTTCGACACTTGAAAAACTACTAATTCAAATCAAATACAAGAGTAACAGTGTAATCAACTATCAAGAACAATCGGATTCTCTTCTGTGACTGAAAACGACACTTGCGACACTTTCAAATCAAGAAAGGACAGTACAATTACACTACTTCTTTGTAAAAGAGAACTAAAAATGGCTCAAAATCCATAAAAACATTTACAGTTCTTTGCACAATGGAGGCGGAATAATGGCAAGGAAGGGGGTTTCCAATAGAGGTGTACTGACTACAGGCAGCAAAACTCTTGAATAGAGCTGAAAAGAGTGAACACAGAAACCAAAATCTAAGAGCAGAAGAGGTCTGATCAATGCACCTATAGCACAGGGAAACTAAAATGCAACACACCTACTACACTCGGGAAGTGCAATGCATTCAGGTTTCAAAGAAGAGATAGTGCGATGGACCAGGGACGAGACTTTAACTGGGTTCCGGGTCACAGTTTGCAGCTCAGTTCAGGGATTTAGGCCGAGCAAGTGGTAATCAGTAAATGAATCACAGGGGTAGATCTAAGGAGGTTACTAGAGCCACCACAAGGGAAATTAGAGAGCTTGTAAATCAATTGTTTAATTCATAAACAAAACCCGGAGATAGACTGAAGCAACATTGATCTACTTTACACTTGCATAGAAAATGCAGTTCGAAGGCTAGCTGGCTTGACTTCAGGCTCTGTCTGTAAGTTTATAAAGTAAACAAATGTAGATAAACAAACAACCTATTTGCTCCCCAGCGGAGTCGCCATTTTGTTATCGGGAAAACTAGTGTCTATGCAGAGCTGCTAGTCCCACTAAGGCTGGTAGCTACCTTAGAAACAAACAAACTAAAACTACTTTCGTTTTCCTTTATGAGAAATAGATAAGAGGGGAATAAGGAGACCAAGCTCTGTCTTGCGCTTGGTTCCTTGCTCGATTCCTCTCTCTTCTGATAGGTCTTCGCCACTCGCTTCCTCGTCTACCTAGCTTCAAAGAGCACCTGTAGAATCAAAGAAACATAACACTATCCAAGAACATAGATCTATTATCATAAACAATATAGGACCAGATATATATTGACCACACAAATGCATATAACATCAATCATACAAGAATGTGCAGGAAAACTTGAATAGCTTTATTAATAATCAAGAAAGAGCAAAGAGGATTACAACCAATTGTTCTGACCCAGCATCATCCTCTCAGCAAGAAAGCCCTTCTTCACCTCATGAAAAGCTTAGATCACCCAACACTATGATATTGCACCAAGAAACCAACAGTACTTCCTTACAAGATACAAAATTCCAGCCCCTGGATCTCTGGGATGAGGGATACATATATAGATGTTTGCAAGGGGGGTGAGTCAGCTTTTGAGATTTGATTAGTGTCCTCCCTCTGATAGTTCTTGATTCCACTTGGATATTGATGATCTCTTACTCATCCCTGGGCAAATGCAGAGAGGCAAGTGTCACAAGAGAAGTTTCTGGAAGATTCCATGATCCTCCACCTTGTGAATTGACCCTGCCATTTGTCCACTCTCGCCCATCGCACCCCATAGAAGGGATTTTCAACATGCATCGCAGCTACTGTGTGAAGGCAGGTGGGATGCAACGCACTTTGACCATGGAGCAGTTGAAATGGTCCAGTTTTGACCAGTTCTGAGTAGTTTTTCATGGAGAACTTCTGGGAGATGCTGTAATAAGTTGAAATTGTTCTTTTAGGAGTTGGAGCAACACCTTTAGGGACTTAGGAGCCCTTGGTTTATGGACATTTATGATTGGGGTTGCAGTACCCAAAAATGTCTATAACACACGTAGAAGGGGAATTTTCTCCTTAGAGAACTTTTCGCCAAAAAGTTTGAATTTCTCACTTGCTGAGCAGTCCTAAGTAGTGACTAGAGGAAACAATTTCGCAGTTGGGTGAGATGGCATTGCATGGGCTTACAAATGATGACAGGTTGTATGAAGCCTCCAACTATGTCATATGGAAGACTAGAATCTTAGCTGTTATGGAGGAATATGATCTCGAGGCTTACGTCAATAGTGTTGTAGCTGTTCCTGCTGAAAACAATCAAAAGAATAAGTACAAGGCCAAGTAGGGGAAGGAAAAAGGCTCATTCTCAATGGAGTTCGAGATCATGTGGTCTCACACTTGCAGGGAAGGGATACAACTCGAGAGATGTGGGAAGCCTTATCTTCTCTGTATTAAGGCTCTTCCGAATAGTGGAAGATGTATTTAGAGAAGAAGTTGCAGCATAATTTGATGTAGAAAGGAGAAGGGGTGAACATCTATCTTCAAAATCTTCAAGACACTAGAGACCAGCTTAATGCAGTGGGGTCCACTCCTCAGCCAATTGCGATGGTGAGGATAGCCCTGAATGGAGTCTCAGATGAATGACAAGTTTTCGTCCAAAGCATATTGGGCAAGGAAAAACTACCTTCATGGGAGTCGATGTGGTCATCTCTTCAATAGAAGGAGTTAAGGAGGGATCTAGTGAAGTTCAACCTCAATGACAATAGCTGGAGTGGCACAAAGACAAAGGAGGAGGAGGAAAACATAGCTCTAGCATCGAAGGGACAACAAAAGTTGAAGCGGAAAAAGGATATTTCAAAGGTGAAATGTTTCAGATGTGGCGAGATGGGTCACTTTGAATCTCGATGTCCTTTGAAGAAAAAGGATAAAAATGAGAAGCATGATCCAAAGGCTGCTTCAACAAATATTGACAAGGATGAATTTTCCATGAGTGCCCACGCATCTCCAGGAGGGAGATGGGGCGATATTGAGCTATAGTCGGGAGGACTACATGTGGGCAGGATCCTTGAGGAGTCCACCTCTTGGATCAATTCCTTGCTATGGGAGCCCAAGATTCAGAAGTAGCAATATGGAATTAGTGTTAGATGATGCAGTGGAGTGTTTGGAGGATAGATGTAGTGTCTTGGAACCAGAGATTGATCAACATAGAGCAAGGTTGGCAAAAGTGCAGATGGAATAGTGCAAAAGTAAGCAACAACACAGAAGATTCAAAGGGTCAGAAATAGTCAGACTCCAACATTCATTGTATTATGTTAAACATAGTTAAGTTCAACTAATTTTGGATGTTTTTCAGTTGCTTCTCTTAGCAACTGATTTTCAATACAAATGCAGTGTTAGCAGTGGCAGTGCTAGTAGCATAGAAAATGCAACATTTGAGAGGGAGCTGTAGTATAGATACAGAAATGGCAGTGGCAGTGTCATGGGAAACAATACAGTAGTAGCAACAACACAATGTTGGTGGTAACAACAATGTAGAAAGGAGGTGCTTCAGAAATAGAGCAGCATGCAGGTGGACATTGTTACTATAACACTTTCCTTGCTAAGAGGGAGTATTAGTTTTTGGTAGCATCAGAAGTTCTCTAGCCTTCAAAATTGGTGGAGTTGCTAAGACACATGAGCTCTAAAGAACCCATAAACCATTTGGTGAAATTCCACCTGGATTATATTTTATTAAAATAATTAATATTTTTAATGGAGTTCCTAAGTATAAACTTAGGGAAATTAAAATATTAATGGGTACTAATCAAAATATGGGCGATAATGATCTAGAAGGCAGATCAAGTCATGTTTTAATCTTATCTGTTGATTAGAGAATTAATCTCATCCATTGAAAACTCAATGGGAAAAGTATAAAATGGAGGCTTGGGGTTCATTTGAAAACACATAAAGAGATTGACGAAATCGATTTTATGAGGTGAGAAGTTCTCAGGAGGAAAATCGATTGGGGAGATCTTGCAGTTGAGGGGTAGAAAGAATCTAAGAGAAGGAATTTCCAGAAAATACAGAATAGAGAGGCAGAGAGAGCTTACAAAGAGGTAGTGCAGTAGCTGGGAGAGCTAAGGTAGAAAAGTTGTCTGTCATGTAGAATCCAGAATTTTCTGGACTATCAGAACAACCAGGAGAGCTGACGCAAAGGCAACGTAGTAGTCAAGAGAGTTGATGCAGAAAAGTTGCCTGTCACGCAAAATCCAAAACTATTGGAACAACCGAAACTGCTGGAACAGCCAGGAGAGCTGACGCAGAGGGCATAGAAAGTGATGTAGGGCTGACGCAGACCCAACGCAGAAATAGCTGGGGTTAACTAGTCTTATTGTCGGATCAACCAAAATTCTGTTAGGTGAAGTGAGCTAAAACTCACTCAGATTTTCCGCCAATATTTTCTTTGTAAAGGATTATTAGATGAGCATCCTAGATTTGTATCTAGAT
The DNA here is from genome assembly GCA_031772625.1 of Pinus tabuliformis. Classification (NCBI taxonomy): domain Eukaryota; kingdom Viridiplantae; phylum Streptophyta; class Pinopsida; order Pinales; family Pinaceae; genus Pinus; species Pinus tabuliformis. The sequence goes on from CM062811.1 coordinate 496,670,653, forward strand.
ATTTCTCCTGCATAATAATAAACCCTAAGAAGTGCTGCACTAGTTTCCCCACATTGGGTTTTTCGGGGACTATTGTGTCCAAAAATAAGTGTGTCCTATGTATCTTGTTCTTTGCTATGTTTTCTATTTCATGAGATCAAATATTTAATTAGTGTAGGATGCATAAGTAATTTTCTTCAGTATTCAAAAGAACCACTTGATGAATGTAATTTAAAAATCAAGTAGGTGAAGTAGATTAAGGTTTGTTGTAGTAGGGGTTCCTTCGAGTGTAGGAATTTTCACAGGAGAGTGTGGGTGGTGTGCATTCATTTCCCCTTCCTCACTCTGGTTCTATATCTGGAAAGGGGTAGCTCCTCTAGAGAGGAAGTGTGGCGGATAATTGGGATCTTGGTTCTTTCTCTAGAGTGGCCCATCCACTTTAGCAACTGGTAATGCACCCCCCAGTTCGCCGGCAGATAGGGAGAGGGATATGAGAAGAATTGCACCAGTGGGTCATGGCTCCCTGATGTCAAGGTGTTAAGAAATGTTTTTTTGTGTTTGGTTCATATCAGGATTGTGTGGTGGGTTGCATTGGGCAGCCAGATTCGTCCCTGCGACTGTGCAACTAGTGGTGGTGGCGTCGACTATATGCCGAGAGAGAGAGGTCGCACTCGTAGAGGAGGAGATGGTCACTGCATGGAAAATCATCCGCAACAGGGTGTGCCCAGTTCAGGCTCGAAGTCGACCAAGAGCCGCCATTCTGATGTTGAGGCAACCATGTCCCCAGGTCGCTCCCCCGGCCACATAGAGGCTCCGACCACCTTAGACTCCATTACGACACAATTGAATAATCTCCATATGAGCATGGAGACTTTGAGGGAACACCGTTATGATGATTAGCATGAATTGGTGGCCTACATCAATGACCTCCAACACATGCAGAATGATCTCCTGGATTCCATAGATGGCCTTCGGCGACAGCTCCAGCGAACAAATGACCACCTCTGGGCTCTGGAGACTTGGGTGGAACATATTGACTACCATACGCATGAGCAGGCTGCGTTCTTTGTTGCCCCACCACCGTTTCCTCCTAACCCCTCGTAATTTTGTATTTCTGGTAAATTCTCTTTTTGTGCAACTTTTGTATCGGAAATAACCAACGACATGGGTTGTCTTGGCCTCTTCACAGGCTTAATCTTGTTTAGAGCAGGACTCATGTTAGCTCTCAAGCCTAATACTTTGCCTGGTGTGGCAGCAATGATGTATTCAGACTATCTGGTGATGATGTATTTTTTTCTTGAAGTTATGATAATATAAAGCATTTTTTTTTACCGACAAAAAAATAATTTATTTATTTATTAAGAATAGATAATTAATTATTATTAATAACTAAATAAATAATTATTAATAATGAATATAAGTAAAACTTATTAATTAATTTAATTTAATTAATTTACTTAATTTATTTAATTATAATAATTTATTTATTTCTTACAAATTAATAAATACATTTATTATTATTATTATTATTAGTATTAATTAAGTGAACTAGGTTTCAAGCATTTTTCATAAAAAATTATTATCATAAATAAATAAATTATTTATTATTATTAATAGTAATTAGTTATTTCAATAATTAAAAATTAAAATTAATTATTAAAATTATTATTATTATTATTAATTAAGTGAATTAGGTTTTAAGCAATTTTCATAAAAAAAAATATTATCAAAAATAAATAAATTATTTATTATTATTTATTTATGGTACATTCAAATAAATTATAATTAAAAAATAATCTATGAATAAAATTAATTATTATTTATCTATTTCAACAAATAAATTATTAATTACTTATAATTAATTAAATTATATTAATTGTTTATAATTATTTATTATTTATTTGATATATACATTTTATTAATGTAGGTTTAGTTCTAATATATATATTTTAAAGAATTAGTCGGCTTTTTAATATTTTTGTTCACTTATTAGGTATTTATTTGATTTTTTTGGTCGTTTAACTCTTCTTTCAATCAATCACTCACTTTCTGTCCTGAAGATGGATCCCCTTTGGGATTTGAAACATCGACAAGATGTACATAATTTTGTGGATGATCCGAATCATAATTTTCCAAAATAAATAAATGAAATCATAGGAATGCATATTGGTTATAAAGACTTTGGATAAAATTCATATGTATAGAATGTTGTGGAAAGAAATTTGATCATAAAATATGCTTAGGTATATGGATATATGATGCTTAAAAAGAATAAGGATTTGACTTTATTAAGGATTTATAAAGATTAAGACTTTCTCTAGAATATGTAAGATAATAATTAACATCCAGTATAGTATCCGGAAGAAAAAGTTATAACTTTGTAATCGAGTTTCATCCTTGGGCACGTTGATGCATGAAGCAATATTCATATGGATATGGACCATTGAGGATGTTGATGGAACAATAAGGTCATCATAATGAGGTAATTTATCTGGTTAACATATTATTTTGCTAACATATGTTGATTTTTATTATTGTTGGTTATTTGATTAACATATTATTTTGCTACCTGGTAGAATGTTGTAGGGATACATGATGAAAGTTGAGGCAAGTTCAACTGTATGGATGAAAATGTATGAGGATTATTGAGGGAAGCTCAATAGCTGGTACCTGGAAACTGTGAAGTCAAGATGTGGACATCTTGGGGTTAAAAGGTAACAGTGCAATAAGATAACCTGAACGTTAAAGGAAGACCACTTTCCAGAAGAAGCTATGATTACCTTGAATTTTTTAAAGGCTAAATATAATGCCTTCATATCAAAAAAGAAAGTGATGAGCAAGAAGATTGGTCTGGAACCTGTCACAAGATTGAAGAGAGAAGGTGGCTCCATAATACCTTGAAAGAAAGAAAGCTCGATGATGCAGAGGAAAGAGGGAATCAGACAACTATGAAGAACTGGTAGTTGATAATCTTATGAAGACAATTTGTAAGGCTTGTTATGATGACTTCCCAAATAGAAAGGAAGTCTAGATCTCTAATTTTGAGAGGGAGTAAAGGTGTCTCCTTGTATAGGAGCAAGGTTCTATTCTCAAGATTAAAGGAGAATAGGGATGTCCTCTTTGGTTGAGAGGGGGTTATGTTGGAAATTACATGTGAATTCTCCTCTTCAGGTGATGAAGGAAGAACGAAAAAGGATTGGATAAGAATTTGTGGTTTCCCTGAGGATAGAATATCCAAGAAAGGAAAGGTATCAAAATTCTTTGAGGATGTGACAGGTATCTAAGAGAAGAGTGGTAGAAAAGGATTGATATTCTTCGAGGACTTAGGATTGGAGATCCAAGATAAGAATAATACTAAAATTACATATCTTGTAGACATCTAGATGGGGTATGTACCTTGTATTGGTTGTGCGGTATCACACGTAAATCCTCTCAGCATAATGCTCTTGATTAAAGAAGAGCTTGTCTAGTTAGGCCTTAGAGATAATGTTGGTCATGATGATGATGCTTATAGTATGGCTTATAAATCCAAATCTTCTTGTGATAACTCTTCAATTTGAGATATGATGTTGTATAGGTTGTACAATTATGAATACCTCCCTAGTTAAGAGGCAGTATTGCGAAATGTAACTAGTTTTGTTCTTCATAATTGTTGTACTAATTTCAATATGTATTCTATGTAACAAACAAGAAAAGAAAAGAAAAAGTTATTGTAATTAAATCATGGGTTTCACACTCATTATTGATGGTCTTCTAGGTAAAAGCATGTTATTCATGGTTCTAGGGTTTGTTAGGTCTTAGTATTTATTGTCATGAGTCAAAGGAGTCAACATCATGTTTATAAGACCCTTCTGCGCAAAATGTAATTGTAAAAATATTTATTTTTTAGTCTATAAAGTCCTGGGAACTCCTAAAGTACAAGTCAACTTTGGTAGCTTCAAGTCGGCCTAAAGGAGGGAATTTGACCCCTTGAGAAGGCTATATATGGGAGAAGTTCTACCTCATTTGGACTCACGCGTCCACAAGTTTGATCTATCAAAAAAGAGTTCGATCTGTAGTTAGGAAACTGTAAGAAGGAGAGTAAATGTCTAAGAAGAGGAAGAAGGATGAAAATATATTGTTTTTGGGCTCTATCTCTCTCACACGTGTGGATTTCTAGGGTTTCTAGTTTGTAGGAAGAGGCTAAAGTTGCAGGTCTGAGTTGCAATATGACAAAGTGGAGTAACTTGTATCTGGAAGATAGAATACTCTATCTAGACCTCATTGACCTTGGTAATACATGTCTTGCTCTAGGAAGATTCTAGGAGGAGGTTGGATTAGGGTTTCTGAGAAAGCTACAAGGCTGAATTTGCAAGGCCAAAGTTGCAATACAGGTTGCAATATTGAAACTGGCAGGTTGAAGTTGCAGTATTGAAGCTAGTTCATGTAGAACCAAGGACATGAGGAAGGGATGACTTGGTACTAGGAGAAGGACTTGGTCTAGGATTTGGGTCTTTTTATCTCATTTGAAGCAAATTCTTAGAAGAGAAGAGTTTATGGGTTTTCCCTTGATGAGAACCTAATATCTGTGTCCTATATTGTTTCTATTATTGTTCTTCATATTGCTTGATGAAAATATCTAAATAAATAACATAAAGAAGATAATTAAGATTCATAAGCAAATATCAAGGTTAAGAAAAATAATATTAATAACTGTTATTATCCATTTTCCAACAAAACCCCTCCAAGGAGAAAACCTTGAAATTATATTCTCTTCTTATAGAATTTTATTCAAATGAGACTATCAAGATCCAAACCCTAGACCAAGTCCTCCTCCTAGTACCAAGTCAACTCTCCAAAGAGACCTTTCAATTAGGTCAAAGTCAAACCAACTCAACCAGAGACAAACCCTTCCAGCACTACACCAATCTCAGAATTTCAGCCCCCTTTACAACAAAGTTTTAGATCTGCAGTTACTTTAGAAATTTTGGCCCCTGTAACTGCTCCAACAACTTGCACATGTGATAGAAAATGCCCAAAAACGAGTCTTCTTTCTTCAGTAGGGTTTTCTCCTAGATTCATTTTCCTTCATTCTTTTGTCTTGTTCTTTCTATTGCAGATAAAACTTGTTGATGTTGTGTGTCAAATGAGTTTAAAGATGTCTCTAGCCTAAGATGACTTGTCTCTGTCAGGGCCGACATGTATTAGGAGGTTTCCAGCACTTTCTAGACTCAAAAATAAATTCTTTTACAAAGTACATCTTACCCAAAAGGGTCTTATAATCATGATGTTGATTCTCTTGATTCATGAAAATAAATCCTATGACCTAACAAACCCTAGAAGTACAAAGGTCATGCTTTTACCTAGAAGACCATAAATAAAGAGTATGAAACCCATGCTTTAAAATAATAACTTTTTATTTTCTTATTTTGTTTGTTACATAAGATACATATGGAAATGAGTACAATAACAATTATGAAGATCAAAACTAGTTACATTTCCAACATCTAGAAGGGTCATTGATGGTGAGGCTAGACATGCTATTGAATAGAGAGGACAAGGCTAAAACTTCATGCAAGTAGTTTTTAATGGAGTGAATGTACTAGCCGGAGTTGGCTTTCTTTCTATCCCATATAATATTTCAGAAGCAAGTTGGATAAGTCTAGAATTGGTGTTGATGTTTCCATTCATTTGAAACCAATACATGTATGAAGGAAGAATCTCCTACACAAGTTAAATGGGCTATGATCTATTTTGAATCATTGCCAACAAATTTTGATCACATATTATAGGTTGATGATGCTAGTGGAATAAAACCGCATATATATTTTTTTGGATTTGGATCATTTCACAACAAGAGGATATTATCAATTGAATTATCATAATATAAATCAATAATATTCTAGAGGATATTGTTGATAATATAAATCAATAATATTATCAATTGATTTATCATCATAGAAGATGTGGGAGGGAAATCATGGAAGTTGAATGGAGAAATTTTTGTCCACTTCCTTGACCTCAGTTAAGGGCACAAATAAATTTTCAACAGATGAACACTTTGGGTGATCTTATTGTTCATATGACAATGTACATGGAAGTTATCTTTGGTGATATTAAGCTGCATATTTACTTGTTATTTGCATTCAAGGGATTACAATTTTACTATGTAGAGGTGATTTTTATGATGAATATTGTTACCCCTCAAAATGCATGAGTATTTTGATATTTCAGAGGCATGATAGTGGTCCTATTATAGGAAGAAAATATTGTTCTGTGACAATGATATATCTAAATTGAAAAATCTAGTTTCATGTCTAGGAAATATTGATGGGGCTATGAGAAAAAATGGAGATTTTTTAGCCTATAATAGTCATCATATTAGAGGAGCTATGATATATTAACTAGCACAAAAAAACATCAAGAAGGGTTTTGTTTAAGGAATTTCATGGTCAACCAATAGGACACATTTATTTAATGCAAACTGGGGATTACAATCCTTAACATAAGTGAATTTTCAACATGAATGACTAGGTATGACAGCAAGTTTTTAAGGAGAATCAAATTCTCAATAGATACAAGGTTAGAATTATGAATCCTTGACTTTCTTGTAGACTTAATTAGAGCACTGTAAAAAAATAAAATCTTCGCAAGTTGAGTGTTTGTAACTAACAGAGTTATGACGTACTAGTTTAATTTGCTAACATTGATCACCGGAGGATGAATCTATATTGGTTATGAATACTTAACAAACCATGTAAAAATTATTGGAAATGGGGGGTTGTTTTTATGATTTTGTTTCAAGGCCTATTCTATAGAGATAACCTCAACAAGTGCCAATGATGTTGGCTATGAGTATGTATGTAACTCACTCAATTACACAAGTGAACCTTCAATTGTTGTTTTCCATGAACAAAACCAAATATTTGTCACCAAATAATAATTCATAGTTAGAGAAATTGTATATGAAAACAAAGGCTATTACAGAGAAAATAATAAGGAAAGGATAAATCCCATAAACAATGACACAGAAAGGCGCCTTGAGCATGAGGATATTAGGCAACAATAGTTTTGCAGTTGTAAATTTTGATTGTACATGTATCAAATACATTGAGGACAACACATAAATAACGGGGAGGGGAATGTAATACCCATGGTTAGACCCAAAAATTGTAAATTTAATTGTGAATATGATAAATAGGTTGGTGAGGTAGGTTCCATCGATATTTTCATACATTTGTGTATACATATATGTTTTAAGGCTAATGTGATTGTGTATTTGGGTAAGATAATCTATATTATTAGGCTAGTAAGTCGAGTTTGATTGAGACCTATGTGCCTTGGTATGTATAATGTGTTAGGTCGATAGGAAAAAGTAATTATGAGTTTTAAGGCTAGAATGCCTATGAGATTAGGCCAAAGATCCTTTGTGGTAAAAGGCTAGTGGGCCTAGTAGACATATTATTTTTTGTGAACCAAAGGATGATTATAGTATGGAGGGATGAGAATCCACGACAGGAAAAGCATCATGATATGAGATTTTATTATAATATTATAATATATTGATATTATAATAAAAATTAAAGGGACACCATTCCTATAAAAAGGTGATTCCCCTATTTAGTTAATAATCAATCAGTAAAGGAAAAGTGTCCTTGGGTGAGGGCCTGGAGGGCACCTGGAGACCGATGATGGCAACAAAAATTCCTAGAGTTTTAAGACTCTATACATCCCTATCCAACCAACATAGAAAAATTGGAGGTATTGGCACAACCCGAGGGACTATAGGAACAGAGAAGGGGATACTCTACTTGGGTGTGAGGTTGAGGGGGGATGTGATCATGTTGGTTGGAGGCTATTAGGTTTGGTACCTTAGCCTTGTTATGTGTTGTATTGGACATGTACCTGGCTCACAAATCCAATTCCAAGTGGAGTCACAACCCTAGCTTGAGGGTGAGCAATTGCTAAGGGAACTAGGGTAGCACAGTCTATGGCTCAGTGGCACGTCTGAGTCTTGTAGCTAGTCAAAAAAATTTCATAGATAATTACGTGGGACCTATTTGTTTCATGTCTATGTATTTTTTGGCATACTATTTTACTATTTGGTCTTGCTATGTTTATGCATTTTTTTATAGTATCAGTAATGTTGCATGTGGCATCACCTTAGGTGGGAAGTCAGGGGATGTTACAAGAAGAATCTAGATCCATTCATCAACCATAGTGGAGGATGAATCTATCATTGAAAGGTATAGGTAAGGAAGAACTCGAGAAGTTACTTTTTTTGAATTTCATTTACCGTATTTCAAACAACCAAAGCACCTCTCCTCTTATCATTGTTCCCCCAAAAAATGGAAAATGGAGAGTTTGTGTTGACTATAGGGATTTAAACAAGGATACTCAAAAGGACCATTTTTCCCCACCCTTCATCGACTAAGTGCTAGACAAATTATCAAGGAAAAATTTCTTCTATTTCCTTGATGGATTTAGTGGTTACAACCAAATCCAAATCACCATCTAGGACTAAGAAAAAACCACCTTCACTTTCCCATGGGGAACATTTGTGTATAGGGTATTTCCATTTGGACTTTGCAATGCTCCAACCATGTAAATAAAATTTCTTGGTATATTCTTCAATCTCATCCATGAGTGTGTGGAAGTATATATAGACAATTTCATGACACACAATGACACCTTCATGTTGACTCTTGCTCATTGGAAAAAGTACTCAGAAGATGTGTGGAGTCTAATGTTGCTCCCAGTAATGTCAAATGCACCATGATGTTGAATAAAGGTATTTTCCTAGGACATCATATCTCTCCTAGAGGTGTAATGGTTGATTCATTGAAAATAAAAGTAATACTCAAAGTCCTCCCCCAAGAGACACAAAAGAGGATAAGAATTTTTCTAGGAAAGGTTGGATATTATAGACGCTTTATTGAAAATTTTATGAAAATTACATGTCCATTATTCTTATTACTCACAAAGGATGTTGAATTCAATTATACTAATAGGCACAATTTTTTTTGATTAATTAAAAGAAGAATTAATAACAATGCCCATCTTTAGGGGAAAAAATTGGCCCTTCCCATTCCACATATCCACACATGTGTCAAACACCACTATTGGAGTTGTGCTTGGACAACAATAAGAAAATTATAAGCCATATGAATTATACTTTATCAATACAAATCTTACACCCACCAAATTAAACTACACTATCGAAAAAAGAGAATGCCTTGTTGTAGTACATGCTATAAATAAATTTCACTATTACATAACTTATTCTGTAATTTTTCACATTGATCATGCAGCCATACAATATTTTATAAATAAATGCATTACCAATGGTAGAGAGACTAGATGGTTTTTATTTTTATAATAATTTGACATTACCATCATGGATAAAGTTAGGAAAGATAATGTTGTTGCTAATTTCCTTTCCTAACTTGTGAATGATGGGAATGCACCATCAATTAAGGAAAATTTTCCTAATGATTGCCTTTTTGTAGTATCTACTCACACATCATGGTTTGTAGTTGTTGTTAACTACTTGGATGCAATTAAACTCCCATCACACTTGTCTCTGAAATAGTGATAGAAAATCATTAGGCAAAGTGGTGGGTACTCCTAGATTCAAATATGTCTTTTCTACACAGGACCAGACCTCATCATCTAATGATGTGTGAGAGAAGATGATATATATGACATCCTAAAGCCAGGTCATGATGGAACCTATAGAAACTAGGACAAATTATAAAGTACTCCATCTCACGTACTATTGTCCCACTATCTTCCGTGATGATAAGGAGTATGTAAAGAGGCGTGATAGATTCCAAAGGATGGGACGTACAATTTAGTATGACGAAATGCCTCTATAAATATAATTGGTGGTAGATCCCTTTGAGAAGTGTGCCATTTATTTCATAGATCCTATTAACATTATGTCTTGGTTGAAATCCTACATCTTAGTTTTCAAATACTATGTTATAAAGTGGACGGAAGCAAAGCACTCACGACATCTACATATCAAGTGGTGGAAAAAATTCTCCATAGAAGAATATTCATCAAATATGGGATACTTATGGAAATTGTCATGAATTAAGGAGATCAATTCACCTCAAAGTATATCATAACCATTATAAATCTCTACTAGATTAAACACAAGACAGTTGTGCCATATTAACTCTAGGTCAATGGGTAGGTGGAAGGAACAAATAAAATCCTCAAGAACATTTTAATGAAGATTGTTTAACCACATATTATGGATTGGGAGAATAAACTTCAAAATTCATTATGGGCATATAGAACCACATGGTGGAACACCACAAGATGCACTACATACGAGTTTGTGTATGAGAAACAAACTATCATGCCCATAGAGACTAAAGTAAAAAGTTTGAGAATTGCACTCTGTTTTGGAGAATTTAGCATCTACGGATAAACACTAATTCACTAGACAAGTAGTTGTGCCTAGACCAATATTTTAAAGTGTTTTCAACTTTCCCTATGAACAATAGATAAGAAGAGAGGATAGAAGGCCTACCTATAGTATCGCTTTCCACTCGTCTCCCTTGTATTGATTCTGTTGTAGAAATTTCACTTGTAGATCAAACTGGTAATGCAATGTACTAAAGAAAAACACATGATCTACTTCTACAAAACATTAAGCGGAAGCAAAATCGATTTCATGAGAAACATCAACCATAAACACATACAACTAATCAAGAGAAATAATCATACATAACATAGATATATCACTGGGGAAAGCACCAACATAAAATCCCTAACACTTTATTATCAATCAAGTGGAAATCCTCTTCTGTTTACAAAAAATATCAACTCAAGAGCTATCCTGTACTCTCTGCAATCAAAAGATGAAGATCATAGACTCACTATGCCTCAATATGTAGGCCTCAAGTCCACCAATCCCCTATTTCCTTGTGCAATTTTGATTGGGGTCCAATTCATAACATGTGAGCATTGGCCCCAAATCATACCTGTTGTCAACCATAGGTCCAACTACGCAATCCTTGAGGACACTAGTTCCTCCTGCATGCAAGGAATATTCCATGGGAAGATCCAAGCATCTAATAGTACACTGTCCCTCATCTGATCTCAACCAGGTCTCTGACAGAACTGACATGCAACAGTTATCCATGAGTGAATCCTCAGTTATCTAAAATAATAGTTGTCACATGCATGCAAGCATTAACAAACTATATTTTATTATTTTAACAACTTGTTAAAATAATCTAACTGGACTTGACTAGTTAGAACTAAGTCAATTGATTCTCTCATTATAGAACTCATACTTAATTCCTCAATCAGTGGAGAGAATAAAGGATAAATTCCTCAATCAGTAGAACAACTAATTTGCATGTTCTCACAAAAACTTCAAGTTTAATTTTTCCAACTAATTAACTCATGGAGATTAATCAGTTAATATTTTAAACTGCTATTAAGACCAAATTCGATTTTACTTCCTATAGATAGACCAGGAACTGCTATAAATAGGAAGGGAACTAGAAATGCTATTTTTAGAACTTTCTTTTTTTAGAAGTTTCACCTCTCACCCAAGGTGGCTAATGACAAACTGCTATTTTAGACATGCTATTTTTATACATTCTATTTTTAGCACATTCTAAATTTAGCATTTCTTGTTGCCCACTTTTCAACCCTCCCTCTCAACAAGAAAGGGATTATCAACAACCCCAATCTTGTCTTTGTGGAACTCAAATTTTCCTTTTGACAATGCCTTTGTCAAAATATATGTATCCTATTCCTCAGTCAAAATGTAATGCAACATCATGATCCTCTTGACCACACAATCCCGTAGATGATGATAGCGGATATCTATATGCTTGGACCTGTCATGAAACACTGGATTCTCAGAGAGTTTAATGCAACTCTGATTATCACAACATATCACTGTAGGATCCATCATCTGACTAAATAATCCCACTAGAATCTTCCGCATCTAGATGGCCTCACATGCAGCCTGACTAGTTGCCATGTACTCTGCCTCTGTTGTGCTAAGTGCAACTGATCTCTGTTTTTGACTATACCAAGAAACTGCAGCTAACCCAAGGTTGAAGATTCCTCCAGAAGTTCTCTTCCTGTCTGATAGACTACCTACCCAATCTGCATTTGTGAAGCCTTGGAGCTTCACTCCCTCTATCCACCTGTACCATAATCCATACTGTGCAGTGCCTTTGAGATATCTCAGAACATGCTTTGCCACCTTCCAAAATAACTTGGTTGGCTAAACCATAGCTTGACTCAGCTGGTTCACTGAAAAGCACAAATCTAGTCGTGTGTTCACCAAATACATGAGTGAACCCACAAGCTGCCTATAAACAGTAGTAGCTACTACCTCACCTGAAGTAGCATCCTCCTTCCTCCAGTTACCTGCTAGAGGAGTCTCCATGGGCTTGCACATCTCCATGTGGAAGCGCCTGAGTATCTCATTGGCATACTTGCCTTGAGACACAAATACTTCCCCATCTCTTTGCCACACCTCCATGCCTAGAAAGTAGTGCATGAGGCCCATGTCCTTCATCTCAAACTCTCTTGCAAGATCCTTCTTGCAAGACTTGATCAACTGATCATCACCTGTCAAAATTAGATCATCGACATAAACTACAATAATCAATAGCTCACCATCTACAATGATGTGGTAGAGGTTCGCATCTGCTTCACTCTTGGTGAAGCCCAACCCAGTGAAATAGCTGTCAATCCCAGTATACCAAGCACGGGGTGCTTGCTTTAGCCCATACAATGCTCGCTTGAGCTGACACACATGTGACTCACCATCGAAGGTCTCAAATCCCTCTGGCTACTCTATGTATACCTCTTCCTTAATCTCCCCATTGAGGAATGTTGTCTTCACATCCAGTCGATGGATCTGCCAACCCATCTATGTTGATAGTGCTAGAATCAATCTAAATGATGAGTACCTTGCAACAGGAGAAAAGGTCTCATCATAGTCAATCCCCTCAACCTATGAGAAACCACGTGCAACAAACCTTGCCTTGTTTTTCTCAATACTACCTTCAGCTACCTGCTTTACCTTGTAAAGCCATCGGGAAGTAACCACTGACATGTCCCCCGCTCTAGGAACAACATCCCATACACTGTTCCACATAATAGAATCATACTCCTCTATCATCACATCCACCCAAACTGGCTGCTGCATTGCCTCCTCAAAAGAAGAAGGCTCGATCGCTACACACTCCCCAACCAGGGCCATGTAGCCAGTGTATCTATCGAGAGATCTCCTCTGTCTGCGCTGAGAGGATGGCTGCCCCACATTCTCTCTCGCATCCTCCATCAATTTGTCAGCTTCCCGTGAGCATTTCCACCCCTCTGGAAGACTCTCCAGTAGTGGTGATCTCCACAATTGGAATCTCTGCATGTGGCTGCTCCACATCATCAGGAGTCTCCTCCTCCTTAGGAACTAATAGTTCCTCATCATCACCATGCAACTTGAGCTCCCTTTCAAGTGATACTCGCATGGCTTGCTGCTCATCGAACTTCAAATCCTTGTGCACTATGGTCCTCTGACTGGCAGACAGAAACACACGATAGTTGTGAGGTGTATCCGTGTACCCCACAAGTATTTCCAACTCAGCTGTTGGGTCTGGCTTCTTCCGAGCATCTTTTGTCACATGACAGAAGACTAGTGATACAAAGATCTAGAGGTGACTCGCATTTGGTCTCTTCCACGAAAAAGCCTCCATAGGTGTCTTCATCCCCAAAATACGATGAGGACTTCTATTCTGAAGATATACTGCTGTATTGCATGCCTCAGCCCACAAATGAAGTGGTAGGCCTTGGTCATGCAACATCGATCAAGCTGCACCCACAATAGATATGTTCTTCCTTTCAACCACCCCATTTCGTTGTGGGTTATGAGGTGCCGTGAGTTCCCGTTTAATTCCTTCTGAAGCACAGAAGTCCTTAAACTGCTGGGAAATATACTCTCCACCATTATCACTTCACAAAGCCTTTACTTTCATCCCTAATTCTTTCTCTGCCAAAGCTTTGAACTCACAAAACTTCAAGAAGGTTTGCTCCTTCTTTTGCATGAAGTAGATCCAACATCTACGAGAAAAATCATCAACAAAAATAACATAATACGATTCTATCCCGAACTAGTATGATTATATCCCGAACTAGTACGATTCTATCCCGAACTAGTACGATTCTATCCATGTGAATGAATGTGTCGAAGTCGAACATGGTAGAAACCACTTGATTACTAGTCAATGGTGTGAACTGTTAACAAGTGTGAGAGAAACCACCAATAATGTCAATGGCTCTCAAAGTACTTAGTAAATCCATGAAATGTGAATAAATGAGCTGAAGTCGAACATGTTATAGAATCATTCGATCGAAGTTCAATGATGCAACCTATCGTCGAAGGGGAGAAAACTGCCATTAGGGCATGCAGCTTTCAAGGTATTGACGATTTCTAGATCAACTTCCTAGATAATGAGCTGAAGTCAATAAAAGTGATTTGTCATAAGCAAGCCCACAACAGGAAATCATAGATCAAGTTTTGAAGAAATATATTGGCAAGGACTGACTTAGGGATGGTCAAAATGGATGACAGATATTTTGCAGATGAATGGTTTGTTTGAACTGTTCTCTTGAACACATAATGACACTGCAAATGGTTTGTTGACAATTGACCCAAAGCTAATACCCAGAAACTGGCTGAAGACTTTCAATGTGGTTTGATTAACTGTTAGGCAAAGGATTTTCCCAACCCAAGTGAACAAAAAGTGTCATGTTCAAGAGTGGTTAACGGCTTTTTACAAAACAAAGTGTAACAAATAAGTTCATTTTTCTCTCTTTTCCCCCCCCCATTTCTGGAAAGTACCTCTTTATTTTTGACAAGCTTGAGGAGGATAACATTTTCTTGTTTATAAGCTCATCCTTTGGATGAGTCCAACTTAGTTTAAAATTTGAACCCTAAGAAGGAGTGGTTTGTTCCTGTTTGAAATTGAACAGGTCCTTTACTGTTAAATTTTAATGAGTCTAGTATAGGAAAAACTCGATGTTTTTCAATTTTAGGGAGTCAGAAGAAAAAATTAAGAAAACTTCATGGGGGTAATTTTTCGTAAAATAATCCCTCAGGTCCGAAAAAGGATAAAATAATACAGGAAGGATGACATTTTCAATACTTTAACAAGTTGAAAAGATAAGCGCTCGACAATCTTTTCATATTTAACGAGTTTGAAAAGAGTTTAAAGAGGACTCTATTGACCGTAATTAGTCAACATGTACCTTTTTCGTAAATAGTCCATTCTAGTCCGTAAAAGGGGTAAACTTATACTGAAGGGATGATTATTCATTTATTTTAACAAATTCGAACAATAAAGTGCTCGACAATCTTTTCAATTTTTGAGAGTCTGAAAAGAGCTTAAAGAGGACTCCAATGTTTCGATTTTTCATAAATTTTTGAAAGAGTCTGAAAAAGTGATAAAAGTATGCTCTGTATTGAAAAATGATCAATTTTCCCAAAAAATCCAATATTCTACACAAAAACTCAAGACATTACTCATACCTGTTTAAGATAAATAAAAATGATTTAAAAATTTACCTTTTTAAAGTGAAAAATAAATAAATTAAAAATTCATTTATTTGAAAAAACTTATAAAAAGGGCTTTTCTAACTTCATTTTTACCATTTAAGTTCAGAGTGAGAAGTGAGAGCTTTTGGGTAAAAAATTTCCTGTGAAGATTCTGGAAAATCCGTCCGTCGGAATCGAAAACCGTCAGCTCCAGGTAATCCACGTCCTCCTTAACTTGCATTTCATCCATTTACATTTTGATTTTAGGCTTTAAATTTGATTTTTGAAGGAAAAATAAGTTTAGAAATTCACTCGCAGGGGTCCGCACCTATTGCTTACAGCCTGTGCGGACCTACGCACTGTTTGTAAGCAGCGGGTGCGGACCCCGCGAAATGAATTTTAAAAATTAAATTTCTCCATTTTTGCCCAAAATTTTCCGAACAAGGTTGTTCTAATATGTCTTTTTATGCATTGTAGGACATTCAAAATGCTTATTTGGTGAGAATGCGAGCATGAGGATGTAGATTTTGCTGCACTAAATCATATGCCCATAATGCAGGCATTGAGAGCATGCGGATTGCTAAAGTTCTGGGGCATACAGGGTATGAGGGCCCAAGTAGACCTCTTGCAATGGCTGGTAGACAGATGGAACACATAGGACTAGTGTTTCGTGATTGGTGGCCACCGGCTCGAAATCGAGCTGGAGGACATATATTTTTTGATTGGTTTGTCCAAGAGGGGTGAACAATTATCTCTTTTCGGGACTAGGCTAGGTGGCCAGTCTGTCGCTAGTCTCTGATTAGAGTTTTGCGATGATCAAACAAAGGACAAACGGATTGATATTAAAAATATCAGTCGTCCTAAGCTTAAGGTTATTGCATTCACTGTTACCATACTATGCGGGAGTGTAGCATTGCATGTGGCTATTGGATCCCAGATGTAGATGGCTGTAGACTATTTTCGAGGCACCATATTCAATTGGTGCGAGGCTATGCTAGCAAATGTGAAAGGCCAACTAACCAGAGCAAAGAACGGACAACTGAAAATTTTTGGATATGGATTCATTGTAGTGAGCTTTGCTCTAGAGAGGATCCCCATGTTAGCCCCGTAGCATATTCCTGTTGATGTTGGCCTTCCTCGAGAGCCTAGGATAGTTTGTTGGGTTGCTTTGATAGCCCGTTACCCTGAGGAGGGTACAGAGATTATTCAATTTTTTCCTGAGTATTTTCATTGGTTGAACAACCAACTTTTTGTGATTCAGGATTTTCCATACGCTGGGATGGATTATCGTGGTGACCCAGACATGATTCTTCCACCAGGAGAACAATGGGATGATTCAGGTAAAATCATTTTCAACACTTTCTAAGTTTTAATTATTTTTATTTTTAAATTGTCCAAAACTGACAATCAAAAGTTTAAAAGTAGATGTGGGTCCACAACGACCAGCTACTCTCCAACCTTTCGAGAGGAGACACCGAGTTGCAGCAGCACCATCCCCATAGGACCAATCAACAGATATCCTAACTAACTTGGAGCATCATCTAGAGCGCTTGACACTAGATATTCCATAGACAGATATTATGATATTCCACTTAGGTTATAGAGATATGTGATTGGGGTTCGAGGACCTTTTAGGAGGTTCCTATGTAGGGTGGCCCGAGCAGTGGTTTCTTATCGTGATCATCGCCAGGGATAGGATGATCAATTTTGTATACTCATGACATTTTTGACTTTTATATTATCATTTTTGCCGATCATAAGGTGTTTTTCAACCTATGATCAAAGACGATGTATATTTTGAAACACTACTTCTATGCTATGATATATCATTATTACCGGCTATCTTGTGTAACATGTTGTCGAATGTTATTAAATTTACTGTTTTGATTATTGCAAATGTCTATTTATCATACTAGAAGCAACTGCATCTGCTAATGTATTTAAATGTCTTGGAATATGTTGATATTCAATGTAATCAAATTCACGTTCCAAGAGACGAAATTTCAAAAATAACCTTAATAACACTGGATTTATAATGGCATAAACCCTGTTAAGCTATAATACAACGAGTTCAGAATCCAACCTAACAATCAAACCTCGAATCCCAAATGAGATGGATTCAGATAATAACTCAATCACTGCACTATACTCTGCAATGTTATTCGTTGTTTGACCGAGGCTTACCCAATGCATAGATATTAACTCATCAGAGGGTGAATAGATAACCCAGGCTGCGGAAGAAATGTTCCGTGTATTACGACAAGCACCATCAGCAAAACCAATGTACGTTTGAAGAGACATCGAAATCTGCAATATCAAGAGTAAAATCAAGATAAGCAGGAATAATGATAAGAGCACTCTCTAAACTAGGTGTTATCACTTAAGAATTCTAATTCCAAAACTGCTCACATTAGTTTGATGGTAAAGATTTGGTGCTAGTCTAGGTTTGAGTTTTTGTTTGCCTTAGAGTCTGAGTCTTAGGAGTCCACTATGCATTCTCATTCACCACTGGTCTCATAATTCACACAATTTCCATGTGTCAGCTTTGTTCAAAGGTTATTATGTGCTACAAAGCTCTTTAGGTGTTTTCGTAGCGCATAAGTCAGTTTTAGGTGTTTTCGCAGCGCAACATGTTTCAGGTGATTTCGTAGCGCAGAAACCCGGTCTAGGTGATTTTGTGCTGATCCATAGCAAATCTCACCCAGCTGTCATACTTATCAGAATCCGCTGTGTTTTAGGTCGTTAGGTGTCTTGGTACTGGCACATGTTGCAGTTGTTGCTGAGAAGGAGACAAAGGGTTCTGTTTACAATCTGCATGTATTTAATGGAAAGTTGCTCGCTGGCATCAATTAAAAGATTCAGTTATACAAATGGGAGAACCGTTCTTTTGATGAAGCCTGGAAAACAGAATACAACGTCTCAAGAGAATCAACTGTGCCACCTGGTTTATCTTATTGAGAATGCCATTATGAATTTGCCACCTGGTCACGGAGATGTTTTCCCTGCTCTTTTGAACAGTGAGAAGCTTGATGAACTACTCTCACAGGATGTAAAAGGTGGTACGCTTATCTCTTATGAAGGCCGAGTTCAGCTTCTAGAGATTGCACAGGTTCCAGAGGAGCATACTGGCGAGTTCAAGGTCATTTTCACCTGCATCTGTGGTGGATTGGGCAGGCGATAGTTGGAGATGGGCAAAATCCTCGCAGAGAAAGGCAACAGATTGCTGAAATTGAAAAGCAGGCAAAGGAAGCAAGCCAGCTCACTGCAGTTACCACGAGGACTACAAATGTGCACGGTGATAAGTTGATTGTCACCACAACTAGTCTATTTGAGCAGGTTGCTTTCGCTTCTAAAACGGATTGGTGTGTAAGGGAAATATCTGCCACAAGTCTCTATCTCCGAGTCAATCATATATATGTTAACTCTGATGATATCAAGGAAACTGGCTATACATACATTATGCCAAAGAACATATTGAAAAAATTCATTTGCATAGCTGACCTTAGGACTCAGATTTCGGGGTATATTTATGGTATAAGCCCTCCCGACAATCCACAGGTGAAGAAAATTCGTTGTATAGCTATGCCTCCACAATGGGGAACGCATCAGCAAGTTCATTTGCCTTTGGCTTTGCCGGAGCACGAATTTTTGAATGATTTAGAGCCTTTGGGATGGATGCATACACAACCCAACGAGCTTCCTCAATTATCACCTCAGGACTTAACATGCCATGCTCGAATCTTGGAGAATAATAAGCAGTGGGATGGAGAGAAATGTATCATTCCTACATGCAGTTTCACTCCCGGCTCCTGCTCCTTAACTGCATATAAGCTTACTCCAACAGGTTATGAATGGGGGCGGCTCAACAAAGACACTGGAAGCAATCCACATGGTTATCTGCCTACTCATTATGAGAAAGTACAAATGCTTCTCAGTGACCGTTACCTGGGATTTTACATGGTACCAGATAATGGTCATTGGAATTACAACTTCATGGGTGTTAAGCATACAGTTAGTATGAAGTATGGAATTAAGCTTGGAGCTCCTCCTGACTTTTATCATGAGGATCACCGTCCTACTTAGGGATAGGAGAGGTTCAAGAATTTATTGACATGTGTGATTATGCGGTTGGCTTAAGTCAACAGTTGAATGGCTCCATCATACCTTTAGAATGGCCCAATCATATGATGATGGAGGTTTAGAATCCTCTTGGCATAGTCGGAGTAATTACTGCATTCAACTTTCCATGTGTTGTACTTGGGTGGACTGCATGCATCGCTTTGGTTTGTGGCAATTGTGTTGTTTGGAAAGGTGCTCCTACTACACCATTGATCACTATAGCGACAACAAAACTCATAGCCGAGGTGTTAGAGAGAAATCGTTTGCCTGGTTCGATTGAAAAGTTCAAAATCTTCAATACCAATAATTTATGGGTGAACTTGAAGGCGATTAAGAGGCTTGTGGAGACTAATGCTCTTAAAATGGAGATAATTCCAAATCCAAAGGAAGTAGATGAGGACCAGGGACCATTAAAGATATAGCAGAATATATTAGACATATTACAAGACTGTGTTATGGACAGTGGTAATGTTTTGTTCGTTGATCTCTCAGCGCTCCTATGCACCTTCAAAATGTAACTTTGATTCAATACCTTGGAACAGAGAACAATTTCAACCTTTTTACAGGGAGAAAAAATAGCGAGGTTGCAACTGCTGAAGATGGTGACTAATGCTCAGCAGTTTCATAGCGCGCTACAAAACTGCTGAAGCTACACAATCTAATTTCAATCAACCAGTTTTGAATATGAGCGGGAATTTTGAAAGGGGAATATCTACAAGGTATACAAGGCATCATCTGAAGCTATCAAGATTCAACTAGGTCAAGACAGGTGGAGAAAATATGTATTCGAATCCAACTTTAGATTTTTGTCATAAAGTGAGCGCATTTACCATAGTTTAGGATATGTCAAACAGTTTGCAAGAACTTTTGCCTTCACACATGAAAACGGTGGACATCACATCAAGGATGTGGCAACCTGTTCTATTTTGGATAATTAAAGATAAAGGGCATACTTCTTTGGATTCAAACATTTTGAGGCAAACCAAAGATCGGTAAACAGGGGTTGTTTCTTATGTTTCAGGGCAATGGAAAACATGTGACATTGAAGACCAACATGTAGCCTTGAACATCCATCACAGCCAAACTAGAAGGGGACCAGATGTCAAGGAACGAGAATGATTGTAAATCAAATCATAATATGGAATTAAATTCCTACTTGATTTAGATCTCTAGAAAGTCTAGTTGAAGTTTGTTACATTTAATAGGCAGTTAAAAGCTAAACAGGTGTCATTAGAAGTAGTTTTCGAGTTCCCTTAATGTTTAAGGAGGAATCTCAGTCAGGTAGGAGGGACTCTATATATAGAATAAAGGGAAATGTAATAAAGGTTGGAAGTTTATGTAAAAAAGCCCTGTTGTGAAGCTTATGTAAAGACTCTGTTCTTTTGGTAATACAGTAATGGTTTTTGCTACTCAAGAATCATAGTGACTTCAATGTATGAATTCCTCTTGTTGTCTTTCATGTTGTTTACAGTTTTATGAGTACTTGATTACTTGGAAATCACATGTTGTGTTCTAATTTCTTTCATGTACTCATATACTGTCCCTTTTGTGTCTGTTGTACTTTATATATATTGAAGTCTGAATGCCTTGATTTCATTGCAAAGCCAATTCACTGTTGATGCTAAATGACATATGATTCCATGAGCCCAATGGATTCTTGTTAATTTAGATTTCACCAGCCTCATTCCTATTTGTTTCATAAAAGAGTTAGCCATCTCAATCACAACCACAAATCTTAAACCCTTTGAGAGAGCCCTCTCAGGCTAAGGAGGCTAAGCCTTAGCTAAAAGATTGGTCTAAAATAGTTACTTGAAGTCTTCCTGGTCTGCAGCCTTCCAGGATCTGATTTTGAGATAACAGTTTGGTGCATCTGCCGGGAGTCTGAAGATTAATCATTCCCGAAATCAAGAGGCTGAACTTCTGAAGGTAGCAGGAGCTCAGAAGACTTTTCGAGGCTGCAAATCTACCTTGGCGACTCCATTGTTGAAGAATTCGAAATTCATAGATTCATGGTGATTCCACTGGAGTTATGAAGGACCTAGATGCTACCATTCTTATTTCAAGGTATGCATGCATAAATTTTTCAGGAATTCATGGTTTCCCAAATCATTTTCCCAAGGATGCATATTTTCTAAGGAATGGTCCAAAATTCAACGGAGAAGATTTGAGTTTAACTTTGAAGCATATATCAGATTTCTATGATTTTATCGAGCTTCATAGAGTTAAACATGAGGATGTTTGCATTATGTTGTTCTATGATTCATTTCAAGGGAAATGTAAACGGTGGATTGAAAGTTTTCCTGCCAAATCCATTAAGTCATTTGAAGACTTTTGGTTTATGTTTTTGGAGGAATGGATAGATAGATCAGAGGTGGTGGCAAACTCTCCTTCAATTCAAGGTTTCAAACAATGGAATGATCATCATATAAATGAAGAAATAGATGAAAATTTTTCTTTGTCCTTGTCTTCTTATGTAAAATCATTTGACTGCAAGACAGAGGATAAGATGAAATTTTTGGATGAAGTTGCTAAGGACATTGAGAAAGACATTGAAGGTTTAAAGGGTCAGATACAGTCATATAGTCTTCATAATCATGATCATTATTTTCAGAAGCTTTCTATGGCAGAACACAAGGAGAGAGTGTTGCTTCCTTTCTCTTTCACTATTGAGGAAGAGTACACTGTTGTTGAAGATCATTTTGCACAACCAGAAAGTTACAAGAATCATCAAGCTGATCATGTATTCTGGGATCCTATAGCCAAATATATGGAAGAGTTTTACTCTCTAGTGTTTCAGTTTTTCTATGAAGATCAGAGGCAATTTCAGTGGCAGTGGTCATCACAATATCATAGTGGCTCTAAACTCCGATGTAGTCAAAAAACTCAAATATCAGATAAGACAAATGATTGGCTACATTAGAAATTTCACATTGATTGAGCTGAAAGAAGTTTGAATTGATAGGGTAGGTAGGTAGGAAAATGCAAATAAGCTCAAGGTTGACTGAACATTTTTTTTTTAGTAGATGTAGACCTCTCTCTCCTACAGTGATCATCAAGCTCAAGCCCGAGGTGAAGGCCCCAGAAGCTTGAAGGGGATGCTTGTCAAGCAAATTTCCGTTTGTCATAAAAGGATAAAGCATTGGACCTGCGAGTTCTTAGTGTACTACAGGAGCACACTATCCCAAGTGGAGCCACTGTTATCACTTAAGAATTATAATTCCAAAACTGCTCACATTAGTTTGATGGTAAAGATTCGGTGCTAGTCTAGGTTTGAGTTTTTGTTTGCCTTAGAGTCCGAGTCTTAGGAGTCCACTATGCATTCTCATTCACCACTGGTCTCATAATTCACACAATTTCCATGTGTCAGCTTTGTTCAAAGGTTATCATGTGCTACAAAGCTCTTTAGGTGTTTTCATAGCGCATAAGTCAGTTTTAGGTGTTTTCACAGCGCAACATGTTTCAGGTGATTTCGTAGCACAGAAACCCAGTCTAGGTGATTTTTTGCTGATCCATAGAAAATCTCACCCAGCTGTGATACTTATCAGAATCCGCTGTGTTTTAGGTCGTTAGGTGTCTTGGTACTGGCACATGTTTGCAGTTGTTGCTGAGAAGGAGACAAAGGGTTCTATTTACAATCTGCATGTATTTAATGGAAAGTTGTTCGCTGGCATCAATTAAAAGATTCAGTTATACAAATGGGAGAACTGTTCTTTTGATGAAGCCTGGAAAACATAATACAACGTCTCAAGAGAATCAACTGTGCCACTTGGTTTATCTTATTGAGAATGCCATTATGAATTTTCCACCTGGTCACAGAGATGTTTTCCCTGCTCTTTTGAACAGTGAGAAGCTTGATGAACTACTCTCATAGGATGTAAAAGGTGGTACGCTTATCTCTTATGAAGGCTGAGTTCAACTTCTAGAGATTGCACAGGTTCCAGAGGAGCATACTGGCGAGTTCAAGGTCATTTTCACCTGCATCTATGGTGGATTGGGCAGGCAATAGTTGGAGATGGGAAAAATCCTCGCAGAGAAAGGCAACAGATTGCTGAAATTGAAAAGCAGGCAAAGGAAGCAAGCCAGCTCACTGCAGTTACCACGAGGACTACAAATGTGCACGGTGATAAGTTGATTGTCACCACAACTAGTCTATTTGAGCAGGCTGCTTTTGGTTCTAAAACGGATTGGCGTGTAAGGGCAATATCTGCCACAAATCTCTATCTCCGAGTCAATCATATATATGTTAACTCTGATGATATCAAGGAAACTGGCTATACATACATTATGCCAAAGAACATATTGAAAAAATTCATTTGCATAGCTGACCTTAGGACTCAGATTTCGGGGTATATTTATGGTATAAGCCTTCCCGACAATCCACAGGTGAAGAAAATTTGCTGTATAGCTATGCCTCCACAATGGGGAATGCATCAGCAAGTTCATTTTCCTTTGGCTTTGCCGGAGCACAAATTTTTGAATGATTTAGAGCCTTTGGGATGGATGCATACACAACCCGACGAGCTTCCTCAATTATCACCTCAGGAATTAACATGCCATGCTTGAATCTTGGAGAATAATAAGCAGTGGGATGGAGAGAAATGTATCATTCCTACATGCAGTTTCACTCCCGACTCTTGCTCCTTAACTGCATATAAGCTTACTCCAACAGGTTATGAATGGGGGCGGCTCAACAAAGACACTGGAAGCAATCCACATGGTTATTTTCCTACTCATTATGAGAAAGTACAAATGCTTCTCAGTGACCTTTACTTGGGATTTTACATGGTACCAGATAATGGTCATTGGAATTACAACTTCATGGGTGTTAAGCATACAGTCAGTATGAAGTATGGAATTAAGCTTGGAGCTCCTCGTGAATTTTATCACGAGGATCACCGTCCTACTCAGGGATAGGAGAGGTTCAAGAATTTATTGACATGTGTCATTATGCGATTGGCTTAAGTCGACAGTTGAATGGCTCCATCATACCTTCAGAATGGCCCAATCATATGATGATGGAGGTTTAGAATCCTCTTGGCATAGTCGGAGTAATTACTGCATTCAAATTTCCATGTGCTGTACTTGGGTGGACTGCATGCATCGCTTTGGTTTGTGGCAATTGTGTTGTTTGGAAAGGTGCTCCTACTACACCATTGATCACTATAGCAGCAACAAAACTCATAGCTGAGGTGTTAGAGAGAAACTGTTTGCCTGGTTCGATTGAAAAGTTCAAAATCTTCAATACCAATAATTTATGGGTGAACTTGAAGGCGATTAAGAGGCTTGTGGAGGCTAATGCTCTTAAAGTGGAGATAATTCCAAATCCAAAGGAAGTAGATGAGGACCAGGGACCATTAAAGATACAACAGAATATATTAGACATATTACAAGACTGTGTTATGGACAGTGGTAATGTTTTGTTCGCTGATCTCTCAATGCTACTATGCACCTTCAAAATGTAACTTTGATTCAATACCTTGGAACAGAGAACAATTTCAACCTTTTTACAGGGAGAAAAAATAGCGAGGTTGCAACTGCTGAAGATGGTGACTAACGCTCAGCAGTTTCGTAGCACGCTACGAAACTACTGAAGCTACACAATCTAATTTCAATCAACCAGTTTTGAATGTGAGCGGGAATTTTGAAAGGGGAATATCTACAAGGTATACAAGGCATCATCTGAAGCTATCAAGATTCAACTAGGTCAAGACAGGTGGAGAAAATATGTATTCGAATCCAACTTTAGATTTTTGTCATAAAGTGAGCACATTTACCACAGTTCAGGATATGTCAAACAGTTTGCAAGAACTTTTTCCTTCACACATGAAAACGGTGGATAGCACATCAAGGACGTGGAAACCTGTTCTATTTTGGATAATTAAAGATAAAGGGCATACTTCTTTGGATTCGAACATTTTGAGGCAAACCAAAGACCGGTAAACAGGGGTTGTTTCCTATGTTTCAGGGCAATGGAAAACATGTGACATTGAAGACCAACATGGAGCCTTGAACATCCATCACAGCCAAACTAGAAGGCGACCAGATGTCAAGGAATGAGAATGATTGTAAATCAAAGCATAATATGGAATTAAGGTCGTACTTGATTTAGATCTCTAGAAAGTCTAGTTGAAGTTTGTTACATTTAATAAGCAGTTAAAAGCTAAACAGGTGTCATTAGAAATAGTTTTCGAGTTCCCTTAATGTTTAAGGAGGAATCTCAGTCAGGTAGGAGGGACTCTATATATAGAAGAAAGGGAAATGTAATAAAGGTTGGAAGTTTATGTAAAAAAGCCTTGTTGTGAAGCTTATGTAAAGACTCTGTTCTTTTGGTAATACAGTAATGGTTTTTGCTGCTCAAGAATCATAGTGACTTCAATGTATGAATTCCTCTTGTTGTCTTTCATGTTGTTTACAGTTTTATGAGTACTTGATTACTTGGAAATCACATGTTGTGTTCTAATTTCTTTCATGTACTCATATACTGTCCATTTTGTGTCTGTTTTACTTTATATATATTGAAGTCTGAATGCCTTGATTTCATTGCAAAGCCAATTCACTGTTGATGCTAAATGACATATGACTCCATGAGCCCAATGGACGCTTGTTAATTTAGATTTTACCAGCCTCATTCCTATTTGTTTCATAAAAGAGTTAGCCATCTCAATCACAATCACAAATCTTAAACCCTTTGAGAGAGCCCTCTCAGGCTAAGGAGGCTAAGCCTTAGCTAAAAGGTTGGTCTGAAATAGTTACTTGAAGTCTTCCTGGTCTACAGCCTTCCAGGATCTAATTTTGAGATAACACTAGGCACACTTTTTAATCTAAAACACACTAGCAGTAAAGAAATTATTATAACAAAAAAAATCTCCACCCAGAATTTAAGCATAATATCTCTTCAGATAAAGTCCATTTCTGGGTTTACCCAAAGAGACACCGTCAAAATATATCAATTCATAAGCCCCTTTTTCCAGCTTTCCCTTAACAATGTAAGGACCATGCCACATAGGTACAAATTTTCCAGCTCCCTAGCTTAGCGTTTGCTTGATCATATAGTAAAACTAGGTTTCCTTCTAAAAAGTTACGAGGTGTAACATTTTTGTCATACTGAGCTTTTATTTGTTTCGCATGAGTCTCATTTGATATTGCAGCAGTGCGTCAATTCTCATCTAGCTGAGCTAAGTACAAAAAACATTTCTCTTCTTCAGAAGTAGCTGGGAGTAATTCTATGGCTAATTGTAATGACGGAATTTCACATTCAATAGGTAACACTGCTTCCAAACCGTAGACCAGTTGAAAAGGAGTGAAACCAGTCGATGTTTTTACTGAGGTTTGATATGCCGAAAGTGCTGAAAATAGCATGGCATGCCAATTCGACTTATGAATACCAATGATTCGTTTGATCATAGTGACTAAAACTTTATTAATGGCTTCAACCAGACCATTAGCCTGCGGGTAATACGGAGTAGAACTATCGTGGCGCAGGCCAAGTTGATTTGTCAGTTTAGTCATCATGATGTTTCGAAAGTGACTTCCATGATCAGTAATAATAGCTTGAGGAACACCGAATCTAGCAATTATATGATTGAATACGAAAGTTGCAGCAATCTTGCCATCTGCCGAAAATGTAGGCATCGCCTCAGCCCACTTAGTAAAATAATCTATTGCTAGGATAATATACGCATGCCCCCCGGCCGAGTGAGGGTTACATGTAATAAAGTCAATACCCCACTTTGCGAAAGGACCGACAACAATTATAGGGTGAAGAGGAGCGGGTGGAGCACGCATTTTATGATCAAAGATTTGACAATTGTGGCATTTCCGGACTGCATAGATACAATCTTTGAATAAGGATGGCCAAAAATAACTAGTGCACAATATCTTTTGGGTTGTGGCATACCCAGACATATGACCGCCACATGCTCCAGAGTGACAGTCATTCAGAACCTTTTCAGCTTCTTCATGAGTTAAACAACATCGGAAAACAGAATCCGCTACTCGAAGATAAAGTGTATCACCAATAATATTGTATTGTTGGGATTGGAAACGTATTTTCCTTCATTGAGATCGTGAAATTTCAGGCCAAAAAGATTTGGTTTGGATATAAAAAATAATATCTCCATACCATGGATCAAGAGTACTGATAAGAAACAAGGATTCATCCGTAATGGGCTCTTCCGCCATAGTTTCAGTATCAGTACGCGGGAAATCACACATCAGTTCGGCAAAAACCAAAGATTTCTTTGCCTTGGATTTTTCAAATTCCAAGTCAAATTCCTATAGGATAACTATCCATTTGGAATACTTGCCCCCTAGCAATTGTTTGGTCAAGATATACATCATAGGGTTACAGTTAGAAATTACCGTGGTTTTGCGTAATAAGATGTAGTGACGAAATCTTTGGACAACTTGAATAGCTTCCAAGGCCAATTTCTCCACATGCGAATATTTAAGCTCAGTTGGATGTAGAGTTCGACTAAGATAGTAAATCACATGTTCATTGTTGAATTCATCTTCTTGAACTAAAACCATCCCAATGGTGGAATGAGAAGCGGCAAGGTACAAAAAGTAATCCTGGTTGTAATTGGGAGGATGCAGTAACGGTGCATGGGTCAATGCGTGTTTGAGTGCATTAAAGGATCAATCAGCGATCTCATCCAAAATGAATGGAATATTCTATTTTAACAACCTGGTAAAACCTTTCATTATCTCGGCATAGTTAGGAATGAAACGACGTAAAAAGCTTGCTTTCCCTTGCAAACTTTGGAGTTGGCGAAGAGTCAAAGGAGGAGGTAGATTGACGATAGCTTCCACCTTCAAGGGGTCGACACGAATGCCTGCCTTTGATATGATAAATCCCAGTAAATGACCCATTTCTACATAGAATACAAATTTGTGTGGATTCAGCCGAATTCAATAATGTTTACATCTCATAAAGGTAGCTCGTAAGTGAGTGAGATGATCAGCTCTACATAATGAGTGAGCAGGTAAATCATCGAGATAAGGCCGCACAATGTGTTTGATGTCATGAAATGCATAAGACATAGCCCTTTGAAAATTTTCTCCAACATTCTTTAATCCAAAGGGTAATTTTCAATAAGCAAATATCCCCCATGGACAAATGAAAGCTATTTTAGCTTGATCAGCAGGGGGTATGTTGATTTGATTGTAACCGGAAAAACCATCCATAAAGGAGAACATTTCACTGCTGGCACAATCATCAATAATTTGATCCATATAGGGGGTTGGATAATTGTCTTTAGGAAAAGCTCGATTAATATTCCTATAGTCGATACATACTCTTATCGTTCCTTGTTTTTTGTTGACAGGAACTATATTTGATACCCAATTGGTTAAAGGAATTGGATAAATGAAACCTGCACAAAGTAATTTCTCAATTTCGGCTTTGATAGCAGAAAATTTTCGTAGATGTATCTGACGTAAGCGTTTTCGAACAGGTTTAGCATCCAGGTATGTTTTAATTTCATGGACAACAATTGATGGATCGATTCCTGGCATTTCTTCATATGACCAGGAAAGCACTTCATGGAATTCTTGAAATAGGGCTTTATAAGTGTGGATTTCATCATCCATACAGGAAGCACCTATATGAACGTTTTCAATAATTCCAGGCTTAACTAAAATATTAATAGGAACTGTTCGAGAGATATTTTCCAAATTTAACTCAGAATCAAAATGTTGCAATGGATTCTGCGGTTCTTTGACATAGTTAGTTGTAAAAATAGAAGAAAAATCATTTTCAAAATGATCAAGCTCAGGTAAAAATGAAGATCGGTGATGTAGATCTTCCCATGGTAAATCATCAACAGACAATAGTTCACGAATCTGCTCATCAGTATGAACAAGATCAGGAAATGTTGTTGTAGCTGAGCTAGATATAGAAAGTGATTCCCCTTGGACCACATTCATTGGATCAATTTCGGTTGAATAGGGATCAGAAAATGACTGTACAGCCTGATATGCAATTTCAAAGGGACTCAAAGGCATCATGCCACCAAATGAATCCACCTCAGAATCGGAAGGTACGATCCAAGGATCATCAAAAGTAACAGTATTCGATGAAATCATATGAATAGTTGCAATAGAAGGCGATACGTTAGGAGGAGGGAAGGAAAAAGTTCCTAGTAAACCAGAATCTTTAATCAAACCTACGCCAACATCCTTGTAAGGGATAGTCGTTTTACCGATGTGCTGAATACTATCTGTAGAGGCTGGGTCGAATGAGAAATAAGTCAGCTAGTCTATCGTAACGATCTTTCCATTATGAGGAAACTTGATAAGCTGAAAGACCAATGAAACAATAACAGTCATAGCATAAGACCAACTGCGACCTAGGAGAAGGTTGTAATCTAGAGGGGCATCAACCACTTCCACATCTAGATTTATGGTTTTGCCTTTAACCCTATAGGTAAATCCTGCAAAATGCCAAAAGGATGGAACCCTCGGCCATCAAAAGCCTTTAGAATTGTCGGAGACTGATTGAGTGTGGGAGAACCAAGTGATTTCCAACATTAGATCGACATAATACACGTAGAAGCCCCTTCATCAATCACAGTCCGAAAGAAAGGTCTGTTTTTTAATAAAACTGGAATCTGAAAAGCCATTTGATGAGGGAGGCGGGGTGTACTATTCTCTAAATCAAAGATTATTAGGTTCGAATCCTGAATATCGATAGCTCCTATAGCAGACAATAGTAATTTACAAGTGCTGGGCATGATTTCAGCACTTCCAAAGCTGACATTGTTGAAGGGGAAATAGCTAAGTCTTCAACAATGTTATAATTCTGAGTAGCTCTCGCATGTGGATTGAAAGCTAATTTCCGAAGTATACCTTTAGCAGGCGGCTTGATTATTAAGTCAGGGTTGGGTTTCTCAATCTGTAGTGGACCGGAACCAGGAGGAGGTGTAGTTGATGTGTTTGAATTAGAAGATTCTTCTTCTTTATCACCAACAGGATTTTTACTACCATAATCTTGCGATCGTGTCGCAATCCTGAAATGAGAAATCATCATAATGGGTTCTTCTGAGGCATTCGAGGAAGAACCAATCATCTTACTATCTTAAGTAGGAAAAGGATCCTTCAAGACAGTAGGCGTTTGATAACCTTTAACGATTTTCGAAACCTCTACTCGATGTGGGCAGTCTTTGGTAAAATGATCTTTGTCACAAATGAAACAAGGATAATGAGGTTTCCATTTTTAGATTCATTTTATATGTTTTATCTTTTGAATTTTGTTTGTTTTTCTTCTTCCCCTTCTTTTTACTACCGGATTTTGATTTGGCCGTAGATGATTCTACGACATGGATGTCGGTAAAAATTTCAGCGGAAGACTCTCCTATCGGGGAATCAGGTAAATTTATTATAGGATTCTTCTTACTTTTATTGCTAACTAAACCAATCATAACATCAGCAGCATGAGACCCTGAAGGAGCTACAGTTATTTGATCATGTTTTGGAAGATCAGGGATTTTTTCATGTAAAGTACCTGACTGCGTATAGACGAGGTCAAGGTACTAAGCCTAAGCAATGAATTGCTCTTTAGTAACAACTCCTCCCTTAGCTACATCTTCAGTGATTTTGGGTAACAATGATTTAATGAACCATTCCGCTAAAAGTTGATCCAGAATGAAAACTTTCACTAAATGCCTCCTATGTCGCCATTCATGAATATGATCAGAAATATATGTGGACATGGATTGTTTCAGTGAAGTTAACAGTTTCGTGCCATTCTCATATCTGAAAGGAAACTGAAAATGAGTTAAGAAAGCAATGGCTAACTGATTGAAATTATAAAAAGAGGCTCGTGGTAACTCAATGTACCATTTAGCGGCAAGACCAATAAGAGTTCGTTGAAAATGATGAAATTGAATTGAATCATCAATGATGGAATTAGATGCACACCAGAGGTGATAAGTCATAACATGATTTGACAGATCCTCTCCTGACTTACCCTCAAATTTCGGGATATCACTAGGCAACTTACTAGGCATTGGCGGCCAATACAGAAGATAGTAAATCGGATTGTTCGTAAGGCGCGACAAATCAGGTAAATCCAGAGTTGTAATAAATGGTAACTAACGGTTAGGGTCGCGAAAACCTTGAGTAGCAAGACCAGTTCCAGGAGGAGGATATCCAGGATAACCTGGAATCAGATTTGCATTAGGAATGTTATAACCTCCTGGAAAACCAGGATTAACCGGACCAAACTAGGGTTGTTGAGGCTATTGATAAGTATAGCCAGGATACGGTTGATACTAATAAACTTGGTTTTGTACAGTAGACCTGAATTGATACTGTCCCTGGTATGGTTGATAGGTGAATTGTGGTTGACTTGTGGCAATTGTAGCAATCGTACTAGCTTGTCTCATAGGCATCTGGACCAAAGTCTGAACTGTAGGTCCTAACTGTGGCACAGAGACTTGAGGAATTTGCACTGATGCAGGGGCAGTAGAAACTGGAGCTACTGATACTCTAGAAACAGGTGTTGTAGGTTGAACAAAAGTTGCAGTAGTTGTAGCAGTTTGAGGCAGAGTACGAGGTGAGCTAGGCCCAGGCTACTGAACTGTACCAGATGCAAGGATTTGAATAGTAGGTTGGACAGGTTGCTGGGTGGAACCAGAAACCAAAGGCTGTCCAAGTTGATTAAGTAACTACACATTAGGTTGCAAAGTCTGTTGAGTTTGAGATGGATCCCACACCATGTTCATTCTGGAGTATGGACCCACAAAAGGTTGTGCATATGGAGGACCATAACTTGGTTGAACGTAGGGCTAATAATTAAGTGGTACATTTCCAGCTCCTTGAAAAAATGGTTGACCAGAAGGCAGTTGGAAACCTTGAGTTGGGTACTGACCTTGAGGTTGATAACCCTGAGGCACGTACTGAAACTGGGGTTGACCTTGAGGTATGTACTGAAATTGGGGTTGACCTTGGGGTATGTACTGAGTCTGAGGTTGACCTTGGGGTATGTACTGTCCTGAAGGTTGAAAAACTTGAGGAAGCCCTTCAGGCGGTAACTGACTACCTTGGGGTTGCCCCCCAGGCAGTAACTGACTACCTTGGGGTTGCCCCCCAGGCGGTAACTGACTACCTTGAGGTTGAGGATTTGGAATACTACCAGAAATCATAAGGATTTGTTCTGCATTCAACACTTGAGTTCCATTACTTCCAGATGATAACACTTGTTCAATTGGTCGAGGAGATGCTCCTAAAAAAGTACCAGAGAGTGACTGGTACCCCGAAGGAACATAAGGACCGCCAGATAAAAAATTTTCCAGTGTTTGGGAAAACATAGATGACTATCTTGACATAATCGATGAAGGATAATAACCTCTTGGTGTAGGATGAAAATGAATTCGAGGTGGTGAAAAACTAAGACCCGGGTTTTCTAAAAAATTTGTCAATGATACATACCAAGCATCACTCCTAAAAGGACTATAGAATATTGATTCACACTCCCTAAGATTTAAAATCTATTGGTTTTCGGGAAGAGTTACGTCTTCATCTGGACTAACAAGTTCTTCAATAGAAATGAGGCTAGAAGGAAGATTTTGAGTAATAATATTTCTTACCCTAGGTGAACTAGGATTACTAGAAGTTGGAGAAGCAAATCCTGAAGTTGGAGTAACAGCAAGTTCAGTGTCAGGCTTAGAAATTTTAGGTTCTTCAGCTAATTCACTGGAAGGAAAAATACTACTAATAACTTCGGAAAATGAAATTGGCTCTTGAATAGACTCTGTTGTTTGTATTTGATAATCAAGATGAACAATTAAAGATGATTCTCTGGCTTCTAGTGATCCAACTCTATTGTCACTAGGTGATACAAGAGCTCATAGCCCTTCAAGCTGGCTTGGTGTATACTCAGGAGGTTTCCCCTGAAGTCTACGAGATTGTCTTGGTAATTTAGCCACGATTAAACTAACTAATCACATGCAAACAAAGAAAATTTCAATAAAACCACCTAAAGTCTCTAAAGAAACAAACAATTGAATCACATGCCTAAAAAATCTAAGAGTTCAAACCACACACAAACAGTAACTTCCCGTACTAAAAACACTAGTTGGTGATGAAATCCAACTTAGTAGAAGTTTAATACAGAAAGGGCAGTTGGAACAGTTACCCCGACAACCTGCTTAATGAAACAGACTGGCACAAGTTTCTTCACAAAACCATCTCAAGTGAAGAGAACCCCCCAGAGATTCCAAGTGAGTCTAGTCAACGTCTGCTCTAGGTACAGTGAGACCCTTCCTTCATCATCACCTTAGAAAATAATCTTAAGTTTATGGACACTAAGGTTACCAACAACAACAAATACAACTAAGGGAATAATCTATGATCCGATCTACACGCAAGGGCAGAGTAACAAAGCTCAATCTCCTTGAAGGATCCTCGACATGGTCAATCCGAGGTTTACCAACAAGTGACCCCAGGCTCCTCGACAATGGTTAATCCAAGGTTTACTGTTTATAATACGCACAAATCTTCTATCTTTCCCAATGAAATAGAATTGATTGTCTCAAAGGTTCGGACATGATCTCGTGATTGACTCCTTTAAGAGAAGCTTCCCAGAATGTATCAATTACAATTGGATTTATTTCCTACTGCAAGATGTATCTACTTGTTTGTTTTAACTATCTTGGAGAGTTAATTACTCCCTACTCCAAGATACTAGCCTAAGCTATATTGGTGATAAGAGCCCTAGAAATAAAAAAGATTACTAGATCAATTTTAATTAAGTGTTGCTTTTATGGGTTGTTCTTTAATTCAATAGGTATGGAGATGAAACTTTGATGGTGTGAAGAATCGACTCCAAACACTAAAAAAAAAGCACCTAAAATGATAAGCAATTCGTTTTTCTTTCAATGAAATTCTAGCTAAAAGAAAGAGTTCTAGAATGCAATTCTTTTAGAAACAATTCTTTCTTTCAACATGGAAATGAAAATAAAATCTTTTTGTCTTTTTCAATAATAACTCAAAACGAGACTAATAATTAATTCTCACAATAAATCCCTTTCCCTTTTCAAAACTCGAAACTATAAGAAAAACAATTTGATTCAAAAGAGATCTATAAGTTCTAAAAGCACTCAAAACTAAAACAAACTAATTTTGAGATCTAAAAACTTAAAAATCTAACAAAATAAAAGCTTCAATTCTTTTTGAGGATGTTTTACTTAGTTGTTCGGTAAAATAAGGATTCATTTGTTCATAATAACAAACCAATCAAAAAAACATCCAGATATGTTTTCTTTTGTAAAAATGAAATTCAGAACTTATAACAAAGTTTGTTCAAATATTTGCAACGAGAAAACTGAATCTATTTCTCACAAAGGATAGATTTCACAACCAAGTCAGACTCATCAAGAAGACAAAAAGACACCAGGGTAATCTAAGGTTTCTCAAGCTTCTGATCTTTGAGTCACTACAGAGACCAAGTGAAAACCACTCCAAGCATGCAAACTTCTAGAAAATCATCTAAAACAAAAATACTATCGGAACTCACTCACAAGAGGTTTTTGACAGGAAAAATACAGATCTGGGTAGACACTAAAACTTCTAAATCAAACCTAAACCTAACTGGAAGAAGGTATTTTAGGTTTTTCAAAAAAATTTACAGGGTCCGCAGGCTCCAGAAGAAACAGGTGCAGTTCCGCTCTATTTACTAAAGGAAAAGTGCGGAGATGCCCGCACTATCTGTAAAGAGAAAGTGCGGTCCCTTGAAAACTTCAAAAAAAAAAATATTTCCAGATTCTAAAAACTACCCAAGCCAATATACATCAATCAAAAACCAGAAATGAAAACAATTTTCTCAAGTCAAAACAAAGGAAAACCAAAAACCAAATTCATTCCCCAGTGGAGTCGCCAATTTGTTGGCCAGATAAATTGATCTTGCGGACAAGACTGATCTCCCTAGTATCAGAAGATAGTCTAGCAACAAACAGACAAACAAACCTATCTTTCTCTAGACATATGCGATTTACAAATAAATACTACAAAGGTGTTAAGATCCTACCTTAGATCCAACGCTTGTTTGTTGTAGTCATCCTTCAATCGTTCGAAAGAGTTATCTTTAAAGACCTGCAATCACAAACAAGCAAACATTAAATAGCACCTGCATAGCAAATATCATAAATCATGTCTATTATGGTGATCAAGGAATCCATAAAATAAACCATAAATGAACAGCTTATTGAGAAAAACAAACTTATTTGTATTAACTTTGAAGTAGAAGAACCTTACAACCTTTTCAACCTTGATGTTGAACAAGCTCTTCCTGGGGTCCAAAACAGGAATTTCCTTTACTTTGACAAGCCTTGCACTCTTCCAAATGAGATCTTAGAGGTATGTAATCTCTCCTCATAAAAACTCAACTAAAGAAGACTAAGTTCCAGCAGCATTTCACCTCAAAAATATTCAACTTCTAACCTCCCAAGTAACCAGCCCAATGCTTCATTTTATAGTGCAGAGGAGGAGGTTACAGGTCCATCTATGAAGGGATAGAATCCTCCTTCAAAGGGATAAGCTCCTCACATCAAGGGGTTAGCTCCTTAAGGTATGGGATGCATGAACCTTAAGAGAGCAAACTTGCCACCTCAAGATTCCTTCCAGAAGCTTCTAGAAATGACTGAAAGTGAGTTTTTTAGAATGTACTCGTGCCTTTTTAACTTTTACAGGGGTCTGCACCCATAACACAGAGACAGTGCGGTCAGGTGTGCAGGAGACTTGACCATTAGGTGCAGGACCGCA
Source organism: Pinus tabuliformis (assembly GCA_031772625.1). Taxonomy (NCBI): domain Eukaryota; kingdom Viridiplantae; phylum Streptophyta; class Pinopsida; order Pinales; family Pinaceae; genus Pinus; species Pinus tabuliformis. Next base: position 496,707,068 of record CM062811.1, read on the forward strand.
GGTAAGACAAAGAGAAAGTGCAGAACCAGAGTTTTAAAGACTTTGAGGGCTTTTCTCTTGTTTTCAAGGCTTGATATGAGGAACTAAGGCTTAAGACTTGCAAAGGAGGAAAGTATGAGTGGTAATGGACTCACACAGATTGCAGAATGTAAAGGTGACAATTTTTAATGCAACAAGCCCACAGATGAAGTGGTAGGCCTTGGTCATGCAACATCGATCGACCTGTGCCCACAATAGATTTGTTCTTCCTTTCAGCCACCCCATTCCATTGTGGGTTATGAGGTGTCGTGAGTTCCCGTTTAAATCCTTCTGAAGCACAGAAGTCCTTAAACTACTGGAAATATACTCTCCACAGTTATCACTTCACAAAGCCTTTACATTCATCCCTGATTATTTCTCTGCCAAAGCTTTGAACTTACAAAACTTCAAGAAGGTTTGATCCTTCTTTTGCATGAAGCAGATCCAAAATCTACGAGTAAAATCATCAACAAAAATAACATAATACCTTTGCTTTCCAATGGAGGCTGTTGAGAAGGGTCCTGCATACATCTGAATGAACTTGCTCCAGAACTGCTCCTACTCTACCATCCTGATCATGAAAAGAATATTTTTCATACTTACCCAAATTGCAACCTTTGCATGTGCTCACTTGCTCCAGCTTGCACTTGGGTAATCTGGTAGAAATTTGTTGCATGATCTTCAAGGCCCCATGATGCAAGTGGCCCAGTCTCCTATGCCATAACTCGCCAATATCTTGGCCATGCATCACCTCTACTTTGGAACTCAAAGCAACACAGTCTTCTACCTGTAACTTATAGAGATTCTTCACTCGAATCCCTATCTTTTTGGTCTGTCCAGTGCCTATATGCCTTAGGAAAACTTTTCCCAAACTAATGACTACATCATAGCCTTTATCCTCAAGAAAAGCAATGGACACAAGATTCTTTTTCAGCCCTGGTACATACATAACATTAGAAAGAGAGGGGAGAACCATGCTCCCTCTAAAGCACAACCGTACCTTCATCTGAGACACGGTATTTTCTGTCATCGCCCATCTCGATCCATATCTAGAGATCCTTCTCCTCCAAAGTGCTACAAATAGTCTTGTCACCTGACATGTGGAAAGAAGCTCCACTATTCAAGTACCAAAAACATACCATGTTGGATGAAACCATGCATGCAATAAGTGAGAAATCCATCTCAAATTGTGAAGCTAGAGCGTCACCATCAGATTCCTTGGAGGAACATTTCTTGGACTTCTTCCTCTTTGGGCAACTAGTATCATAGTGACCCAACTCATGACAATGAAAGCATCTCACCTTCAACTTGTCAAACTTCTTCCCTCCTTGAGAAGACTTGGATTGGGATGCCTTCCCTTTTCCTTTCTTAGCTTTAGATGCTAAATCCAAGTTCTCTTCATAATCATTCTTTGATGAAGAAGCTCCATCTCTGGTGTTCTGTCTGATCTCCTCCTGCATCAAATCCGACCATAGTCGTTCCCAATCTTGCAGTTTGTCCCTTCCATTCACTGAGTCTTGGTAGCTATGCCAGATCTTAGGAAGGCCAAGGAGTGTTAGACTCACCATATCATCATCAGCGGTAGTGATCCCTATGCTTGCAAGCTCATCTCTGCAGTTGGTGAGCTTGTTCAGGAATGTAGTGATCGTATCGCCCTTCTCACACTTGATATTTCGAAGCTTGTCCTTCAGTGCCAGCTTCCTTTGATCACTGCTATTCTGATATAAATCTTTCAATGTTTTCCACATTGCAAATGGAGTCTCCTTCCCATGGAGGCTCGAGACTATGTGATCTCGAACTCCCTCTAGGATGATTCTCCTAGCCCTAGCCACGTTCTTCTTCCAGTCTATAGCGTAAGTAGCATCAGTAGGCTTGGGGACATCTTGATCAATGAATTCCTTATGCCATTATCTTCCAATACTGCCTCCATGCGATCCTTCCAAGCTATGTGGTTTGAGCTGCCATCAAGGGCATACTCAAGCCTCAACCTAGTGGAGGCCATCTAGATGAAATCTGAACTGTGATGAGAACTAGATATCTATATCCCGAATAATAAAATTTGACTTTATTTATCTTGCTTGTATATTGTTCCTTGCTTGGTTAACTGTGCTTTGATACCATGTAGAAATTTCACCTGTAGATCAAACTGGTAGTGCAATGTACTAAAGCAAAACACATGATCTACTTCTACAAAACATTAAGCAGAAGCAAAATCGATTTCATGAACAAAAAAAACCATAAACACATATAGCTGATCAAGAGAAATAATCATACATAACACAGATATATCACTGGGGAAAGCACCGGCATAAAAGCCCCAACACTGTATTATCAATCAAGTGGAAATCATCTTCTGTTTACAAAAAATATCAGCTCAAGAGCTATCCTGTACTCTCTGCAATCAAAAGATCAAGATCATAGACTCACTATGCCTCAATATGCAGGCCTCAAGTCCACCAATACCCTATTTCCTTGCACAATTTTGATTGGGATCCAATACATAACATGTGAGCATTGGCCCCAAATCATACCTGCTGTCAACCATAGGTCCAACTATGCAATCCTTGAGGACACTAGTTCCTTTTGCATGCAAGGAATATTCCATGGGAAGATCCAAGCATCTGATAGTACATTGTCCCTCATCTGACCTCAACCGGGTCTCTGACAGAACTGACATGCAACAGTTATCCATGAGTAAATCCTCAGTTATCTAAAATAATAGTTGTCACATGCATGCAAGCATTAACAAACTATATTTTATTATTTTAACAACTTGTTAAAATAATCTAACTGGACTTGAATAGTTAGAACAAAGTCAACTGATTCTCTCATTATAGAACTCATACTTAATTCCTCAATCAGTGGAGAGAATAAAGGATAAATTCCTCAATTAGTGGGACAACTAATTTGCATGTTCTCACAAAGACTTCAAGTTTAATTTTTCCAACTAATTAACTCATGGAGATTAATCAGTTAATATTTTAAACTGTTGTTAAGACCAAATTTGATTTTACTTCCTATAGATAGACCAGGGACTGCTATAAATAGGAAGGGAGCTAGAAATGTTATTTTTAGAACTTTCTATTTTTAGCAGTTTCACCTCTCACCCAAGGTGGCCAATGACCTCACTAGCCAAATTGCTATTTTTAGACATGCTATTTTTAGACATTCTATTTTTATCACATTCTAAATTTAGCATTTCTTGTTGCCCACTTTTCAACATCTGTCACTCCTTCTCGTACTTAATCCACTTGAGAAGTACCCTATAAACACAACAGAAGACAAAAACCGATCAAAGCATACGATCCATTGAACATAAATGAAAGGAATCAGAAGCAATTCATACATATAAGCATTATGAAAGAACACAACATATGGAAAAAGGCTCAAACACTTTATTTAGATAGAAGAAGGAATTACAACCATCAGTGTCTGATTCAATGTCATTCCTTCAACTTGGATCCCATCCACATCACATCAAAAGCAATACAAGCTTGTGGCATCACATCATTTGCTCCAAAGTAAAGTCTCATAGTAGCATTATCTCCTTACAATTCAACATAATCCATCCATCCCCTGATCACTTAGATGAGTGGTCAATTTATAGGAAGATGAAGGAGGTTTTGTCATTAATTGTGACATTGAATGGCCTTCCATACTTAGAATTAGTTCCATGGAGGAAGGGATGAGAGGATAGGATGATCCTTAACTCATTCCTCATCCATTTTTGAGCTCATGGGAGTTGATAAGACAGGGAAACTTCTATATGACTCCAAAAGATAAGAATATTCCAAAAAACTTATGTGAATTTCGCTCATTCTCGCCCAGCACAAGTGAAAGGAAGCCTAAGTGCTCTACAGAGCACCCTGGTAGTGGACTTAACTGCTCTACAGCTCACCTTCATAAGGGCTTACCTGTGCTGGTCCCTCTAGAGACAATTTCTAGATGTCTTCAAGTCGTGAAACTGTCTAGGAAGGAGGCATTCAAAGGGTTGACTTTTTTAGGGCATGAAACGACTAAATTTAGTGTTTGATAAGCCCTAAAACATTGATTTGAATGTTGGGATTTGATGTGCCCAAATGGATCTGTAACACACTCCAATTGGGCATGGAATTATCTAAAGTACAACTCTAGTGACTTGATTAGATTAGTGAGCTGGATGAACTCTTTCAGGATACCTTACATTATACATTTGTTATTCAACAACAAAGGGCTAGGTGGCATGCAAAGTTCATAAAGAAGGAGACCTCTGTTAGGGATTGGATTTTGTTATTCAACTTCAGATTCAAGGAATTCAAGGGAATTTAATACCAAATGGATAGGGCTCTATGAGATTTATACAATGTGAAACAACAGGACCATAAAAATCCAAACCATCGATGAATCTAGAGCCCCACTAATGAATAATGGGAGCATACTTCGATTGTTTAAGAAACTGTTATTCACGGAGGACTTTTCAAGGAATATCAACAATTGATGGACCAATAATGATTTATAGATTTTCCATTAAGAGAATCTCCACACACAAAAAATGTTAATGCTACAACATTGACATGTGATAATTGTTGCAACACCTCCTGATGTGGAAACACTTTTTTGAGGGCTTCAACACTCAGGTTGCATAATAATAATTTTTTAGCTAACCCAACTGCTAATGTGATAATCATCCTATGGCCTCGTAGCAAATCACAAGTGTGAAACCCTTATACAACTATATGTTGTTGCAACACTACTTGGTGGTTGCAACATCACATTTTGTTTGTCCTCTATTGCCGCATTTATTTATGGTTGCAACACCATTCTTTGATTCACATTATTGTAACACCAAAATTATACAACATGGTCAAAGCACCAATACACTACAATCACCTCCATACACACAAGCACATGGGTAATTGGTTGACATACATTTTCCGTCCACATGCATATTTCATTAAAGTGAGATTTCCCATTGTAATAATTTTGCTTATTCTGACACAACCTCTCCTATTAATATCTTTCCCAACCTCTCCTATTAATATCTTTCTTATTCACCACACACATCAACCATTCCATTTTGGGCAAGGACCAGTAAAATCTAACACTATATCCAACGTTGACATCTCCATACCTGAGACCATGTCCATACAATAATTCCCCCTAACCATTGACATGATACACAATAATTTGTACAAAATCCTTCCATCTATAGCCATAACTATACCACTTGTGAAAGCTTACAACTCTATTGCAACAACTGGATATAGTTATTCTAATCGTAATTTTAATTATGTAGTTTATTTTATACAACAAACAATGAATAAAATCACAACTACAATTTTCACCACAAAAATGCTACAAAAAATAAAATGCTAGAAAATTAGAAATATGCTAGCACACACTTAAAAATGACACAATTATTTTTGGACATCCACGGAAGAACCTAATGTGGGAAAACCTTTGCAACAATTGAGGGTTTTATTTTTATGTAGCTGTTACACAGCAATTTGTCACCGTCCTTGTTACCCCTCTCCCGGGACCTGTGAGAAGTGACATGACCTGAAACCACTTGCATTATATTCCTCTAAGTATGAGCTTCATATGCCCTGAAGACATCTCCTGCAGAATACCCATAAAAATACCTCTTTTTGCTTTGGTGCGGTTCCACAGTGTACTACTCACGCCAATGGGGGAAATCCTCTAAAGAGGGCGCGCCATTGGCGCTCTGTCTCAGAGTCGCACTCGTGCCAACCGAATTGAGTAAAGTTTTTAACAAACAAGCTTCCGAAGGTTCTCCTTAACCCATTCACCAACTGAATCCTTGTTGAGTTAGGATGGTTTGGCTTCGAATCTCCATAGAAGGGAAGTGGTTTGCCACCTTTCATGGAAGCTTCTAAGTGATAAAGCCAATCCCATTGAAATTGTGATTGATCTTATCTCCTTCCCCTCTATCTATAAAAGCTTGTCTCTATGCCTTGAGCAAGCTAGTTCCAGTAGAGTGCTAGTGATAGTGAGAATTCCAGGAGTTCAAGAGTTTGAAGTTGCAAGAGCCTTCTTTGCATCCATAAGGCCAAATCTAAGTGAGGAGATTCTTGTCACCAAGGAGAGAGAGGCTTGTTTCCCATCCCAACAAGCTTTGCAAGACTTGTGTAGCTGATCACCCAGCCAAAGGAGGATTTGACGTCAGAACTATGGTTGTATTCTTCTTTGTTATTTATCAATAATAGATGACTATCATTATGGTTCCACTCTCATTATCCTTTGTAAAAATTGATGTTGAGTTATATCTTTTCTGGCTGATATATAATTGCATCTATTGGATTTTATGCTTGTATTTGTGTTGTTATTTGCATGTGCAGGTGTCGAATCACGGAGATCGTGGGGATCGTGACCGGCCGAAGCAAAGGAACGAGAGCAACGTCTCTTCTACGAATATTAGCGTTGGAATCCAAGTAGGTTCTCATCATCCACCTTTAATTTGCAATTAGGAACTTGCGTGATAGCATTGTTTGATTGTTGCTAGACCCGGTCTGGGCTAGTAGGGATCGCCTTTTTCCACAGAGGGGATTTACCTCCTCAATAATTTGGCGACTCCACTGGGGACGACATGTCCCTCAAAAATATGCATAAAAGAAGCCTAGAAGTCTAATCGCGGTGGTGCTCATGATAGCACGTCACCGTGCGCACCAATCGTCTCAACAGACGATGGATGCGAGTCGGCACCCCCACTGTGTGCCTCTGGTATGCAAAGGGTACATCCGCCAGTCTAGCGTAACCCGGAATCCCTCGGGTGAGTCCCTCGAGATTCTGCACCAGCTCTTCCCCCACGGCACCCTCTGCTTGAGGGTCAGCTGCGGGCTGGACCCTCCGCGCTACAGGAGACAAGCCAGCTGGTCGCTCTGGGCCAACATCTGCATATACATACAACTGTCATCAGAACATGCATGTATTGACAAAAACAAAAAATACATAAAACATCAAAAAACAAAGAGATCATACCCAACTCCTCGTCCCACTCCTCTCCCTCTGGTAGTGGGAGGTCTGGATCCCCGGTGAAATTAGTCCCCGCGTATGGCCAATCCTCCACCATGATCAGCTGACGGCGGAGCCATATAAAGAACTCGGGCCGCCAGGACATCTGCTGGCCCCCTCCTCCTCTGGGCATCAGTGCTGCCCAGCGAGCCATCCTAGGCTCTCGTGGCAATGGATCAGCCACTATAGCTCCCTGAATCTGAAAAATGGGTAATCGTTCCAAGAAGAATGACACCACAATCGAGCCATACCCTTACTGTTTCACTCCTCCGCGCTTACACTTGGTAAGCTTCCTTTTGATATTGGTGGTCACCGCTGTAGCCCAGTAAAAAATGGTGGGACTAAGGCATTCTGTCGCTAGTAGCAGATGATTCTTGCTCACCTCATGGGGTGCCTGTACCCCGGCTGCACGAGTGATGGTGAACAGTATCACCTTGAGAACCAAGTCCCGAATGGTGGCGATATCCACCTTGGCACTGTTTTTCCCAAATTGTGCCCCTGGACACACTCGGGCCATCACTTCACCTATCTTCTCCCCGGAAGGTCTACTTCTGGTCAAGATGGGACTCGCCCCTCTCCGTGATAACCCAGTGATGAAATACATGTCGGACACGTCCAGCTCTAATGTTTGGTCCCGTAAGCGGAATACTTGGTCATCAACATCCCAAGCATCAACTATGAACTGCAATAACTCGGGCTGAGCTCGCAGATAAGATGTGAGGAAGAATTTCTTGAGACCACAGTCTCTTAAAGCATTCATGCATCCCTCATCCTCTATAGCCAAGGCATCTACGGCATCATGTTCCCGTTCTTTCCATTCCACCACCATTTTTGCTTGTTTCCTGCACCCACAAGGATGAATAAATCATTATTAGAACACTGGTAAGCTTACAATCCAGACAAATTTCAAATGCGATGGGAAATTTCAACGTAAAAATTAGGTTGCGCGGTTGGCGCGACTGTTTCTAAAACAGTCGCGCCAATGGCGCGACCCCTTTAGGCAAATCACCCCATTAGCGCGGGTCCGTGCTAGATACCCGCGCCAATGGGGCGCGGCCCTAAATTTTGAAATCCTCCTTGCAGAGGCTCAATCAGGGAACAAAATGCATAAAAAGGGTATGGAAATGGAGCTAAGGAAAGCGCCTCTTACCTGGAACTGACGAAATCCTGAATGGTTGCACGGATTGGCCGTAATCACCGTCTGAAGTTTGCTCCCCAAACGGACCACTGCTACTATTCAAAGAGGTAAAAAGTAAAAGTAATTCTATTTTTTTACCATTTTCACCATATTTATAAACTTTTTGACTTGTACTTAGGTTTAAAAATATATTTTTTGAATATTTTAATATATTTTTGGTCGAAAATGGATTTTACGCTTGCTTCTTGTGCAGCGACAGGTCTTTTACGCAACTTCGATGGTGAAAAGAGTTGTATTTTATACTTTTTTGGACTCCGTAAATACACAAAAAAGTCACTGTGGAATCATCTTTTCTGACTCGCTAAACATGGAAAGATCGCCGAGTTATTCCTCTTGATTCATTAAACGTCAATAAGAGGCGGTCATCTTTAAACCCTTTTCCGACTGTGTAAAAATGAAAAGATTGTCGGACCCTTGTCGTTTCAGGTTCGTTAATGGTCACGAAACGACGTGATATCGATCGATTTTTTACTTTTTCAGGTCGATGTCACTACATATGAAAAGTACTCCTCGATCATAATGATCGGGCGGTTCTTTCGAGCATTGTTTTATACTTTTTCGGGCTCGGGAGACACAACTTTACGAAAAAGGACCCCCCTGGAGTTTTCTTTTCTGCTGTCTTTTCAGACTCTCTAAACAGGAAAAGACACCGAGTTCTTCCTTTGTCAGGCTCGTTAAAACTTAATGACATCGGATTCTGTCGTAATGACGCCTTACAAGCATATGCTATCCCCGTCAAGCTTGTCATCAAAAAATAATCGGGGTACTCGCCAGAAATGGTGGGGAAAATGGAACCATAATCATTATTGTGTCGGTAGTATGTCGCTCTTGAACATGGCACTTGTCTGCATTCGTGTCTGGGTGGGGACATCTCATCTTGTTTTACACTAGCCTCCGTGGTTTTGGGTTATCCTGTCTGGCCTCTCATCTGCTCATTGCCTTGTCACCATGACCTCTGCTCATTTGATGTCAAATACTGCCAAGTCCACTGTCGTGCCGCCGATATGTTCAAGGGAAGTTGACCTCTGTAGAATTACAACCTCCCTCTGATACCTCACATAATTCTGATTCACCACAACATTCTTCCTCTGTCTCGTGTCAATGATGTGGGAAACACTATGGCCCACCTTTGATCAAGGTCACTTCCTGTCGACTTCGGCTCATTATCCAGGAAGCCGATCTAGAGACTCCCTTCCGGTGCCTTGGAGCCTGCATGCCTCAATGGCAGGTTCTTCGTGTTCGACGCGAGGTTTTCATCATTGGCCTCTGATCGAATGATTCTACAGGTGTTCGACACCAGCTCACTCATTCGCACGCCGTAGATTGTACCTATAGTACCTTGAGGACCATTGTCATTATTGGTGGTACCTCTCGCGTCTGTTAACAGTTTTCACTATTGGCTGGTAATCAGACGATGTTCATGCATGTTCGACTTCAACTCATGTATTCGCATGCCTGAACTTGTACTCTGTTCGGGTCGAGATGGAGCGCAAGACCCTGGATTTTGTTTGTTGGAATCCAGGCTGCGATTTGTGGCTTATTATGATCATTACATGACTCATTCACTAGATGGCTATGACCATGCCTGAGTCTATTTATCGATCCTCACTGGATGGCTGCACCCATACCTTGGATCTAGATTCTTGTGTGCTCTGTTATGGATGGTTGCGCCCATACCACATATATCATGTACTTGAGATATCAGTTGTACTTTTTTACGTAGGTTCTTCGACGACCGTGTTTTCAGTTACGCATGTTCTTGTAAAGCATTTCACCCCTCTCTCTCCCTCGGGCCTCATGCTTTAGGGGGCATCTGTTACACAGCAATTTGTCATCGTTTGTCACTGTCCCTGTTACCCCTCTCCCGGGACCTGTGAGAAGTGACATGACCTGAAACCACTTGCATTATATTCCTCTAAGTATGAGCTTCATATGCCCCGAAGACATCTCCTGCAGAATACCCATAAAAAGACCTCTTTTTGCTTTGGCGCAGTTCCACAGTGTACTGCTCGCACCAATGGGGGAAATCCTCTAAAGAGGGTGCGCCATTGGTGCTCTGTCTCAGAGTCGCACTCGCGCCAACTGAATTGAGTAAATTTTTTAACAAACAAGCTTCCGAAGGTTCTCCTTACCCATTCACCAACTGAATCCTTGTTGAGTTAGGATGGTTTGGCTTCGAATCTCCATAGAAGGGAAGTGGTTTTCCACCTTTCATGGAAGCTTCTAATTGATAAAGCCAATCCCATTGAAATTGTGATTGATCTTATCTCCTACCCCTCTATCTATAAAAGCTTGTCTCTATGCCTTGAGCAAGCTAGTTCCAGCAGAGTGCTAGTGATAGTGAGAATTCCAGGAGTTCAAGAGTTTGAAGTTGCAAGAGCCTTCTTTGCATCCATAAGGCCAAATCTAAGTGAGGAGATTCTTGTCACCAAGGAGAGAGAGGCTTGTTTCCCATCCCAACAAGCTTTGCAAGACTTGTGTAGCTGATCACCCAGCCAAAGGAGGATTTGACGTCAGAACTATGGTTGTATTCTTCTTTGTTATTTATCAATAATAGATGACTATCATTATGGTTCCACTCTCATTGTCCTTTGTAAAAATTGATGTTGAGTTATATCTTTTCCGACTGATATATAATTGCATCTATTGGATTTTATGCTTGTATTTGTGTTGTTATTTGCATGTGCAGGCGTCCAATCACGGAGATCGTGGGGATCGTGACCGGCCGAAGCAAAGGAATGAGAGCGACGTCTCTTCTACGAATATTAGCGTTGGAATCCAAGTAGGTTCTCATCATCCACCTTTAATTTGCAATTAGGAACTTGCGTGATAGCATTGTTTGATTGTTGCTAGACCCGGTCTGGGCTAGTAGGGATCGCCTCTGTCCGCAGAGGGGATTTACCTCCTCAATAGTAGCAAGGAGAAATTCTGAGTACAAATAGATGCCCAAAATTGCCAATCCTCTATAAGATAAACTGACCACAAAATAAGTGAGGCAATTTTTGTCTCACCCAACACTAATCTAGCTCCACAACTGGCACAAATAGACCACACGAAACCCCTTACATCAGCTTCCATGTCACCTATACACAGGCCCTTGAATGCTCTTCCTGGAGGCTGCAATTGATCAAACTATTTTCCAAACTAAACCTCTGAGAATGACTCACTAGCCCTTTCAAAAATTCTCCCGGCCTCAAGCAACTTAATCAACCCTCTATTTGGCCAAATCGAACTTTGCCTCTGAAGCTTCTGCATAGGCCATGCACAACCCCACTGAGAAAACTCGACCTTCCTGTAGCTGACTCTCCGAAATCAGAAGAATTCCTTCAGAATCACTGACTTTTCTCCTCATTGTCTATGCATCCCCTTTCTGGCTCGAATTCCTTCAGCTTAATGCTTCTCTCTGGAAAATTTAACTACTAAGGAAACTCGCTCTTCTTGTGTGTATCTACATCTACACATCAACCTCCTCTTATAATCTCTAGTTCATACTTCAACAACCATGATTAAAAATTAGTCGATGGTTAAGATCATTTCCAAGTCGATCCATGTGAATTTATAGAGAATTCTCACCTTTCTTAAATAATTTTTTTTAATTAAACAATTTTCCTAAATTAGACTTAAGAAAAATTGAAATTATGGTCAATTAATTTAATTGAGTGCCTCTAGGTGGAATTTCCAGAAACGATTTTTGGGTTTTAGAGAAATCTTATGTTTTAGCCTCTCCACAAAATTTGAGACTAGAACACCATCTGATGCTACAAAAAATAGCACTCCCTCTTAGTGTTGAAAGTGTTCCCTAGTGTTGCACTACTACAACACCCTGTATTTGCATCATCCTCCATACACGTTGATGATGTCTGACAACTGTAGCTTCCTGCCACTATCTACCAACCACTGCACTAACTCTAATTCATTTTCCAATGACTATAGTGGAACCATGTTGCATATGTATTGCAACTGACACTGCACTGTACAACCTATATTGCTACATTCTCTACATCTACACTGCAACCCAACTAATACTCCCTCTCAGTGTTGTTGCTACTACTACAACCACTGCAACTAAGAAGCATCCAAAATACTGAATCAACTGTCTATGTTCTACAATTGTCACCTGAGTCTCTGACTACTACTAGCCTCTGCACCGTATACTGGAAATTTGTGTTGTTTTTGAATCTACACTGATCCTCTTGCACTGCTATCAACACTGCTCTGCTCTCCTCAGTATCTGACAGTAACTAGTTTGCAATTGTCACTATAAAATTGACTACATTGTTTGACACTGATCCTCCTGCTACTAAATATTGTGGGCCCCTATAGCAAGGGAAATGATCCATGTGAGGAGTAAATTTCAAATTTTTCTCCTCTATGGACCTTTCCCAACTCTGCACAACTATGGAGTCTAGAACTCGATGTCTCCCCACCTCTTGCTTGGAGGTATAGCTGCATACAAAGTTAATTGTTCCTCCAAATTGAAGGACAATTGATCTATCTTTGTGGATGTTGCCACCTGATCCTGCTTCTCTTTCTTGTCCTTCTTCCTCTGAGGACACTAAGTACTGTAGTGGAAAAACTTGCCACACCTTAAGCACTTAATTTTAGATAGATCATGTTTCTTCTTCTTCTCTCCCTTCGAGCCTTGTCCTTGACTGGGACCTTTTGCTTTCTATTTCGATGTAAGGGACACATTTTGTTCCTCCTTCACACCCTTCAACCCCTTGGTGTTGTTTTCATTGATGGAACTCTTTACTAGAGTCCACCTCATATCCTCTTGTGTGATATTTACCCACATATGGTCTCACCCAGGTAGTTGATCTCATCCCAGAATGCCTTGGATGAATTTATCCCATTCCTCAGTGACATTGTTGAGGGCCAAATGCACAAGTTCTATAGTTGGAGGTGACTCTCCTACGACTACAAGCTCATCATGGATATCCTAAATTCTAGTGAGCAAGGGGTTGTTACCTTCACCCTTCTATATATGAACATTCCTCAACTTTTCCTTCAAGAACATCTTTCGGTGCTCGAAAGAATTCTGATATAGTGAGGCAATAACGTACCACATTTCTTTGGTTGTATTCTTGGATGCAATGTGTGAGACTATATGATCTCAAACTCTATCGAGAATCAACCGCTTTTCCATAACCATCTCCTTATTGTAATTAGCTAACTAGTCGGCATCTATAGGCATAACTACACTAGTACAAATGGGGAAAAAATCCAACGTATATTTGTCGGTTAATCGACTCATGGTCATCAGTGATCCAACACATTAGAGTCATAATTTTTGTTGGTGGCATTGTGTCGAATAGGAGACATTTTAATATCCATTAGATCTTCGATGACACAGACATCGAATACCCGATGCCAAAAATTAGAAAAAAAAGTTCCATCATCTGACACTTGAATGTTCAATATTCAATGCCTTCTCCTTCATTCTATCAAGCATTAGGCATTGGATAATTGACGTGATCAAAAAAATGCTCTGAAACTTACTGTCGGATATCCAACGAGGAAGGCATCAGATTTCAATGTTAATGTTGTCGAGTGAGGCAAAGAATCTGATGCTCGGTTCTGTCTGATAGTTGTCAGATATATGACGGTGTATAGCAATTTGGTGCGACAAATGTTTAATGGATTTGATGGTTGGTTCTATCGGAAAAACATCATATATCCAACGATGGATAGCAATTCGGTGCAACGAATGTTTTATGGGTCTGATGATTGGTTCCATCAAATTGCCATTGGATATTTGGCAGCTACTTACAATTTTAACCATTGAACAACCAACAACTAATGATTATTAAAAAAATGCATGATTAGGAGAAGATGTCCCTCTCATGATTTAATAATAATAAAGAAACTATGTAGAAATTTATTGGATCCTCCCAATGCCACCCAAATCGTAGAAGGTGCATGGATATTCTTCATGTACTGCACCAAAAGGCCAGGTTTTTGATGCCTCTTGTCCAAATTACCATGTTCAAGTTCACTTAATTACCTTTCTTTTCTTCACCACACCATCAACAACATTCTATAGTTATTTCCCTTTTGTATTTATGGTTTAGATCCTTCCTTTACCATGGGTATAGGTTCATGGTTTTACCCATGTAAATCCCCACTTAACTGTATCAACACATAATGACTTATCAACTTAAGTTCCTTTTATTTGGCTCTTTTCTCCATATGATCACATGTTGAAACCAAGGGATAGTACCATATTTTAATCTCTTATTTCCTCGTGATTGATGGTGGGAAACAAATTCATAAAAAAATCTAATAAATTTCACCTAGTGTTAAATATCCACCATCTTCTAAAGTGCACCTAGTGATCTAATTAGATTGATGGTGGAGAAGTCACTCCCCCCACAGCCCCCAATCTGAAATTTAATATGGGGGTCTACAATTGAGCCTGTTTGCAATTAAATATCCCCAAAATCTCTAAAGTGTGCCTCGTGATCTCATGATCCACTAAAATCCAATGGAAGAGAAGTCATTATAGTCCCCCCCAAGGGACTATTATAACTTTAATAGGTGGGGGGGGGGGTGTGGGGGGGAGGGTGATGGGCCTCCAAATTAGAAAAAAATTAAGGCTCATCAAACCTTTCTTAGGCACATGAAGGATATATTAAACCTCTCATTCTACACTTAATAATGTTTTTTAGCTTTAATATGTTCATTAGGAAGTTTTAGAGATAATTTCATATTTGTGCCTATGTAATGCCCCACTTAAATCTTATCCTGAAAATTTTATTAATGTTTACATTATCTGAAAATATTGAGAAATATTGGTCTCATATAAAATTTATGATTTCTATTATTCAAATTCCCAACTTACCTTCTCAAATTGAATCTTAGGTAGGATATGGTCTCCTTCCATTATTTCAAATAATATATGAATTCATCTCACATCCCCCTAATGTACCCTCACATTTACTTGGGAGAATACATAGTCCTCTCCATTTAATTATCAATCAATATATATATATATAAATTCATCTCACATTCCCAAATGTACTTTTAGATTTACTTGGGAGAAGACATGGTCCTCTCCCATTAATTTTCCAATTTTATATTCATGTCACATTTTCAAATGTACTCCCAGCTTTACTTGGGAGAAGAGAAGTCAACTGTAAGGATGGATGAGAAGTTAATGACATTAATGAGGGGTGGTTGAGATGGAGAAGAGAGGGAGGGTATAAAAGGGAAGGGGGAAGGGAGAAAAGGGGGGTTGGGTCTTGCTTATGATTTTGGGGGGTTGATTGTGATTTTTTGAGACCTTAGGAACCTGTGGAGGTTTCTTGGGTTGTTGAGAGGAGGGAAATATTGTTCATCTTGGTCTTGATCATTCATCTTGGACACACACACTACATCTGGTTGGACTTGGGCTTAGAGGGCTAGGGAACTTGTGGAGGTTTCCTGGGCTAGGGATTATTTCCTAGTTGGATGGGAGGTAAATCCAGTTGGGTCCATCAAGAGGAGCGTTCAACAAGAGCAGCAGGACAAAGGCATCTCCACCAGCCACCGGTACAGGTATTCCTCCATAGATTACTCATGTAAATTTTATTAGAATGAAAAATTCACCATAAGTTATAAGGATTAGAATATAAATGGTAAATTTTATTTGTTTAAAAGTCTTGTTAGTAAGTAAATTATTGCCTCTTATTGCATTTAAATTCTTCAGAAATAGATCTGTTAGCAAACCCTAGGATAGGGCTCTTACACATGGTATTAGAGCTAGGTTAAAAATCTGGACCCAAAACCCACTAAACCCAAATTCCGCTATAAGAGCTTGTAACCCTCGTAAGGAGTCATAATCCTAATATATGGATTCTTCAAATTGCCATCCAAAGCCCACCTTGAACTCACACTGAAATCGTGAGAGTGGAGTTAATCGGCATTGGGAAATCGTAATAATCTAGCTCGTTTTCCAGCAGTCTGTAAGCATCGTCAGGTCTGCCTGCTAAGCAGAACCCATCAACAAGCAAACCATAAGTTATTTCATTAGGCTCAAATCCTACTACCTTCATTTTCGTAAACAGGTCAGCAGCCAAATGTACATAACCAGACTTGCACAAAAAGTTTACAAGTGTGTTTAATGAAACAGTATCAAGTCCAAAGCCGGCACTATGCATCTTCTCGAGTATCTTCTCTGCAGATTCCATATCCCGTGCCTTGCAAAAGCCTTGCAACAGGACATTATATGTATAGCGGTTGGGAGCCACACCATTCTGGCACATTTCGTTATACAAGTTGCATGCATCTTCGAGTCTACCTGCTCTAAAAAGTCCATGAATAATGGCAGTAAAAGCAACAACGTCAATCAGACAATTTTCTTTCAAAGCATTCCTGAATAATTTCATGGCCTTATTAATTCAGATTATTGGGATTGGCATGACAGTCAGTTAGTTCTCCTTAGCTTAGCGGGCATATTGGCAGCCTGCATTGTTCTGTTCCTTCCAATGGGGATGGTGGGGTGGCACCTCAGCCAGAACAGAGTGCTCTTCTTCAGCACGGCTCTCTTCATAACCTTAGTAGTAGGGGTTCATCTCATGCCCTATTTTCCAAGTATGGATATAGGTGGCACACTCTGCAAAGTTGTCTACTTTGAGCCAGCTAGAGAATTGTTTTCTCCAGGTGTGACTTTTGGCCAGAGTAGGAATGATACCAAACAATGGAGTCATGCAGTAGAGGGCCGAAATGGGGCCCGGGGTCGGCGTTACAATGCTCCGGAGGGTCCGTTTCCTGTTCCGTTTGTTTGGAGGCGGTTACAGACAAGGGCGACAGGTCAATTGCCAAGCTCAAGTGTAGCCACCAGTTTCATCTAGAGGTGAAAAATTCGTCCATATTGGAGATTGAATATGAAGTCTGGGGATAGTTGATCAAGTTTACGTCCTCACAATTACTAATTTCTGGTCACAGTTTTATGGGCTAACAGTTGCAAGATTTTGGCGAATAGTTTCCTGATTTCCCATTTTTCTGAGTTAAAGACCCCTGTTGACTTTTTTTTCTGATGCTGAGTTTTGCTACATTGTTCTAAGGGATGTCAGGGATATGCTTGTGAGAAAGTATATGCACATTCGAAGTCCTGTTACCGCATGAAATTGACCATTGGAAATTTATTTCCAATGGGTTTGAATGAATACTTGGGAAAATTGTGTGTGTCGCTTCACACAGTACCTCTTGCTTTGGGCTGGTGCTTATTAGCCTCAAGATGGCATCCCCTAGTGAGCTGAAGTAAAATGCTTGTGCACTACAAAATACTTCAAATCTGCAAGATATACTCCCATAAATCTCCATCAGCTTTGATTTTATGCAATTAACTGCTTGATTGTAACAAGTACAATTGAGATTTACAGTAAGGATATAAACTCAACGTTATTCTCACGTAAATATGCAGTTATTCAGTTCAGATATGCAAGGCTGAGTTACAGATCTGCAAGTCTAAATCTGAAAAATTGGCAAACAAAAGTCGACAAACAAACTTCTTCTTTTTTACCTGTGCCTTAAATCAAATGAGCATGGAGTCAAATAAGAAGAAAAAATTGATCAGGTAAGAGATATACCTGAGGCCAATTGATTCAGAAAATTCCATATCAAATCAATTGGATTCATTCTTAAACAAGAATTGGTAGCGAAAAGAGTTTACTTTTTTCCAGAGCCTGTCAATACAAATGATGAAGATATCGACATCACACCATTAACACTTCAGGGGATGAATTATCACTCTTCAAGTACTTTACCCGCATCATGCTTTCAGACACAATCATGTGAACACCATGAAAGTGACTTCCAAATACTTACTCACAAATTCACTTATTCAATTTGACATGGAAGCAGTCAGAAGTATGGAATTGAATAGCAATTGGACTCAAGAAATAGTCAATGATTGTCTCAATCAACTATTCATCTCTTATAGGCTGAGAATGGGAGTCTAGAAACTGCAAAGCAAGTGACCAACAATAGACTGACAGAAAGTATGCCATGGATAGAGGAAAGGAAGAGTAAAAGCATTCTATGAATGGATAAGGGAATTTCCGAGGAAAGCTTGCCCTGAGAGTAAAGTTTCCAGAGGAAACTTCATGGAATAAAAGATTTCTATAATTGCAACTCAACTTCAAAATAGCTTGCTTAGAGTGCAGGTTGAGTCAAAGATATCCTCTCAAGTGTGGATGCACTAGCCATGAGTAGATGCTGCATATCAACAAGCTAGTTCATCCCTCATGATTCCTCTCAAGTGCGGCGAACTCTTCCATCACCTCCAAGTGGATGACACATGTCCACAAGTTGATTGCACCACATTTGTTGTCCTTGGGAAAAGTAAAAAACATGAGCTAATTTTTTATACTAGAAAAGTGATCTTGAGTACCTGCAATTTTTAGAAAAAGAGAAACAAGAAGCAGCCCTGATTTCCATGTCCTTTGATCATCACCAAATTGAACCATATGCATATTTGCATAAAAGGTTTCTAGGAATATGATTGGATTCCAGAAGTATCAGCCTTCTAAAAATATAAAGTTCCCAAACTAGCAAGTGTCAGAATCTGAAGTTACCCTGCTGAGGCATTCTCCTCCCTATGCATGTGTAAGGTATTGCATGTCACATGTGCATGATAAATTTGTTGAACTCAAGAAGAATGTTGCACTGTTTATTGGTGTAAATGTGAACTGATGCACTGAATATGATGGCCTTCTATCCAGCTGTAACAAATTTTGGAAAAAGATCTTGGACTGATTTGAACACTGGAACCAAGAAGATGTACTCACAAAAGTGCTGGTTTTAACAATTGAACTTATATGAGAAACTTATGTGTTAACAAGTCCAAATACATACTTTTTCCAAAATATCATTCAACTTTATCTTCATGACATGAAAATTGTGCTGATCTTCAGTGCTATAGCACTGATGGGGATGTAATACTCTGGATTTGAATACCACCTCATACGGCTCCTCCTTCCTTTATAATGGGTAATATGGGGAGTAATTGGGATTAGGAAAAAAGATTCTGACCCATATTATGAATTAACTAGGTTATATTTGATTAGATTGTGTGAATAGATAATGATGCAATTCTTTTTCAAGTGTTTGGCCATGCCCGTTGAGTTTGTAATACACCATAAATTAAATGATGTAAATATCTTGTTCAAATTCCTAGCTCAGAGCCAAAGGGGAAGGCTAGGGAATGAGACGTCTAAACTTAGTGGCATTTTCTAGTTTCCATAGGTTGACATGTTAGGTCTGTAATCTGAGATGTCAAGTTCTTATATTGCGTGTATATATATGTGTTTGTGTGCGCCCGTACGCATGTACATGGTAAAGACTACAGGGCATATGGGGATGCTATGAACCAACAAGAAGGGAAAATGGGGGTGGAAAATATGAAAAAGTTACTTATGATGCCTATCATACTCCACTTTTGGGGTTAGGCCTCTCATGTTATCCACTTGTGTAAGATAGTTGGTAAGTAAAGATGGAGGTATGCATGTCATGTTCTCCACTTGGTTGTAGTAGTGGGCATGTGTGACATAGGAATCAATGTCTTTCTCTGCCATGATAGTTGAGTTAGTGGAGCACACCCAATATTTCTCCCACTTGTATTTGTTAGTAAATCATTAAAGTACTTATATTATGCTCCGATATTGTTTTTCAACCAGTGTAGAGTGTGCTAATGGGGTGACATACCTTTTGAACTATTGAGACATGATTCCTTTAGCAAGTGGACTGTCAGATGTTATTCTCCAACTTGAATAATCTCCCATGTAAGTCCTTGCCCAACTATTTCCTATAACAAGAGAAGTTTTTTTCTTCATTCCTTCACCCAAATTTTCCAGTGTTACATAGTTGTTATGTTTATGTTTTCATTGTGTTCATGATGTTGTCCTTGTGACAACATTATGTTATAACCATGTGCCTTGTGCTGAGAGAAGGCACTGTAGATTGAGTTATAGTCCAACCATGCTGAGTTGTGAGAGAGCCAAACCTATAGAACTTGTTGATGGTTTTCCTTGGTTTATAAACTGAAAGGGTTGCGTCACTATTCACCAAATTCCAACCACTACTTCGTGTTTTATATCCTTATTACCTAATCAACTAGGTAGTGAAGGAATTTCACAAGCTATAGAGGTGGTTGGAATTACTTAAGCCTGAGATTGAGTGAGCCCAAGAGGAAAGAGGGTAAGCGATATGAAGTGTGAGATCACTCTTCAGCCAGAGGTAAATATGTGTCAAATTTCCAACCAAATATATATATATATATATATATATATCTATATATATATATATATATATATATATATATATATATATATATATATAGATATAGATAGATAAGAAAGAAAGAAAGAAAGAGAAAGGAGTCTGAAAAAGAAATTGATAAATCTTGATTCCAAAATAGTTACTAATGACGAAGTATACATATGTCAAAGTTAAGTGCGCTTTGAGGACAAAGCATCCCTTAAGGGTGTGGCAATGTAACAAACATAATAATAAGTAATAATTAATTAAAATGTGTAAAGATGTGTCTTATCAAAGAGACATCTCTTCATATGAAAGGGCACCTCGCCTAGTATTTATAACGGGACCCCTCATTGTAACAATCATCGAATCCTATTCATTCTATTCATTTTATCAACATATATTATTTAGAGTAAATTTGTTTGAATAGTCCTTGCTTAACCACTGGTTTGTACTCTTATCACTTGAGATATCTCCTTAAGCATAAAGAAACCCAATAGTGATGGACAATGTAGAATGAAAAGATCCGACTGCAGGGTTCTGTCATTATTCCTGTAGTCTTGTTTTCCATTCCTTTCTAGCCTTTCAGATCTATGCTCCCGTGTTTGTCTCCAAAGCTTTTCAAGAGTTCATGGTATGCCTGATTTAGAGTTTTGGAGACTTGTTTTACCATAAGTACTGACAATAGGTATCCAATTATCTGTGATTGACAGTAACTGCTTTTCCAATGAACCAACCAAAACGTGTCTGTTTCATCTTACACAACCAATCAGATTCAAGTCCTTCTAGGTGTAACGGGGAAAATCAGATTTTCTAATAATTCTTCATAGGATTTAATAAAAATAAAGACGAAAGCTTGCCTATTCAATATCTTGGTTTAGAGGCTTGCTGATCTCATCAAACTTGGGAGTGGGAAATCTCTCAAGTAATTCCTGATTGATACGGTTTCCTTCTTGGCTATATAGATTGTCATGATTTCCGTGATTAAGCCTCCCATCAATTTTCCCTGCAAAAGCGTTTCAATTATGATCATGTGGACTTATGTTTTTCTTTTCCATTCTCGGGGTCTGATATGATCTTCTTCACCCCCACACCCATTTCATTCATTGCAATGTGCCCAGACTTGCCTCCCTTGGCCATCGTGGCACTCCAATCAAATTTCTGCTACATTTTCTATTTGGATTTACCAGCTCTGAGTCCCTTTGGCTTCTAATGACAAAAACCTAGAATTTCTAAACATGCGGAAATAACCCTTCATAACCATAATTCATTATAAAAATCCACCCCAGATTCATTATCAAGCTTCTTAATGACATTTCCATCAATTAGAGTCAGTCCCTTAACAAAATTCTCAAATATAATTGACAGATATACGAACACAGTTAAACCACATATATATAAAACAAACACTCTTCTTTTATCATGAATTATCCACCAAATAGGTCGTAGAGGAGTGATCCACCACCCAACCATAGGATGCTGTTGTAGGTTCCATTTGCAAGCAGAGCTATGAGACCACAAGGGCAAATGATGGCTGTTAGATTATCTTCTTGTTTAACCCAGCCCCAAATGTGCAGAACAGTCAAAACCATACAGCTACCATGATTGGAAACTGTTCCAGATTTCTTACACGACTACTAATCAACTACAAGCCTAATCTTCTTAGCCAGACACCACACAAGATCATGATCTCCTTTCGCTACCTTACAATCAATTTGGAATCCATTCCCTCTAGTGGTCTAGTGTAGGCATGAAGAGTTTGTGTTGTTGATTGTTCTATAGGAATACTTGGAATTGGTAGACTGTGACTCATTTGCAGTGAACAATTGGTTAAGATTGTTGAAATTTATTTCATGGTACACATATCTGCACTTCTTATGAGAAAAATGCTAACTAAAACTAGTCTAAACTACTTTCCAAACAATGTATTGTTGAGAGTTGAGACTCAAAAATCTGGACTGAAAACTTCACAGTTGTAGACACTGGTTTAATGGAAAACTCGGAGCATTGGATTATTAGTACTAACTCTGCATAAAATCTCCATCTATAAATTATTAAATTATGACAGCAAGCATTATTGCAGCTCCCAATTGCACATTTGTTTATTAACTTAAAAGGAAGAATCACAAAGCAAAAGTTAGCTCAAAAAACTGACGGTCTCACACTCCTATCTACAAAACGTCCTGCCTCTCTTTATAGATCTAGAGAGATTAGGGTTACAACTTACAATAACTAAACCAGTGCATCCCTGTGGTGCTGCTAGGCTAGACTAATGTGCCCAGCCTTCAGGGATAATTCCCTCGATAAGAGCACCCACTAAAGAACTAGGCACATGCATGTACCTTCTCGTCAATGAGATGTCAAAAACCAGACCAGGGTAAGCAGATTCTGCCAGTGCACCTTCCTGCATGAGTAATAGTGTTAGAGTTCATGCACCCCAACTGGAGGATGATTGTGGCATGTATACATGCACATTCCTTGCGATCTGCACCCTCACTCAAACTCCTCATACAAGTGCTCTAACTACCTAGGTATCTGCGCCCTACTCTAAGAATAGATCATGCATGTGTTCTAACTTACTGAACTGAAATGAAAATGAAAACTGAACTAAACTGGAACATTTTAGTTTGGAACAACAATGAACTGACCACTGATCTAAACTGGAACCTTCTAAATTTGGCACAACAATAAATTGATTGTAATCGATGGTTGCAAAACTTCAGCATGCATGCACCATCTGCCTCTCTACATAACTGCACCTCACTCACACTCCGGTGCTTACAAGCACCCAGGCAAACTGTTGTCATAACTGTTGCTATGTGGACATGTTGCTAGACTTGCTCATTGTGTGTATACCTTGGTGCAGTGGAGAATAGGAGAAAATTGAATCCCATTAATGTACAAACATAGGAGAAAATTGAAGTGGAAATATAAAAAACCAAAATAAAGGAAATTAGACTACAGCATAGCAATGTTAAATAAGAATTAAATATGAAATTATATAAACGCAACAGCTACATTCAAGCATATAGTGATATCTCAGGAGATCAGAAAGAGAGGTCTTATTCTGATCTCTGGATAAGGCCATATCCAGAGTCTCAGTCACTATTTTCACTTTATAATTACACAGATATGTAGAGAATAAATTGGAGTTGTTACATAGTTCCAGAAACAGACCAGTCGGGTGAAATTAAATTCAAAAGGACGACAAATCCAATGATATTCTCAGAAGACTCTTTTTTTTTTGAGCTAAACTAGGTAAAATAAGAGGAGACAACGCCCTATGTAATTCTGGAGATCCGTAATCCATGTGCTTTGTCTGAATCTGGAATTGCAACTTAACCGAAGATAAACAACACTTAACCTAAAAGCACATCTAAATTTTGAAAGGATGGCACCTTGCTAAGATGGAAATGCACCCCTAGCAAGGATGGTGCATGCATGTTCAAGCATGCATGCCTCTATCACAATAATTTCTACTAAGGGCATAAACGTCTCTGTTGCACAATAAGTGAGGTATTTTGGATTTACTTAAGCATACCACGTTGAAGGAGAATCACATTTGGAGATTTTGGAGTTTTGGCAAATATAGTTGATTCAGAGCAAGAGGATGATGACATCGATAGCATGCAGAGGGCGTTGATGAGGATCCCAATCTAGGAGATGATTGTGAGGATGTGTGGTAGTATGATTTTTTTTTTTAGAGGACATTTAGAGCCTCTATGTTTATGTATATTTTGGTTCATGTATGTAATTGCACTTGATGCCATTTTGCTATATTTACCCTCACATGCTATATACTTCAGAAAATTTTGCATATTTCGTGTCAAATGATTTTTCCATATTCACCTTCACATTGGTGTACATGAATATATGATTCTTTTATTAAAATTTGAATATTTTGTCTTTTACTGTTTACATATGATTGATTTTTTTTTTCCTAGTTCTTGTCAGGTTTGAGATTTTGCAATTTCATTTTTGGACCAGTTCCAATTCTGATAAAATTGTTTCATACTAAACACAATCACATTCCCCAAGGAAATGCATATATTTCTTAACACTTTAACGCTAGCATGAGCCAAATGTTAAAAGGAAAAAAAAAGGGTGGCAGTGATAAAAGAAAGTGAATGGACAAAAGTCTAGACTGAGCTCTACCCCCCCTCATGAGCTCTTACCCAGTTTCTGGCTAAATCACAATCTATCAAAATGAAAGGAACTTTGAATATCCCAAACCCCGATCAACAAAGAACTGATTCATCTTCAAGGGGTCAATAAGGATTATCATGAACCAATGAAAACTTGCAATCCAAGCCATGTATGTAAAATTAATAATGAAAAGGCTCACAAGAAGAGTGGTAAAATATGTCGAGGAAAGGAGTAACTTAGGTCCCATGATTGCTCCTTTTTCACATTATAATACTCAAGGATATTGTGAACTCCATAGCCGATACAAGATAGTGGCATCCTCCATGAAGTAGACACCACACCATGTCATTGATCACTTATAGCCCAGGATCTGCTACCTGGGAGGATGCAAAGACTATGCGTCATGACTACCCCTCACTTTTTTTGAGCATCTGTGATGCCTATTTTGACTTAGACAGCTACCTATGTTAAGGTTCTATTTTGCAGTCCCATGTTATTTATTTATGAACATTATGTAATATTGATGCATTTGGTTTGACACATAAAACTACTTATATGAATCAATTGATAGATTTGATATTGATGATAGAAATGGTTGATGTATGGACTACATGTATGACTCACTTAGTGATGGATTATCTAGTGCGTAACTTATCAGAATTATTTTGGTTCATATATAGCTCAAGTGGATATGATTTATTTAAATGAATGACTTAGTGAGAATTCCTAGATTGACGCATGGATACTAGACTTAATAATGTGATGATTATATTCCTTGTTGTTATATAAATGCATGAATGAGAGCTAACCCATAGGGGAAAAGAACTATATGATAGTTGAGATCTACTCTTCCATTGAGGGAAGGACAAGACATCTCATGAGGAAGGTATAATGTACATTATTCTACTACATTTGGTATCTACTTGATATGCACTCTTATGACACGAATAAAATGCAAATGATAGGTGGCAAGATGACCTGACTAGATTATTCGATGACAAGTCCAACCAGCTCTGTAGTGTGGTTCGTATTAGGGTATTGACCCTAGTTCTGAAGGAGGGGTGGAGGCATTTCCCACCGTGTATCCTCCGAAACCTGGAATCGTGGGAGGGCAGTGGTGGACATGCTCCCCTAGACGTGTGATGACGATTGCCAGTTGTCTGCTTGGGAAGTTGGGTCGACATAGTCAACGCTTCCACCATGTCGGTTTTATCAGTGGTTAGTATGGTCATTGCCACTGATAAAGTAGCAGAGGACAGATAGGGTGGGAATGGAAGTAGGTCATAATGGATAGGGGGATATATATCATTTGGAGACTCTTGATGGGAAGTAATTTCATTTTCTGACTTATCAAATTTTATTGCTATAACTCTCTCTGATTTTCTATGCTTTTGAACTCCTTGTATCTTTTCATTCTAACTTCGAGACGAAGTTTTCTGAAGGATGGGTTTATGTAATTCCCCACTTAAATCTTATCTTGAAAATTTTATTAATGTTTACATTATTTGAAAATATTGAGAAATATTGGTTTCATATAAAATTCATGATTTCTATTATTCAAATTCCCAACTTACCTTCTCAAATTGAATCTTAGGTAGGATATGGTCTCCTTCCATTATTTCAAATAATATATGAATTCATCTCACATTCCCCAATGTACCCTCACATTTACTAGGGAGAAGACATGGTCTTCTCCATTTAATTACATCTCACATTCCCCAATGTACCCTCACACTTACTTGGGAGAAGACATGGTCCTCTCCAACTCATTATCAATATATATATTCATCTCACATTCCCCAATGTACCCTCACATTTACTTGGGAGAAGACATAGTCCTCTCCATTTAATTATCAATATCTATATATATATAGATATATATATATATATATATATATATATATATATATATATATATATATATATATATATATATATATATATATTCATCTCACATTCCCAAATGTACTTTCAAATTTACTTGGGAGAAGACATGGTCCTCTCCCATTAATTTTCCAATTTTATATTCATGTCATATTTTCAAATGTACTCCCAGCTTTACTTGGGAGAAGATAAGTCAACTGTAAGAATGGATGAGAAGTTAATGACACTAATGAGGGGTGGTTGAGATGGAGAAGAGAGAGAGGGTATAAAAGGGAAGGGGGAAGGGAGAAAAGGGGGGTTGATTGTGATTTTAGGATTTTTTGTGATTTTTTGAGACCTTAGGAACCTGTGGAGTTTTCTTGGGTTGTTGAGAGGAGGGAAATATTGTTCATCTTAGTCTTGATCATTTATCTTGGACACACACGCTACATCTAGTTGGACTTGGGCTTAGAGGGCTAGGGAACTTGTGGAGGTTTCCTGGGCTAGGCATTATTTCCTAGTTGGTTGGGAGGTAAATCCAGTTGGGTTCGTCAAGAGGAGCGTTCAACAGGAGCAGTAGAACAAAGGCATCTCCACTAGCCATTGGTACAGGTATTCCTCCATAGATTACTCATGTAAATTTTATTAGAATGAAACATTCACCATAAGTTATAAGGATTAGAATATGAATTGTAAATTTTTATTTTTTTTTAAGTCTTGTAAGTAAGTAAACGATTGCCTCTTATTGCATTTAAATTCTTCAGAAATAGATCTGTTAGCAGACCCTAGGATAGGGCTCTTACATCCTAATATTATTATTTTTTGTAGAATATTGTGAGAATATTGGATAGATTATGAAGATTTGGAGGAGGAGATAATTTAGGGACTTACTCCCTACTACATGAGGATCAATATTGGATAATAAATCAATAAGATATTGTTGAGGAGGTAAATCCCCTCTGCGGACAGAGGCGATCCCTACTAGCCCAGACCGGGTCTAGCAACAATCAAACAATGCTATCACGCAAGTTCCTAATTGCAAATTAAAGGTGGATGATGAGAACCTACTTGGATTCCAACGCTAATATTCGTAGAAGAGACGTCGCTCTTGTTCCTTTGCTTCGGCCGGTCACGATCCCCACGATCTCCGTGATTGGACACCTGCACATGCAAAGAACAACACAAATACAAGCATAAAATCCAATAGATGCAATTATATATCAGTCAGAAAAGATATAACTCAACATCAATTTTTACAAATGACAATGATAGTGGAACCATTATGATAGTCATCTATTATTGATAAATAACAAAGAAGAATACAACCATAGTTTTGACGTCAAATCCTCCTTTGGCTGGGTGATCAGCTACACAAGTCTTGCAAAGCTTGTTGGGATGGGAAACAAGCCTCTCTCTCCTTGGTGACAAGGATCTCCTCACTTAGATTTGGCCTTATGGATGCAAAGAAGGCTCTTGCAACTTCAAACTCTTGAACTCCTGGAATTCTCACTGTCACTTGCACTCTGCTGGAACTAGCTTGCTCAAGGCAAAAGAACAAGCTTTTATAGATAGAGGGGAAGGAGATAAGATCAATCACAATTTCCATGGGATTGTCTTTATCACTTAGAAGCTTCCATGAAAGGTGGCAAACCACTTCCCTTCTATGGAGATTCGAAGCCAAACCATCCTAACTCAACACGGATTCAGTTGGTGAATGGGTTAAGGAGAACCTTTGGAAGTTTGTTCGTTAAAAACTTTACCCAACTGGGTCAGCGCAAGTGCAAATCTGAGACAGAGCGCCAACTGGCGCACCCTCCTTAGAGGATTTCCCCCATTGGCGCGGGAAGTACACTGCGGACCCGCACTAATGCAAAAAGGGCTGTTTTTATGGGTATACTGCAGGAGATGTCTTCAGGGCATATGAAGCTCACACTTAGAGGAATATAATGCAAGTGGTTTCAGGTTATGCCACTTCTCACAGGTCCTGGAATGAGTCCTCCAGCGTGCGGGAGAGGGGTAACAGGGACGGTGACAAACGGTGACAAATTACTGTGTAACAGATGCTCCCTAAAGCATGAGGCCCGAGTGAGAGAGAGGGGTGAAATGCTTTTACAAGAACATGCGTAACTGAAAACAATGCCGCTGGAGAACCTGCGTAAAGAAGTACAAATGATATCTCAAGTACATGATATATGTGGTATGGGCGCAGCCATCCATAACAGAGCACACAAGAATCTAGATCCAAGGTATGGGCACAGCCATCCAGTGAGGATCAATAAATAGACTCAGGCATGGTCGCAGCCATCCAATGAATGAGTCATGTAATGAACATAATAATCCATAAAATCGTAGCCTGGATTCCAACAGACAAAATCCAGGGTCTTGCACTCCATCCTGACCCGAACAGAGTACAAGTCCAAGCATGCGAATACAGGAGTTGAAGTCGAACATGCATGAACATCGTCTGATTACAGCCCAATAGTGAAAGCTGTTAACAGACGCGAGAGGTACCACCAATAATGACAATGGCCCTCTAGGTACTATAGGTACAATCTACGGCGTGCGAATCAGTGAGATGGCATCGAACACCCGTAGAATCATTCGATCGGAGGCCAATGATAAAAACCTCATGTCGAACACAAAGAACCTACCATTAAGGCATGCAGGCTCCAAGGCACCGAAAGGGAGTCTCTAGATCAACTTCCTGGATAATGAGTTGAAGTCGACAGGAAGTGACCTTGATCAAAGGTGGGCCATAGTGTTTCCCACATTATTGACATGAGACAAAGGAAGAATGTTGTGGTGAATCAGAATTATGTGAGGTATCAGAGGGACGTTGTAATTCTGCAGAGGTCAACTTCTCTTGAACATATCGGCGGCACGACAGTGGACTTGGCAGTATTTGACATAAACGGATCAAAGGTCATGGTGACGAGGCAATGAGTAGATGAGAGGTCAAACAGGATAACCCAAACCCACGGAGGCAAGTGTAAAGCGAGATGAGATGTCCCCACCTGGACACAAAAGCAGACAAGTGCCATGTTCAAGAGCGACATACTGCCGACACGACAATAATTATGGATCCATTTTCCCCACCATTTCTGGCGAGTACCCCAGTTATTTTTAACAAGCTTGACGGGGATAGCATATGCTTGTAAGGCATCATCTCGACGGACTCCAATGTCATCAAGTTTTAACGAGCTTGACAAAGGAAGAACTCGGCGTCTTTTCATGTTTAGAGAGTTTGAAAAGATACAGAAAAGTGAACTCCAGGGGGGTCCTTTTTCGTAAAGTGTGTCTAGCGAGCCCAAAAAGGTATAAAACAATGCTCGAAAGAACCGCCCAATCATTACGATCGAGGAGTACTTTTCATATGTAGTGACATCGACTTGAAAAAGTAAAAAAGCAATCGATATCACGTCGTTTCATAACCATTAACGAGCCTGAAACGACAAAGACCCGACAATCTTTTTGTTTTTTACACAGTCGGAAAAGAGTTTAAAGACGACTGCCTCTTATTTCCATTTAACGAGTCAAGAGGGAACTCGACAATCTTTTCATCTTTAAACAGTCGGAAAAGAGCTGAAAGAAGACCTCCATTTTTATTCTCTTTAACGAGTCAAAAAGGGAAAATACTCGGCAATCTTTTCATATTTTACGAGTCAAAAAAAGAGCTTAAAGGTGACTCATCCTAGAGGAACGAGTGGTATAAAGGGTAGCAACTGGTTCCGGTAATGGTGGAACTGCTCAAAACATGTAATGGTCAAGAGGCTGGCTAACAAAACCACTCATCACTGCGGTTCCTTAGGAAAGGATAAACAACCAAGTGAAATCGTATGATCGGCCAAAGAGATGGTGGCGATGGAATGAAAACAACCAAGGCTCATCTAGCAGAATTCAGCGGATAAAAATGGCAATCACGAGATGTAAATCGGGTATGGGTTCATTTTTACACAAGCTTGAACCATGGAGAACTTTGCTTGGATTCGGTTTCATGTTTACACAAGCTTGAAACGAAAAACTATGCTTGTTATGAGTTCGCATGCCCCCAGGCATAATGACGCAAAACAAGGTACATGCCCCCCAAGCTTCATTGCATTCAACAAAGTGGATGGAATGAAGGTTCACTCTCGAGATATATGAAATACTCGACTTGTATTTTACGAGATCTTAATCAAAGACTCAATTTGGAAAGGAGGAGTTGTTTCATTTTTTAATGAGGTTGACATAGTAAAAGAACTATCCTCATAACCCTTATTTCATTTTTTAACGATCTTGACACAAGATTAGGAACTATGCTCGAGAGTCCTTGTTTCATTTTTTAATGAGGTTGACACAGGAACAAACTATCCTCGGACACCTTGTTTCATTTTTTAACGAGGTCGACACAAGATAAGAACTGTCCTCAGAACCTTTGTTTCATTTTTTAACGAGCTTGACACAAGAAAGCGAACTATGCTCCACCAGACCCAGTTTCATTTTTTAAGGAGCTTGACATAGGAAAGTGAACTATGCTCCAACCAAACCTAGTTTCATTTTTTAAGGAGCTTGACATAGGAAAGGAACTATGCTCCGACCAAACCTAGTTTCATTTTTTAAGGAGCTTGACACCAGAAAGGAACTATGCTCCACCCGAACTTCATCATAATGAATAGAAAGTTGGGGCTTCCAAGATTGCCACTCCCGGTGGAAGGGAAACATTTTGGAAGTCAGGGCCCAATGCCCCCAGGACACTGTGCACGATGGCGGCATCACTGGATCCAGGCATGGGATAGGTGGCCACGTAGTTGATCTGTGGTGGGGTAGATGCAACTGGTGGATGAAAACTAGGAGGGGACGACAACGGCGCAGGAGGCATCGGGGGACTAACGAATGACACTTGATCGATAGTCACAATTCTTCCATCATGTGGAAAGAAAACCACACGGAAAAGCGAAGAAACGAGGGCCCCCATGGCGTAAACATAGTTGCGACCAAGGAGAAGACTAAAGTCTAAAACACCTTGGGTAACCAAGACGTCTATATAGACGATTTTGCCTCCCAAAGTAATAGGGAACTTTGGGAGAACTCCTAGAGATGGACAGGCTCCTCCGTCGAAGGCCAACAGATTCTGAGTGACTGGCCCAAGCTGCGGGGAACCTAAAGCTTGCCAAGTAGTGTACGGCATAAGACTGACAGACGCCCCTTCATCCAAAACAGTGCCAGGTACTGCCTTAGCACAGGCATGTACTGTGATCTGGAAAGGCATATGGGATGGAAGGCGACCGACGATCAAGCGATTCCAATCAAAGGAAGCGACCAGACTACTTGGTGGGGGAATCGTATGATTGCCCCCATGTGCTAAAGGAACCGAAGGAGAACCTTCGGGAGCAGTTGGGTTAGGAGAGTCATTTCGGGACTCAGGAGAATCTGAAGAGACGAGAAGAACATGGGCATGATTCTCTTCCGAAACAGAGTGAGCGAGCGGCGGACTCGAGTCGACACTCTTTCCAACCAATGGTTGGTCTGGAACAGGCTGGGGACAGCCAGGTTCGGGAAGAGGGGCCTGGACAAGAGAAGAATTTGAAGCAATCTCTTTGTCAGCAGGGGGACGATCTGCAGCTGCAGAGAGACGTCGATATCCAACGGGTAGTTGGGGTGAAGGAGCTGTAAGACTTGCCAAAACACCGGAGGCTTTATCCATGAGCGGACAAAGGTGAAGGGGATGATTGCCTTCACAAAGTCTACAGGGGATTCGAATCTTCCCTTTCTCCTTACCTTTGTGAGTCGATAGGGGAACATCGCCGTGAGCCTCAGTGGACGATGAGGGGCGGGCTGGATCACGAGACCATACTTCTAAGACCCTGGGGATGCCAGGACAATCACGAAGAAGATGGTCCCCCTTGCATAATCTACAAGGAAATTTGACCTTCCGTGGAGGAGCAGAAGGTGGCCCGACTTCAGGTGTACTCGGAGTAAGAGCTATACTTCTAGCCTCTCCCTTGGGAGCCTTCTTCTTCTTCGTCTTCTTCTTCTTCTTCTTCTTCTTAGCCACCGGGTTACTCGAATCGAGACTTTCACCAGGCAAAGTAGAAGATGAGGACGTAGAAGTGGGCGTAGAAGGGGAGAGATCCACCGTAGAATCAACATGATGTTGTTCAGGTGGAGGGACGGATTGGCTAGACGGTGAGACGGCAGGGACCAAAGAGGTTGAGAACGACCAAACCGGCAACCCAACAGTTAACCCTGGGAGGGACAACGTTACCATATAAGGAGCACCAACATTTCCAAAAGGAGCGAAATGACCAGGGTTCCCGTCAGAGGGGATCCCTGGGTTGGTGAACCCTGGAAAAGTTGCCATCGAGAACGAAAAGAAGCCTACTCAATCTAACGCAAACAAGATCTAACCGGGTAATGTTAATCATGGCCAAATAAATTTTAAGACGCAAGGACAAAACTTGACCTTTTCATGTTTTAAGAGTCAAGAAAAGGACAAAAAGGTGACTCTAGTCTCCTTCAAATGTTTAGTGAGCCCGAACTGACAAATGCAAAAGTGAGCCTTTTCTTTTAAGGAGTCCGAAAAGGATCAAAAGTGACTACTCTGGAGAACTAGGCAAAAAGGTTTACCAAACAAATCCGTAAAACTGCATATACACCTTGGCATTCATATGAAAACCAAGGACTTCCCGTACGGCAGTCAATCTTCCCGAATGCTGTGTTCGGTGCGTTACGGCTTGTAAGGCGGCAGACACGACTTCCTGTGGATAAAGGATGATAACCTAGTGGGGTCTCCCCATATACTCGACGGTATGTGGGAGCTCAAGTCCGTGCTAGACCACTTGTTGCATCACGGAAGGAGGAACCACCCAACCTTAAGTGAAACAAAAGTGACTAGGTTTAAGACGCCGGAGCACGTCTCTAGCCTAGACCTCTAAACAGTGAGCGTTATGTTCCAATGCATTTTTAAGTTTATTCAGTTCATTTTACGGTTGATCTTGAATTAGGTTTCGATTTTTAGGTCCTACCGTATGTAGTCTCTCATAATTCCCTAAATGCAAGCTATATGCCAAAAAGTATCATTTCGTTCGATGAACACTAACTACGAGAGAGTTGAGAACTTTTCAATCAAACAAAATGACCATAAACAATCAAGAACCACTCTAATGCAGCTAATGGCAATGAACGAAACTTTTCTTTAAAGTCACTAATCAATGAAAAGCTCTAATTTCCATTAACTAAGTCAACGCAAAAGAGACTTTTCGTTTTCTTTTCAATGGCAAAGTGCACTAAACAAATTTTTAGAGATAATAACACCGAGTAAAAAAGACAAATTTCACTTAATGAGAACGCAATCAAGTCCCCAAAACACCAAGGCAGTCCTTCAAACCAAAACGAAAACACAAAGACTTCTATGAGCTATGTGATCTAAGCCCAAACGAAGCCAAGCGAAATCCAAGCGGAAAAGAAGCAAATCGCTTGAATAACGCAATAAAATACTTAACAACCACTGAACAAGTGCAAGAGAGTAACCAAAAAGTCAACTGGAATGATAGAAGACCAAAAATTCGACATGCAAAGCCACTAAATGTCCTAGGGCTAAAATGTGAAATCAATAGAAAATGGCAAACACCCAAAGTATGCAAATGTAATCTATGCACACTTTTCATTCATATCCTGAAAATGAGAATTCTAATTGTGCAAGTGTGATCTATGCAAGAGAATTCTCAAACACAAGATGATTGTAATCTAAGAATCAATCAAGTGCAAATCAAGAAAAACGGGTGAGAGTTCCAAAGATCATAAACTAAAAACACTCAAAGGCGATTAACACTCATAGGCGATTAACACTCAAAGGCGATTAACACTCAAAGGCGATTAGCACTCATAGGCGATTAACACTCAAAGGCGATTAACACTCAAAGGTGATCAAAGGAAATCAAATTAATAATTTGCCAAAAAAACTCAAAACCAGTCAAACAAGACTCTGACACACTCAAGTGATTGAGAAAGGTGTAGCTAGACACAAAACCCAAGCTTGGAAGGTTGCAAACAAGCAAACTGGAAAATTTCACAGGCCTGGCGCGACTGTCAGGCGGAAAACTAGCGCCAATTGAGGATTGGCATGGGCTGTACACTGGCAAGTGGCACCAATTGGTGCGATTGTCATGCAAAAAAGAGCGCCAATCAAGTTTGCTAGCTTAAAAATAAAAACAAGCAGTCCAAGGCTTGGTCGACAGTATCCAGACAGACCAGGCAGCAAGAGACAACAGAGCATCCAACCCAGAAAGCTATCTAAGCAATCAAAACAAGAGAAACCAAAGAGACAAGACAAACTCCAAGTTGTTTAGTTCGTAAACCAAACCGGAGATTGACTGAAGTGGTGTTGATCTACTTCGCTAATGCAAAGCAATAGCGTTTCGAAGGCTATCTGGCCGTACTTCAGGCTCCGTCTAAAGTTTACAAATCGAACAACAAGCTAAGTCCCCAGCGGAGTCGCCAAATTGTTGTGGAGGTAAATCCCCTCTGCGGACAGAGGCGATCCCTACTAGCCCAGACCGGGTCTAGCAACAATCAAACAATGCTATCACGCAAGTTCCTAATTGAAAATTAAAGGTGGATGATGAGAACCTACTTGGATTCGAACGCTAATATTCGTAGAAGAGACGTCGTTCTCGTTCCTTTGCTTCGGCCGGTCACGATCCCCACGATCTACGTGATTGGACACCTGCACATGCAAAGAACAACACAAATACAATCATAAAATCCAATAGATGCAATTATATATCAGTCAGAAAAGATATAACTCAACATCAATTTTTACAAAGGACAATGAGAGTGGAACCATAATGATAGTCATCTATTATTGATAAATAACAAAGAAGAATACAACCATAGTTCTGACGTCAAATCCTCCTTTGGCTGGGTGATCAGCTACACAAGTCTTGCAAAGCTTGTTGGGATGGGAAACAAGCCTCTCTCTCCTTGGTGACAAGAATCTCCTCACTTAGATTTGGCCTTATGGATGCAAAGAAGGCTCTTGCAACTTCAAACTCTTGAACTCCTGGAATTCTCACTATCACTAGCACTCTGCTGGAACTAACTTGCTCAAGGCAAAAGAACAAGCTTTTATAGATAGAGGGGAAGGAGATAAGATCAATCAAAATTTCCATCGGATTGGCTTTATCACTTAGAAGCTTCCATGAAAGGTGGCAAACCACTTCCCTTCTATGGAGATTCGAAGCCAAACCATCCTAACTCAACACGGATTCAGTTGGTGAATGGGTTAAGGAGAACCTTCGGAAGTTTGTTCGTTGAAAATTTTACCCAACTGGGTTGAAGGGAGTGTGACTCTGAGACAGAGTGCCAACTGGCACACCCTCTTTAGAGGATTTCCCCCATTGGCGCGGGAAGTACACTGCGGACCCGCGCTAATGCAAAAAGGGCTGTTTTTAAGGGTATACTGCAGGAGATGTCTTCAGGGCATATGAAGCTCACACTTAGAGGAATATAATGCAAGTGGTTTCAGGTTATGCCACTTCTCACAAGTCCCGGAATGAGTCCTCCAGCGTGTGGGAGAGGGGTAACAGGGACGGTGACAAACGGTGACAAATTACTGTGTAACAGATATTATGAAATTATTGCACAAATTCTGGAGCCCCAGTGATTGAGAAAATCTAGGAATGTGTTCCCCATCATTTAATGCAGATTCTAGTGTCAGGAACCAGATCCACTATTTAAGGGATTTTGGAGGGGAAAGCTTCCTCCTTTAAATGAGAATGTTTCCTCATCATTTTGTATAAGTACCACTTCGAATTTTCCTCTAGGGGTTGGTTTTTCTTAGTCTTCTTGTGGAGAAAACTTGTATTTTTGCAGCTCCACTTTCATTTGTAGTAGGGATGTACTTGGATTGATTCAAATAATGAAGATTGGTGCCATTTTTAGCTTCTAAAGCTTGGAATCCTTTATAGGACTTTGATTATCCTTGATATTTTCCATCCCAGGAGCCTCAAAGCCCTTTTGTATAATTTACTTTTCTTTTTTTTGCTTCTTATTCACATGCATCTCATGTTCTTGTTTTTCCTATTTCTGCATTTAGTATTGATGATTTCTTGTTGTAGGATTGGGTTAAATGGTTGAAGTGAGTTATTTTGTAGGATAAAAAGCATGATTTCATACTTGGAACAACTTTGGAAGGTCATATTAATCATTGAGCTACTTGGATTAGTTTTCTTATTCACAAATCTAAAATTTCTGGGAGTCCCTGGTAGCAAATCGTAGTATTTTTCTTCTATGTTTTAGAACATGATAATGAGCTCCATTTGAGTTTATTCCACTTTCATTAGAAAATTAAAAAATCCAAGTTAATAACAAAATTTACCCCATTGAATTTTCACTTTATTAGGTTAGTCATTTGATATGTTAACTAATTCACTAGTTCTTGAATTTCTAGATTTTAGACTAGTAATTTTATGTTATCTTTTAGCACGTGTTAGCAAGGGTATTTTTGAGTGATTCCACTTGGAATGGAGACTTAATACATAATATTAAATAAAACATGTGTCCCATCCTATTTGGATTTTATTTAATTGGTCATTCGTTGAATTCTATCTTTCTGTAGAAACGCTGTAACTTCCTGTAGCAAACACTGTAATTTCATGTAGCACTCCTCTAGCACATGTAAACTTGACCAGATTTGCACAAAAAGATTGGTTTATGTCTCTTATGGTTGATTCATAACCCCTAGGATCTAAATCCATAGTTGAGGAAGAATAAAACACCAATTAGGACATGTTTGTTAAAGAATTAGATTAGGCCTATTTATTTGAATTCATGCTCTTAGGATTTCAATTACAAATTGTGGTTCTTGCCTAGGATTAATTTCTTTTCAAAGTAACTTTTCCATATATGAATTACTTTAGGATTTGATTTCATTACATTTTCTCCATTACATCGTAAAAGTGAAAGAAGGAAACATTGTATGCTGCACATATAGTGTTGATACCTCTTAAGTTTGTACAAACCCCAGGTTGATAATTAAAGTTGGTAGCCTTGGGGGTTGCAACATTCTTATTGCAATATTGAGGCTCATCACTTTTTGGCACTGTTGTCAGGGAGGTGTCAAAGTATGCATTGTTTTATTCCATAGATGATTCATTTTTTTTACTTTTTGCAAAAACAAATTGCATTAGGCATCTTTCATTTCAAGAACATAAAATTGCATTGCATTAGCATTCTTATTAAAAAAAAAATCTCCAACACCAACCCCCCCACTTGATCATGTGGTGTAGTAAGAGCCACATCACCATTGATTTTTGTAGGTAGAAGAAGAAGAGGTGACAGAGAAGGTAGGAGAAATGGATGGAGATAATGACAATGAGGAAGATCCTCTTGGATTTCCCATTCAAGATACTGATGTTAGTATGCACATGAAGAACATCCCTCCATATTTTCTTCCAAAATTTCATGGGCTAAGGTCAGAGGATCTGTAAACCTTTCTCTTTGAATTTGAAATCCTTTGTAGATCTTATGGTTGCTTACTAAACACTTAAAAGTTGAGATTGTTTCCGGAAAGATTGAAGGATAGAGATCTTAAATGGTTCATGAGTTTAGGGACTAATTCAATAAGATCATGGAATGATATGAAAAATATATTTCTAAAAATGTAAATATCTTGATCTTAAAGAAAAAATCTTTATAATGACTCAAAAACAAGATGATAGCCTTGAGGATCTAATATATAGGTTCATATATAGTGTTAAGAGGGAAAAATTACATCATTTAGGATCTTACATACTAAAACCATCTTACTTAGAACAATTAGGGATGAGTAGATTGATCTTCTTGATCTCGTGAGTAAAGGTGATGTATACCAATTATCATTTGAAGAAATTTTTGAAACATGCAAATAGATATCAAGAGGAAGGACAATAGTAATTAAATCAGCATCAAGATCAGTAAGTCAAGCTAAACTTGGAAATTTGTTTGATGACTTTAAAATGGAAATTCTAAGAAACCTAAGCGAACAAGTAGAAATGTTAAGAATGCAAGATGAGGAAAAAGAAGATGTTGATATTTGTGTTGTCCATGTAGAATCATATGCTATTAAATATTGCCCATCATTACCAAGGTTGAAGGAAGTTTACCAAGAGGACAATGGAGCAAGTCAATCACCAAAGCAACTATGTTATGTAGCTCCAAGAAGACCATGGCAGCCTAGTCAACCTCATATGATGCAAGGGCCTAATTCACAATTTAAAGTTTATGCACATCCATCTCAAAGTAATTTGAACACACCCTTTCCTTGGCAATCTTGGCCATCTCAACCCCAAAACCAATCTTGGCAACAAGGTTGGCAAGGAACTTATGGGAGCCATCCACAATATCCTCAATATTTTTCTCAATATCCTCCATACCCAACTCCATGCTATCCCTACCATCCACCTCCACCACAACCACAACCCCAACCACATCCACTCCCACTCAACTACCTGTACCACCATTTCCAAACCCACAAAAGAAAGTAGCTCAACCCACTTACAATGTTGAGGTACAACACTTCCTAACATCTATTGAGAAATTGCAATAAGAAATTCCAGTTTAATTTGTCCTTGAATTAAACTGAGAATTAAAAGCAAATTCTATTCTCATAGAAACTTGTAAATAGTTACTTAAGTTTAATTAACTTAATTAGCTTAGGAATTTCGAGTTGGAAGTTTTTCTGAACTGATGTATATGTTCTCCCTATATTTTATGGGTCCAGTATGAGTTGTGATTAGATAACTCAGTTTACTAAGTTATGTTCAGTTAAATTAGTTCCAAATTGTTTGTGGAACTAATAGAGAGTTAACAGTCATTTGATGCACTAATGCACTCACTAGTGCTACCCAATTAACTGAAGATTCCCTTATCAGAAACTCATGCATGTCGATTTTGAGAAAGACCCAGTTGAGACTAGACTGCAGGGACAATGTACTATCAATTGTATGATTTATTGAGTTGTATAGATCATGAATGCAATCAGGAACTGAACCTAGTGTGGATTGCACAGTTTTGGATGCACTAGCCTCCCATTAATTTGGGCTATTCATCCATAGGAATTACACAAGGAAATAAGGGCTTGAAGAGTTGCAAAATTGACTAAGTGTTGGTCAAGAACTTACTTGTGAGCTGAGGATTGATTATACTGAGTGCAGGATTGTTCTTGTGAGAACAATCATTGTATTATCATCTTATATTTCTAATATATTCAATACAGATAGTGGGGTTTTGAGCTATGGAATTCCCCAGATAAAAATTGTGTCATGTGTCTTTGATTATCTTCCTCTTGTCGATTATTGTTTTCATCGATCTATTGGCTTCCACTAGTTGAAAGTAGAAGTAGATTCTTGTACTGTGCTTTAGTAAATTGCATTGGCTTGTGAATCTACAGGATTTTATACATGTTATCAGAGCAGAGAAAAATATACTAGAGGAGATTTCAAATTTTTTAGTTTTGGGTTACAGGTGAAATTCCAATTTGCAATACATACTTTAGGATTGGCAGATCACGTTCTATGGTTTATGGCTCTAGTATGCCTTGGAAGGAAACTTGAATTTTATAGCCTAGAGGGATAGGATGGAGGCTTTTCTAGAGGATAATGGCTTGAAGTAATTCGTTGAACAAGAAATACCTAAGCCAGCAGCATCAGATGCACAAAATTTGGCCAAATGGAAGAAGTGTGTGGCGAAGGCAAGGCGGATAATCCTTGAGGGAGTTCGAGACCACATTGTCTCGAGTCTCCATGGCAAGGAAACTCTGAATGCTATGTGGAAAACATTGACGAATTTGTATCAGAACAGTAGTGACCAAAGGAAATTAGCACTGAAGGACAAACTTTGAAAAATAAAAATGGAGAAAGGCGAGACTATTCCAAAATACTTGACAACGTTCACTCAATGTCGTGATGAACTTGGAAGTGTTGGAATCACGGTTGTCGAGGATGATGTTATCACTCCAAAATTTCGTTAGAAGTTGTTAGAGAAAGAAATGATAGAGGTAACCACAAACCAACTTTGGATATTAGGATCTAGCCTTCCTAATTCTTAGAGAGGGCTCTCTCTTTATGTTTTAACTTTGTTTATTTAATTGATTTTAGGCTAGTTATGTTTGTACTTGGGTTTTGATTTGGATTTGTTGGTGGGATCACTTACTTAGTTGAATAGATGGATGTGTTTTACCATTGGGCTATGGGGTCAAATGTCAAGTAAATAGGACTGGAGCAGGTTCTAAAAATAGTGTCTACAAGGCAAGTTAGTTGAGTTACTTTAGATCTCAAAGGCTAGATGGTGAAGTGGTTTTCAATCAGATCCAGGGAGAAATTAAGGGTTGCTTAGGCTGGATTATGAAGAAAATGAAAGAGGTCAATCGGGATGGGAGAGCAATTAAGGATTCTTAGATCCAGATATCAGAAGAAAACAAAGAAATGATCAACTGTTCAATATATAGTGTACTTAAACAAATTCTAAGATAAATTTCCACTTAATTCATTCAACTTTAGATAACATTTAAGTTTGTGAAACACATAATAAAATAACAAATTTGACAAAGAAAATACTTCACTGTAATAGCTCAACACATGAATCCTGTAATACAATCTCTTTATTACTTGGTCCAGTCTGCTGACTTGAAAGATTGGTATAATAACCCTGAGGTTTATGATCAAAATAACTCTACGAATGTATAGAAATCCACCCCCAATACTTCGTATTATAAATTATTTATACAAAAATAATTTACAAAATATCCCAAACTATCTTGGGAATTAATCTAGGAGAAAGAAATATCTTCATGCAAGAACATAGAGATAGATATTGAATTGTTGTATGTTGTCCATGTTTATTAGGTTGTGTTGTCTTTATGCTCTGATATTTTTCCTTTTAATCTCTGCTTTGTTGTTTGGTCTTCATGCTGGATGTTCTTTTCACTCTGACCTTTCCTTTCAACTGATACACTTTCACCTTATACTCTTTCATCTGGTTGGCCTGTCATTATCCTTTTATTGTGCTTTTTAATCTTACTGTATATTTTTATATTTTGACTATGTGTTTCTACAGTAAGTCATTCAATTTCTCCCATGTTTCTGCATTTGGTAATTAGATATTTATCATTTTCCTATAAATCTCATTTGCCTGCTTGTACTTGGTAAAAGTGGGTTTATTCACAAAAAGGTGTTTTACCTCATGCTGGAGGTCAAACAAGTTCTCAAAAGTCTAGTATAGGACCTTTCCAGTAGGCATCCCCTTCATAGATGAAGTATTTACTTGATCTTTGGCCACTTTTCTTATCTTTCTGTTGTAGTCCTCTTGTGGCATCAATTTATCATTTATTACCAAGGGATTGGGAAAACCCTTTTGCCTAAAAACTTCAAACTTAACCATGAATTTGTCTATAGCCATTTGCATGGTTTGGCACTTATCTTCAAGGTTCAACATTAAGTTCCTCTTGGTGAGGACCCTTTTTACTTCCAGTGTTGTACCTGTCTTGTCAGGTATCTCCAGTTGCTGTAATTCATACTTGTTTTTGGAGTTGAGGAAGTGAATGATCCTAGTGGCTTCCTTTGGCAAATCTCCCAGTTCTGTTTTCACTCTTTGTATGGCTTCTGTAGCCTCTTTTACTAAGTCAATCTATTCAAAAATCACTTGGATAGATGGCCAAATATCATTGACAGAGTCAATGATATTGGCCCACAATTGTTCCTTGGCTTGGCCAAGTGGTTCCTTCAAAGTCAATTCCTTCTCCAAGATTTTTATTCTTTCATTCATCCTGGTTGATTTCTGCACTTCTTCTTTGTGCATAATCTGTGCAAGCTTATAGTTAGTCTCTAGATTGGTTACCTTTTCCTTGAGCTTTTTCATTTCTATGGTCTGAATGGAGATATCTTCCATTGTCTTGACCAATTTACTAGCCACGTCTCCTAGCTGAGCTACTGCTATTGACCATGTTGTTGATGTAGACACTGTGGAAGATGGGAGGGTTGTAGCCATTGGAGCTATGGGAGCTAATGATGTTGCCAAAGTGGAAGGTATTGCAGTAGTAATTGTTGGGATAACAGTGGCAGGGACAGTCTCAAGACTAACTTGTTTTAACTGTATCAATATATCTAACTCCTTTTCCATTTCTTTCAATTGATCATTCAATTGTAAAACCAGGTCCATCATCTCCTGCTAATGTGTTTGGCTCTCCAGGACCTCTTTTTTCTGTGATGCTCTGAATGAGGAAGTTTTAGTTGTTTTTTGAGGGCTGAAATGTCCTCATTCTTCTTCTTGATCAATTTCTTAGCAATTTTGATGTCATTGGGATCATGTCCCAACTCAATTACCAAGTCCTCCAATGA
This sequence comes from Pinus tabuliformis, assembly GCA_031772625.1. Lineage (NCBI taxonomy): Eukaryota > Viridiplantae > Streptophyta > Pinopsida > Pinales > Pinaceae > Pinus > Pinus tabuliformis. The sequence continues at coordinate 496,749,893 of CM062811.1, forward strand.
CTTGATCCTATTATCCTTGGCCTATGAGGAGGCCTTTTCTAATTTATACTGTGATGTAATGTTATCCAATAAACTTTGCAGCTTATGTGCAGCCATGGCCTTTCCTGTTAAGGTGGAGTAGATCATCTCACCTGCCTATTTTTGGAATTCAATCCGGTCAATGGGATGAACATCCCTAGCCAACACCTCAAAGTTTGTTTTCTATAATTAGATGATGTCTTTGGTTGCTGAAAAGTAGGCTACATGAAGGACACCTGCATTTTTCCTGTTTTGATGTCAAAGCTGACATCAACCTGCTCTAATTTGCTGGTGTGTGCTTGGAGTACTAAGCATAGGTCTCAGCCTTCAACTTCTCATTTCTCAATTTGATTTCCTTATACCTGTCCCTGATATCTTTTTCTTTATCTACTAGCCTGGTGGTGAGCTCTAGTATTGTAGCAATGATGCTGCAACTCCTGCGGCTCCCCACTTTACATTTATCAACCCAGTAGTTCGTAACAAACTTGGAAGCGACGGTGCTATATGCACAAGTACTAGCTCTTACTGTAGGCTGTCACTTGATCAGCTGGCACAAGTTCGCTAGGAGCTCAAGCTAACTTCTATGAGTTCACAGAAGAAGATTTTAACTATGATGGAAGGAAGCTAACTCAAAAGAGGCTAGTCTACTTGCAGAAAGAAGATGAAAGCTGAAAGGAAACGCAAACCCTAGCAAACCCTAGTTTTACCCACTAACCCTACTTTTGCAAGAAAAGAGATGGAAACTACTGAAATGGATGCCATTGACTATTGAAAAGGTGAAATGCATGTATTCAAGCTACTTCTAAAGGAAAATATGGAAAAATAATCTTTTTGTACTTTTGAGCAATTTTATGCATAATTATTACGCTTGTGTTTTAACTATTTGTGATTGTGCAGAGGTTTGGTGACGAAGAGAGATGGAGTTGGCTTTTGTAGGAGGTTGGGAAGGTGTGGAGAGGACCTAAGGAGTCCCTAGTACCCTTCTGGAGATTTCCACTATGATCAGACTTCGAAAATTGCTCGCATGAACTTCTACAGGAGGCTGCAGGGGATCTACAGGAAGTTCTACAGGAGGTTCTACAGGAAGAGGCCGAAAGTGGTTTTTGGAGGTTTGAAGGTGGAAAAATAGTGGGAAAATGGGAATGAAGGCTGGATAGAGATGTTAGGGTATCTAGGACCTTGTAAATAAAGATCGGGAGTGAAGGAGATGGTTGGATTTGTTCAAAGGTCAAGGAAGCAATTTTGCACAAGAATGTAGAAATTAGGGCAGTTTGGGAAAGTATGGCAAATGAGTGAAGGAAATCTTGAGAGATGGACTGGAGCAGGTTGTGTGATGGAAGAATGATAAGCTGGAGTGTCTTACAGGTGAGCTGCACACTTCTTTTCAAAACTGACCCAAGCAAAAACTAAGAAAACAGAGTTTTACCTATTTTTGACCTAATTCTGACCTAAAAACCAAAAAAGTGTTGAACAAAACTTTATGGACAGGAAGTTATGCAAGAAAGCTATGGAAATTGAGCAAGAATATATCTAAGCATGTAAATACAACTGATATCAACTTCTCCAACTCGAAATCCCACACTAGCAATTGCATTGGAAAGCAAAAATAGTGTTTTGGTGGCAGCAAGAGTGCCTTGGTCTCAATTCATGGTCCCAAGGAGGGAGAAAGGAGATCAAGGCCTGCTTGGTAGCCTTTTTGTGGATATTTTTCTGTTATCAAACTATCTAATCAACCTAAAACAAGAACAACTATTCTAATCATCAAAAACAACCTAAGTAACAAAGCAAGATTTAACCTAAATAACAGAAATTATTTCATGAATGCAAGAAAAACACATATAAATACACAAAGGAGGTGTTGGGCACTTGGGTTGGGCCCAACCCTAAGAGCTACAACCCCCTAGGAAAGATCAGTGTTGGTTCAAAGCTAGATTCATCTTCATTGATCAAAAAATAATAGTTACATCACAAAATTGTCTGCAAAAAGAGCTCGAAAATGAGCTGAGTACAAGGCTGCACTAAAGTGTGAAAATAGACTATCAAATGGCTAACCTACTAAGGCTTGAAGCCTTCTTATTTATACAAGTGAGGACTCCCAACAGTCCTCCTAAAATTTAGGAACTCGGCTGCCCAAAACTGCAGATAACAGCCACTTTACTAGACCTACTCGGCTGCCCCTTGAAATCATCTTTTGTGGGTTGTTGAACTTCGAGCTGTTGATGGAGAACTCAAGGAAGGGGCCATTTAATGTAGGAGACACCCCTCCTATAAGTCCTTAGCCTTGTTTCTTCAAGTTTGGCTACCAATCTGCTCATAAATGCCTGGTCTTGGTCCAAAAATGTCCAAAAATCTGCAATAAACACTCATTAGACTTTGTGGTAACGTGACTATCCCCATTCACTCAATTAACACAAATATATTCAAAAACATGCACAAAACTATGGATAATGGTGGATTAAATGAAAATAATAGGTAGAATGAGCCCATATAGTTACCCATTTCTGGGGCTCATCATCACCCCCTGCTGAATGTGTTGCTCATCCTCTGAGCAACTAATCTAGTTCTTCATCTTTGATAGCTTTAACAGCCTCCCTGACATCCCAGGCCTCTGAGGTGATGTCCTCTTCTCTGTCATGAAAACCTGCCTTTCTGTCCACTTCCTCCCATTGTTTTTGTTCCTCCTCTTCCTTAACCCCTTCCAACAGTCCTAGCAGTAGTGGAGGACTGAACTTAAGGCCAATCCAGTTGGCTTTCAAGTTTTGCATTGATTGTTTGTATAGGGGTACTCTCCTCATAGCTTCCCTCATTCTAGTTGGGGAGTGATACTCCCTTATCTTTAGGCTATGGGACAATGTATTCCATCTTCTTGTGCAAGCATGAAGACAGTTATCACCAAACAGTCTCTCCATATCTTCAAAGTGAGCAATAGCCTATGCTTGCCTTTCAACATAGTTAGGTGCAATCTGAGGGTTGTCTGCAAGGTGCTGGTGGGCATATATGAGAGTTGAGGGATCTTCTGGTTTTGCCCTTATCATGAGGAGCTCACTTAGCTCCCTGGTCATAATCTTCTAAATTTCTACTGCCCTCTTTTCCTCATGGCTCAACCAAGAAGCCATAGCCATGAGTTGTAGGTCTCCTAATGCAGCGTTTGGATCCCATAGATTCATGTTAGGAAGTGCCAGGTTATGTAAATAGAATTCTGCTAACTTGGCCTTATCTTCAGCTGAGCTACTATCACACAAATGCATAAACTGATTATAATTCTGGAATGGGATTGTGCCCCTTTGGGCCAATGTTTTAATTTGGAATTAAAGCCATTGGTCTTTAAGATACAATGCATAGGATCTAGTTGGTTGTCTACATTGCAAGGCTTCCATTGCCCAGCTGGCCATGCAGGCCATTTGGGCTTCTTTTTCCTGCAACTGTTGTTTTAAAATCTGCACTTCATTTGCTACCTGAGACTCTTTTTCCTACAGTAGTTTCATTAGCATTTCAACATCAGGCTGTGGCTCTCCCTCTTGATATTGTTTCTCTGTTGCTTCATTGTCTGTTAGGGGACCTTCTTGCTGTTGCTTCCTTCCCAAGATGGACAGCGTATCTCCCTTATGAACTTCCTATTGTTGTAACTGCTTTTTTAGTAGTTCATTTTCTTCCTATAGTTGGGCTCTTTTACTTCTTTCTATGTGCCTTACCATGGCCAAATCCCCTCTTAATTCCTTTAGCTTGTCCTCCATGTGCCCTATGTCTTCAACTCCTTTAGATTTAGCAATTTGCATCCATGTGTGGGTTCTGACCCTTTCTTTTTCTAATTCAAAGAATAGAGGCACAACGAATTTTTGTGGGATGATCTTCCCACCCTCTAGCAGATTGTAATAGGAGCCTAAATTAGGTTGGGGGCTTGGTTTAGGTATTTCTTTAGCCTTGCCTTCCCCTTATGACTATTCTGTTGCCTTCTCTTCCAATTTTTTAGTTTCTTTCAGCTTGGCTAGTGTTTCCTGTAGAGATATTTCAACTTCCTGTAGAACTGCTTTTGAGTCCATCGACTTGATTCTTTCCTTCCAGGTGGAGGTTTTGGGACTTCCTCTCTCATAGGTGATAGAGATCTTGGAGGAAGATTCTACCTTCTTTTTAGTAGGTGTATCCTCAATGACAATTGGTTCCTTTGATGGTGGTTGGGGTTTGCCCACTTTGATCTTTGTGCTTCTTCTGGCTTTAGAATACATAGAGGTTTGCCTTTTTCTTTTTCCTTTTTGTTTTGTTGGTGTGCTTAACGTAGCAAGCATAGCTGCGGCTTCCCTTGACAATGTTTTAGGGGATGTTTCTTTCTACTGTTCTTTTCCTTCATCTCCTGTAGCCTTTTCTATGCCTACTGTTTCTTCTTGTGTCTCTACCATCTTTGGTGGTGTCTTCTCTTTTTCTTGCTGGGTCCTTGCCTTGCCCGAAGCAGTCTTCTTTTGGGATTTCTTGGCCTTTTTCTTCTCAACCTTTGTCCTTTTTCTCTTCTCTGTTTTTGAGGTTGTCTCCTTTTCTGCCTTAGGCTTAGCAGTAGTTTTGTCAAATTTCTCCTCTTCTTCCTGTTTCTCCTCTGTTTTTCCTTCTGTTTGAATGTCTTATGCTTCCTCATTATTGTTCTTCGGTTTGCTCCTCCTCATCATTGCTGGATGGGCTAATGTCCTTAGTCAAAGTTTTGATGTCATCATCCCTGGACATATTTTTGAAAATTTCCCAAGCTATGGGGATAGTATATGTGTGTAAGGCATCTTCTACCAATAGTTTGATGAGCCCATGGTGGGCCAGCTGGTCTGGGACCCCTACATTTAGCTTGGTGCCAGATTCTATCAAAGACTAGAGGAGGAAATATGGGAGACTCAGTTTTCTAGCTGGAGGTTGGTCTATTCCATATCTCAATTCATGCAACAACCTGAAGTGATAACCATAAATTATACTGAACCTCCCTTCACATGTGATATACTTCATTATTTGGTCATTGACTTCACTCCATAGAGGAGGCAAGCTTGTCCTTCTGACCCCATTTTTATCCTCTACAGGATGCTCCTCAGGTTGAAAAATGTCTTCTTAGCAACCTGTCCCAATGATTTCTCCTCCTTGCTCCAAGGGAGCCCAAGTGGAAGACCTGTGATTCTACTGATGAAATCAGGTGTAAGCTCTAGGGTCAAACCCCTAAAACTAACTGTAGCATGTGTTTTTGAATGGGGTCTTAGGGACATCAAAAATTCTTCAGTCACCTCCTCATCATATCCTTGAATTCTTTCAAAGAAGGGTATCCAGTTTGCCCTGGTGAAGAGGGCCACCACCTCAGGGTGCTCATGCAATTTTCTAGAGTTTAAAGGTTCTTTTCTCATGAATCCTCCTAGCATGGTGTTGAATGCTTATTTTAAAAAAAAAACGCTTAGGTGAGAAAGCAAGCAAAACTAAAACAGAGGATAGCTGAATTTTGTGTTTTCTTGAAACCAAATAAGGAATTTCTTGTGTGCTTCTCCTTACAACATCAAATTGCAATATTTCCCCTATTTTAAACTACTCTTATCCTGAATTTGACTCTCTGCTTTTGAATAGGAATTTTTTTTTTTGACAGAACAAAGGATAAATACATAGGTTCTTTTCAGAGAGTAGACAAATATGCAAATTCGTTTTTTTTTCACACAAGCTGGTTTCTACGGTTGCATGTATTTTCATTATAGTATAATTTTAGAAAGAAGGAGACAGACTTCGAATGCAGAGAAGAAAACAGAGAACTGTGTAGAACTCAGGGAAAATATGTAGGCAAACTTTTAAGGGTTTCTCGAGCCTACCTCGTTTCAAGCTCGAATTTTGACGAAAATCTCAGGTTTTCCTTCTGCAGAGCTGTTCTCTGCCTTTCCTGTAGAAATCTTCCGGCTCCTGTAGAATGCAGCAGTGCTCCTGTAGAGCCCGATAGGCAGGAGGGTTTTAAAAAACTGGCAGAAAACTGGCAAAGGACGACTGGTTGGCTGCTCTGGAAGTGGTAGGTGAGTACTGCAGTCGAGAATGTCGTGAATGAAAAATGAAACAAAGGGTGGCGAAGGCTTCGACCGCGTTGTCTTTTAACTGTTGGCGTAATCCGTGGTGAGGAGATGAGGTGGCCGGATGGGTACGTTATCCCCATCTAGACCATTGGTCCTACGTCACGGTCATAATGGTTTTGCATGCCGCCTGACCGCCATCACCTCCCTTACTCCCGTTATACGCCGCCACCACTACCAGTCCTGAATGTTTTTTTTCCGAATTGACATACCACACATGCTAGTTGCGTATCTGATTGGCAGTTTGAATTTGACGGGGCTCATTTGAATTCCACGAGGGTGTGTAACTAAACGAGGGTGGCTAGTTAGAAGGCCACCAATTCCATTCAATCATGACCATTCCCACAGTTCATGCAGTTTTGAAATATTATTCATGCAATCGAGGAATAGGTTTAGGCACTTACCTACTCATTCACTGTTGTGTTATGCATATTTTGGACTTTGGCACTCCATTTCTTCATTACTATTGCTGATTGCACTCTACATGCTTGGCCTCAGGCTTTTGCTAATGATCTCACATTCAAACATTGCTCCTTGCATGTTTCATATGTCCTACTGCGCTGGCCCTGCCTCTAGAGTATGTTTTTCAAAGGGATCAATTGCTACAGGAATCTTGTAGGATTTCCTGTAGCTGCTTCTCCTTCTAAAATTCAAGCTAATATTTGAGTAGGGCTACAAATGCTGAAGAAGGTCTTGACTGAAAATAAATCACAACTAGAAGATATCAGGTAGGAATGAGTAAAAATGCTATTGCTTTTATTTGTCATCACTTTTTTTTGGTTTTCAGAATGAAGGAAACATAATTTCTATGTGTGGCTGTGCAGGGACACAAAAAAAACGAGTGAAATGTATGTGTACATGGATGGAATGGAGAAATAGGGAGATGGATGGTGGCAGTGAGTTTCACAGACCTCATAGACAAATTTCCAACCCTCGGGTCCTCCTTTGAGATTGATTTTGGCCTTTCTATAGTTTCTATAGGATCCTCCTGTAGAATATACAAAGTTTCCTGTAGGATGCGAAATTTCAGACCAAATGAGACCAAAACTTGGGAAAGGATAACGGTGATGGGGGGATGGACTGTGAAGGGTGCATGCAGCCTGGCCATGTCTTTTTTCTCTTTGTGTGACCCTCCTACAACCTGCAATGATCTTCCTGCGACCTGCAATTTATTCAAAAGAAGTTAGGTTTTTTTTTTCTTTTTTTTTTTTAAGTTTGAGACAGCTAGGGCGCCTCCAAAAGATTTTCACCCAGCGATCTTTTATTCCATTTTTCTTTTTTCTGTATTTTTTTCTTCTTCTTTTTGTGTTTTTTTTTTTTTTTATCAGGGTGTAGGTGGAGTGGAGACAGGGACCTGCTCCATCACCAACACTGATTTACAAAGAATCTCCATGAACTCCTGCTTGGAAAGGGGCTTCCTGTAGATCTTCAATCAATGCCCATTGACGAGCATGGGGATGGCTTCTTCATCAATGGTCCAGATAAGGATTGAACCATTTTCATTGCATTTTTCTACTTTATATGGTCCCAGCCATCTTGTCCTCAGCTTGCCCTTGAAATCTTTGTATCTCGAATCATATTGAAGTGCCCAATCTCCTGACTGAAATTGTTTTTCTTTGAGGTGTCGGTCATGCCATATTTTCCTTTGAAGTTGGACTACCTCTGAGTGGAGAAGGGCTTGCATTCTATGTTCATCTAATCCATTTAGCTGAAGCAATCTTTCCTGTTGTGCATGGCTGAGATCTAGGTCCAGCTAAGCTGCCATGCTTATTGTGTTATATTCAAATTCTATGGACAGCAAAACCTTCTTCCCATAGACCAGCTCATAGGGTGTGAAACCTATGGTGGTTTTCCAAGTAGTGTTATAGGTCCAGGTGGCCTCAACCAATTGATCTACCCAATCTTTTCTGTTGCTGCTCACTACCTTAGTCAAAATCCCTTCCAAAGCTCTATTAGTGACTACCACCTGTCCATTTGCTTGTGAATGATAAGGGGTGGAAGTTCTATGCTTAATATTTTGATGTGTGAGTAGGTCTTCAATCAGATTGGAGGTAAACTGACTTTCTTGATCTGTGACTAATTCTCTTAGGTAGCTAAACTTGTAAAAGGTATTTTCCCTCAAAAACTTAGCTACTTTTTCCTCTATTGCTGCTTTGATTGCCTTTGTTCTACCCACTTTGTCAGGTAATTCATGCACACAATGATGTAAGACTTTTGTTTTGAAGGAGGGTTGATAAGACCCACAAAGTCCATGCCCCACTTCTCAAATGGCTCGAAAGTCACTTGAGGTTGCAAGGGTATCTCATCCTTTGGAGTAGGTTTCCCCATCCTTTGACATCGCTCACATTGGCTGATGTATCTCCTGACATCTTGATGAAGAGTAGGCCAATAGTACCTTGCCTGCAGAATTTTGAAGGCAGTTTTCTTTACTACAAAGTGGCCCCCACAGGTCCCATCATGACAAGTTAAGAGGATGTTAAAAACTTCCTCCTCCCTGACACATCACCTCAAAATCTGATCTAGGCCAAGTTTAAAAAGATTGCCCCTAATCCAAGTGAATGGGGCACTTTTCCTCACGATCTTGCTCTTCTCTTTTGAGGACAGGTGTGGCAGAAACTGTGTTGAAACCAAATAATTTGCTATATCAGCAAACCATGGAGAGAGTACTGAAATAGAAAATAGGTGTTCATTTGGCATTTGATCATCCACCATTCCTTCTTCACCTACAGGCAGATCTAGTCTAGACAGAAAATCAGCAACAACATTTTCCTTACTTGGCTCATCAACAATGGTAAAATCAAATTGCTACAATAAAAGTAACCATCTAATGATATGAGCATTTACATTAGGTTTATTCATCAAATACCTAATTGCAGCATGATCAGTATGCACAAATGTTTGATAGCCAGTGATGTAGTGTCTGAACTTGTTTAGGGAATGGACTACAGCCAGGAGCTCTTTTTTTGTTACAGTGTAGTTTAATTCTACCCTGGACAGGTTTTTACTGACAAAATATATGGCATATGGCAGCTTCTCTTCAACTTGTCCTAAGGCTATTCCTATAGCTTTGTTTGAGGCATTTGTGTGAATGTGGAAAGGTAGGACCCAATTTGGACCTCTCAAGATTGGGGCAGTTATCAGCTTACCTTTCAAAGCATCCAGAGCCTCTTGACAGTTGGCAGTCCATATGAACTCAACATCTTTTCCCAAAAGACCAAACAATGGAGAGGCTAGCTTACCAAAATCTTTAATGAATCTTTTACAATACCCTGCTAAGCCTAGAAAATTTCGAACATCTCTTACCTTTTGAGGAGGCGGGACCCTTTGGATGATAGAAATCTTGTTGGGATCCACCTGTAAACCTTGCTGAGAAATTGTATGACCTAGCATGGTCCCTTCAGTCATTAGGAATTCACATTTATCAGGACTGAGGGACAGGTTCATTTCAATACACTTGGCTAAAACTTTCCTCAAGTTAGTCAAAGTTTCTTGGAAGTTAGAACCATAAGGGGTAAAGTCATCCATATAGATTTCCACTGAATCATGAACCAACTCAGCGAATATGCTCAGTACTGCTCTCTGGAAAGTGGCAGGAGTGTTGCACAACCCAAAGGGAAGGACCCGGTAGGCAAAGGTACCCCATGGAAAAGTGAAAGTGGTCTTATCTTGGTCTTCCGAGCTGATTTGGATCTGGTTGTACCCGCTAAACCCATCTAGGAAGGAAAAGAACTTCTTCCCTGCCAGGCCATCTAACACTTGATCTATGAAAGGCAAAGGGAAATGGTCCTTCTTGGTGTCTTTGTTAAGTTCTCGATAATCTACACAGATTCTCCACTTCCCGTTTTTCTTTGGCACAAGCACCAAAGGAGAAACCCATTCACTGTCAGAGATGGGGTAGATGAATCCTGCATCCAGCAGCTTTTGCAGTTCTTCTTTGACAATGTCCTTAAGGGTTGGATTCATCCTCTTTTGAGGCTGCCTGACTAGTTTACAATCCTCTTTATTGTAAATGTGATGAATACAGACTCAAGGGTGGACTCCCTTCATCTCCTTATAGCTCCAAGCAAAAGCATCCAAATGGTCGTTCAATAAGCTACATAGCTCTTTCTCTTGAGAGGTGGATAGGGATGAGTTGATCTTCAAGGTTCTTTCCGGGAAACATTCCACATTCTTAACTCAGAGAGAGGTCAGATCAACCACATAGAGATCAACTAAGGCATTGGCTTGGGTTTCTTCCACCAACTCTTCTAATGGAAATGCACTGGGGGGTGGATTTTGAATCAAATTCTCAATAAGATCATCCTTGGTTTGAGGACCCCCCTTGGTAGCTTCCACTGTGCACAATGGTGCGGAGTAGACTTCATCCTCATCTTCCTCCTCCAACCAGAGAGGTAAGTCATGTTCTAGCAAAGGTGGGGAAGGAGGATATAGTACTAGCTATTTGGACATATGCCCATTCTTGATGTTCATGCTCCTAGCTCGACAATTGATGTAAGCATCTGCAGTAGCTAACCAAGGCCTTCCCAAGATGAGAGGATACCCAGTGAGCTTTGCCTTTGGCTAAAGAACCAAGAAGTCAGCAGGGTACTCCCAGGAATCAATGGAGACCATGACATCTTCCACAATCCCCTCAGGAGTCACAGTGGAGCGGTCTACCAGCTGCAGTACTGTTGAGGTCTTTCTTAGGGAACCCTGAAGGTTGAGTTTGAGCATAGTGTCCCTGGTCATTACGTTAATGGCAACCCCTAGGTATGGTGCCATTGATGTGGACATCGACTACTGGACTCCCGGGGTCCAGATATTTTGGACAGATTACCTGTCCCAACATTAGGTCGGAAAGTTGTCTTATGACATTGATAGTTGGGGCATCTCTCTTGCACCTACCTAGGTGCCTGAAACACTTCTCTTTGATCAACTTGTTGTAGATTGGTACATCTTTTATGGCCTAGAGAAGTGGTATTTTTACACATAATTGTTTTAGTTCTCCCAGAAGTTCAGTTTCTTCTAGGGTCAGTTGTGTGGTTCCAGTTAGTCTCTCAGGAAAGGGTGGAATGGCTTTTGGTTTACTCTTCTGTTTCTCTTCCTCATCCTCCTTAGGAGGAGGTTGGCTATCTGGGAGGACCTTCCCAGATCATAGGTTGATCTCCTAAATCTCCACATCATAGGTAGGGCATGTTGTTTCTCCAATATATACCTGTTGGGCATGTCTGTTATTGGGGTTTGGGTTCGGTTGAGCAGGTATCTGGGTTGTCTTGGAGGAGCAGGAGTTAATGGTTGTGGTTGAGCAGGCAGTGGAGGCAAAACAGTGGGAGGAGAGTTGTACTGGGGCCTCCACCCCTGATGAGGTGCATTCCACTGAGGTTGTGGCTGAGCGTGAGAATGAAATGAATGAGCAGCTAGTTGAGTATGGTATTGAAATGGATACGACCAAGGAGGGGGGGTGGACCAGGAAGGATGAGCATGCAGACCCCAAGAAGGCATGGAAGTAGCTTGATTGGGGTTGTAATAAGTCTGGGATGTCCCTTGCATTCCCTGTTGGTAAGGTCTGGGTCCATGTGGCCTCCTTTGGTTCATGAAGTAGAGTGGTTCAGTGGCTCCTTCAGCCCCTTGGTACATAGCTTTAAATCTGGGCAAGGAAGGGCACTGATTGGTAGGATGGTCTTCTTCACAGACAAAACACACTTCTACGGAGTGCAATGGACATTCATTCCTAGGATGCTTTCTAGTGCACCTAGGACAAAAGATGGCCAAATCCCTCTTAGCTTCCTCTTGCTTCTTTTGGATTCATAAGGTATCCATTTGCATGGCAATAGTTTGTCTCATCTCGCTTTTGAAATCTTCCATCTGATTTGCAAATTCGTTTTTAAGGAATGAACTAGATAAGGGGGTACTGGCTAAAAGTTGACTTCCCCTACCTCTTTTTCTGGCTACCCTAGAATGGTTTCTAAACACAATCTTTATGTCATCATAAGGTAGCTGGTAGATGTCTCCCCCAGCCAGCAAATGGAGGGTATCTAGAAGGTCTTCAGGGACTCCTCTAAGCAGAACCAACTTCAGAGATTCAGGGTCAAGTGTGCACCTAGCCCTTTTATAACTGAGTTGAAACCTCTCTTCATAGTCTTCTAAAGATTCATCACTTCCCATGGTCATTCGAAATATTTCTTCCTTTGTATCCTTTGACCTACAGTATTCCTAATATTTGTTGTTAAAGGCTTACTTGATCTTTGGCCACTTCTCTTATCTTTCTGTTGTAGTCCTCTTGTGGCATCAATTTGTTGTTTATTACCAAGGGATTGGGAAAACCCTTTTGCCTCAAAACTTCAAACTTAACCATGAATTTTTCTATAGCTATTTTCATGGTTTGGCACTTATCTTCAAGATTCAACATTAAATTCCTCTTGGTGAGGACCCTTTTTACTTCCAGTGTTGTACCTGTCCTATCAGGTATCTCCAGTTGCTGTAATTCATACTTGTTTTTGGAGTTGAGGAAGTGAATGATCCTAGTGGCTTCCTCTGGCAAATCTCCCAGTTCTATTTTCACTCTTTGTATGGCTTCTGTAGCCTCTTTTACTAAGTCAATCTGTTCAAAAATCACTTGGATGGATGGCCAAATATCATTGACAGAGTCAATGATATTAGCCCACAATTGTTCCTTGGCTTGGCCAAGTGGTTCCTTCAAAGTCAATTCCTTCTCCAAGCTTTTTATTCTTTCATTCATCCTGGTTGACTTCTGCACTTCTTCTTTGTGCATAATCTGTGCAAGCTTATAGTTAGTCTCTAGACTGGTTACCTTTTCCTTGAGCTTGTTCATTTCTATGGTCTGAATGGAGATATCTTCCATTGTCTTGACCAATTTACTAGCCACATCTCCTTGCTGAGCTGCGGCTGTTGACCATGTTGCTGATGTAGATGTTAGGTTCCTATACCAATAGGTGTCATTTTTCATGATTGACTGGGAAGTGCCAAATATGTTCATCCTTTCCATGCTGCAAAGGTTCCATATTTCAAAAGAGACAGAGAAAATTAAAAAATGTAAAGAGGGTATGCCTTAAAAGAATGATCAAAAGGCAAGAAAATGAATTGGTCAGAAAAAATAATAGAAATGAACCCCAAAGAAAGACCAGGAAAGTGGCTAGTCAAAATGCCACTGCTACCTTATTTGCAAGTCCACAATGTGCAAGTATTGTTGTTTTCACACTTGATGGGTGGCCCAACAGTGCAATCTGGACCATGCCATGTTTAAATTGCTGTTGTAGAATAGAGAAAAAGTGCCTGTCCAAACAGCTTAAGCTTGGCAAATGAGTAGCTAGGTAGAGAAATGAAGGAGCCCAACTGCTTAATCTGGGCCCTTGGAAGAGATAAGGGTACACTTAGATAGGAGGGCAGTCAAAAGAAAAGAAGATAATCAGGGTCTGCAAGTCTAAGTGCACCCATTCAGAAGGATGAAAAAATGTTAGGTGTATTAGGCTGGGTAGGTAGTTAAGGTTGCAGAAGCAAGGTTTTGATCACCTCATGTATTGTCAATGAGAGCTCCTCTCATCAATGACAGAAGTGTCAAAGCAGTTATTTTGATGGCAGAACTTTGGAAGAATGTCTAATTACCCTTCTATTCCCCCATAAATCACTCACTAACATCCCCTTGAGGACCTTGGGATCTGCCCAACCAGTCCTGTTATCACTTCATTTTTGTAAAATACTAAGTCAAGCTTTGACTTTCTTCAGTGAAAAGAAGCCACATTTCTTGTGTAAAAGTCATTTCTCCACATTCCATTCACTTCGTATGTCTAAGTTTCAGTCCATAAAATTAACCTCTGCCCTACTCTTTCACCCCCCAAACTCATATTAACTTCTAATTCTATTTTTATAGCTCCCTAACCTATGTTCCTATCCCTATTGCTACAAAAACTATATAAAATTCCAAAAAATAATAAATATTCCCACCCCATGGCACTATAGCCTTATAATGCAGTCTTGGGAAATAATAGTCCATCTGGGACTATTATGAACCCTTCCGCGTCTTAACCTGGAGTTAGTTTAACCTCTGGTTAAACTAACAACCACTGCCCACCTCTCCCCTCATTAAAATGTGTTACTACACCCTTCACGTTCATATTTCAAAGTTTGGTGTTTAAATGTTTATTAAACATTAAACTTCTCTCCAGCGCATATAACACATATAACCCACTTTCCAAAGGTTTGAACCCCCTGCCACATAAATAAATCAATATAATATATAGCGGGCCCCCGTACATTAACCTGCCGCCAGCTTCGTGCTCCGTCGGCCCTCCGATCCGCCCTTCCAGATCCAACGACCCAGGTGGATTTCGGGACGCCGCCGATGCACGGGAGTTAGCATCTGATGGCACAATGGTTTTGTCGTCGTACAAAGGACGCGTGTCTGCCTTTTATTGCATCGGGAGGGCTCTAACACATACCGCCCCCATACAGGAGGCAGTCCGATAAAACTGCAAACTGCCTTCTGTCCTGTGCCACGTCGTCTCACTGGCATCATTGCCACATCACCCTACCATAATGCCATGTCATCCACCACCTGTCCTCCACTGACGTCACTGCCACGTCACCCTGCCGTACCCGGGACCCACCGATGACGTCATGCTGACGTCATCACAGAAAAGGCACAAAGGGCGAGAATCGCGTCAAAGAATGCCTGAATCAAGAAACAGAGGCAGTTTTCGATGCGCGATTAGCGCCTAGCGCTAATCGCGCATCGCTAAGAAAAATTACTCAAAAAGGAGAGCTTCCTATTGCTCGGCTACCTGCAAAACCCAAAAATTTGCAAGAGGCAACGCTGGAAACAGAGAACTAAAGAAAAGACAGCAGGCAGAGGGAGTCAAGATATGACTACGACAATTTTATAAAAAGGCCAAGTATGCATACCGAAAGCAGGATAACAAAGCCGTGACTCAGCAAAGCACCAGGGCAGCAGGCCCAAAAAATGCAAATTAAAAGCACAGCCTCAGCTGACTCAGTTGATCCCAAAAGTCTAAATTCTTTGACAGAACAGATAGCTAATACCCTAAATATCTACTGCATCATTTACTCTTTCATCTACTATTCCTCAAGAGTTGGTAAAGAAGTTATGAGTTATTAACTCATCAACTAGATATTTTGTAATTCATTTTTTGTATATATACCTCCCCACAGAACATATTTGGGGTTGGTCGTTGGTGATTTTCTCTATAAGACACTGCATTGTAAATTCTCAGACTTTATAATAAATGGCCGGCGAAGTTCATGGTCTCTGCACTGTCTGAATGTGAAAGTAATCAACTGTGTTATGCTACAGAATTCTTGTGTTGTTTAACGGAACAATAAGTTTTCCTAAACCATGTTTTGTCTTTTCTTTGTTTATAAAATTCACATATATGTTTCATAATCTTAGAAACAGAGAAGAAGAATATCTCAGGACTTGTTTAAATACACCCTCTGCTCAATCCCTGTCTCTAATTATGTTTTCTTCGGAATTGGTCATAAGTATGAATTCTCAATTGCTCATGTTTGCACTAATTCTCTCATTATGAATGCTGTTTAGGAATTCTTAATTGCTCCTAGATAATATTCTCACACTTTCCCTCTATCAACATAGTGAAAGATCCTTGACTGCCTTTCATTCCCTGATTTCATGCCATCATATCTCAGATTTCAAGGATTGTTCCATAGATGCCTGTCTGGCTCTGTAGCATTACATTTTTCCATGAAACACTTTCAGCAGTACACCACCATTGACTCCATTGCCCAATAGTTTAGACTGTTCTGAGACTGCATCCCAGATCTGCCTGAAATCATCATCCAACCAAATTTAGAACAAAACCCTGCACTTCATATCTAGCCTAACATAACAAAAGACAAAGTTAAATCATAAAGAGAGAGCCCTCTCTGGTTGCAGGTAGGCTAGGACCTGCAGCTAAAAGATTGGTTAGTGGTTACCTCGGCCGTATTCCCTTTGAGGAGCTTAGGGAACAACCTGAGTGATAACATCATTGGCGACTCCACTGGGGAATTTGAATAAATGTTTGTTACTACTGTCTATTTTCTAAAACTACAGATGGAGCCTGAAGTTAGCCAGATAGCCTTTGAAACTGTTTTTGCTTTGCATTTACAAGAGTAAATAAAAGCTGCTTCAGTCAATCTCCAGCCTAGTTTTAGTCTTTAAACAGTTGTCCCAAAGGCTTAATCAGTTTTCTCGTTTCAAACTCATCTGAAGGAAATTCAAGCTCCTATTTTTTATTAACTTCCTCTTTCTTCAAATTGTTCTACAAGTTTAGATCTGATCTCTGATGGTGGCCAGGGATCAGACATACCAAGGTTAAAATCATCCACCTGGTGACTCCACATCATTTTCACAATCAAGACTCCACTGGAGAAATGGACCTGAAAGAACTCTATAGAAAGATCAGTCTTTTGGTTTGGATTGTTATCCAAGACATTGTGTTCTTTCTCATTGACAAAATTTTTCAATGTATATTGTATTATAAAAATGATTTTAGATTAAATTTTTATTATCTTCCTTCCAAAAATGTAGATAAAAACTCTCCTTATACATTCGAACAACAGTCTTCTAATCCTAAAGATCATTTTTCAATTAAGGAGAACCCAAAAATTCAGATAAATCATCCAATCCCTGAACATATTCCACTGCCTCATAAAGTTCCTGATAGATACAAACCCCTCATTTTGCCTCCTGCACTCAATAATCTACCTAGCAATCATCCCAAGTATCTCCCTAGATTTGATGGAGAGAATGGTGTCACTGCCCAAAAGCATGTCCAAGTTTTTGAAGATTATCTTAACTTATTTGAAGTGGATGTTGAGGATGTTAGTACTAGGCTTTTCACTCTTTCTTTGCAAGGCAAAGTCAGGAGTTGGTTCAAAACTCTGCCTCACACAAGCATCTCAAATCTTGAGCAATTTCTCAAACTCTTCCTTGATAGATGGATAATCAAAGTCAATCTCCTCATGATCATAGAAGAATATAATCAGTTAAAAAGACATCCAGATGAGACAGTACAACAATTTTCAAACAGATTCAATCAAATCTATCATTCAATACCATTGAATATAAAACCTCCCCCTGATTTGGCTCTACTGCATTATCCAAGAGCATTTGATTCAGAGATAGAATTTCATCTGAGAGAGAGAAACCCCTCCACTATGCAACAGATGCAGAACATGGCAGTAGATGTAGAGGTTAATCTGAAAGTTAGGGAGAGGAAGTTGAAAGCAGAAAAAGAGGAAGAATTGGATATCTTGACAAAGAAAGCAGAGGAATTAAAGCAGAAGGTCGCAATGAAAGTTGAATGTTTAGATCACCATGACACTTTTGCTCCACAAGAAGAAAGGGTTGACATTTCTGAATAGATTTTTACTGATTCAACCAACCATAGATCTAGAAAACAGATTCACAGAACAATGTGTGGAGGAGCAATCCCCTAGTTTACTATGTGCATTCGATAATATGGATTCTTGAAATAATGTGCCCAAATATGATCAATATGATGATGATTATGTTTTTTAGATCCAAATTAACCTTGCATACGAACTAGAAGATAATTTGGGCAAAAACAAAGAGATTCAGGTCTAACAGCTTCAAAGTACTAATCAGCTTGTTCACTTCAGCAATAAGAATGAGGAGGAAAATGCAGAAAATTTTGAAATAAGTGAAGGAACTTTACCATTTAGTTTTGAGTCTTTTCAGTTTATTAGAGATAACTATCATGCTACTAAAAATCAAATATCAACAAGCCTTGGTATTGACCATCTGGAAAGCAATCAAATCTTTGTTCAAAATTTGTCATATCTAAATTTGCAGTCCCAGAATCCCATTGAACATCAGATTGCAGAAAAAGGCTTGGAAGCAGCAACAGATGATCAAAAAATCCAAGTTGGTTCCTTGCCCTTTTGTTTTGAATCACCTGAATTATTCAAAGAAAAAGCAGAACAGCTGGTAGGAATCTGTCAAGTTCCATTTGAACCTGTATGTAATAAATTACAGCAGTCCTTCCAAACTCCCTATGATCCAACAGCTGACAGGTTGAATGAGGAAAGAAATTAGAATTATTCTCCATTAACAGACCATGAAGGTCCAAATCAAGATGATAATGGTTGTAGTAGACAGGCCCTACAGTCAGTTAAAATATCATCGCAAACAACAGTTGAAAGCATGAAGGGTGGTGAAGACAAGGATGATATTTCAGTTTCATGGCATGAAAGCTATCCAGAACATTTGCACAGTTGTTTGATTCAGCTCAAGAGTAGTGTATATATTTTGCAATATCCTTTTGTATAGTTTCTAGATTCAGTAAAGGAGATCAAGAGTTTCCTTATCTTCTCAAAGTTTAACAAAGCCAGATTTGATTGTAAGATCTCAGTTTTAAACACCATCAAATACAGGCAGCAAAGGTCACTGATGTATATAATGCTTAAGTGGTTGCACTAGCTATTTCATTTTACCTAACCAGCAGTCAGAAAGCTGATTAGGATAAGTAGGTAGGATTTCAGTTTAATTTGGATAGTAACTTGTTGCAATTGAAGCCCGAAGAGAAGGCACTAAGCTCCACAAGTGTGTTGTCATATATGCAAATAAAGCAACCCGCAACAGGAAAGTTTTAGAGAAGAGCGAAATTTATGCAGAAGGCCATCTGACCTGTTGTTTTTGACTTTCCACAAGGGAAAGCCATCCCCAAGTGGAGCCACTGTTAGGTTCCTATACCAATAGGTGTCATTTTTCATGATTGACTGGGAAGTGCCAAATATGTTCATCCTTTCCATGCTACAAAGGTTCCATATTTCAAAAGAGACAGAGAAAATTAAAAAATGTACAGAGGACATGCCTTAAAAGAATGATCAAAAGGCAAGAAAATGAATTGGTCAGAAAAAATAATAGAAATGAACCCCAAAGAAAGACCAGGAAAGTGGCTAGTCAAAATGCCACTGCTACCTTATTTGCAAGTCCACAATGTGCAAGTATTGTTGTTTTCACACTTGATGGGTGGCCCAACAGTGCAATCTGGACCATGCCATGTTTAAATTGCTGTTGTAGAATAGAGAAAAAGTGCCTGTCCAAACAGCTTAAGCTTGGCAGATGAGTAGCTAGGTAGAGAAATGAAGGAGCCCAACTGCTTAATCTGGGCCCTTGGAAGAGATAAGGGTACACTTAGATAGGAGGGCAGTCAAAAGAAAAGAAGATAATCAGGGTCTGCAAGTCTAAGTGCACCCATTCAGAAGGATGAAAAAATGTTAGGTGTATTAGGCTGGGTAGGTAGTTAAGGTTGCAGAAGCAAGGTTTTGATCACCTCATGTATTGTCAATGGGAGCTCCTCTCATCAATGACAGAAGTGTCAAAGCAGTTATTTTGATGGCAGAACTTTGGAAGAATGTCTAATTCCCCTTCTATTCCCCCATAAATCACTCACTAACATCCCCTTGAGGACCTTGGGATCTGCCCAACCAGTCCTGTTATCACTTCATTTTTGTAAAATACTAAGTCAAGCTTTGACTTTCTTCAGTGAAAAGAAGCCACATTTCTTGTGTAAAAGTCATTTCTCCACATTCCATTCACTTCGTATGTCTAAGTTTCAGTCCACAAACTTAATCTCTGCCCTACTCTTTCACCTCGCAAACTCATATTAACTTCTAATTCTATTTTTATAGCTCCCTAACCTATGTTCCTATCCCTATTGCTACAAAAAACTATATAAAATTCCAAAAAATAATAAATATTCCCACCCCATGGCACTATAGCCTTATAATGCAGTCTTGGGAAATAATAGTCCATCTAGGACTATTATGAACCCTTCCGCGTCTTAACCTGGAGTTAGTTTAACCTCTGGTTAAATTAACAACCACTGCCCACCTCTCCGCTCATTAAAATGTGTTACTACACCCTTCACGTTCATATTTTAAAGTTTGGTGTTTAAATGTTTATTAAACATTAAACTCCTCTCCAGCGCATATAACACATATAACCCACTTTCCAAAGGTTTGAACCCCCCGCCACATAAATAAATCAATATAATATATAGCGGGCCCCTGTACATTAACCTGCCGCCAGCTCCGCGCTCCGTCGGCCCTCCGATCCGCCCTCCCAGATCCAACGGCCCAGGTGGATTTCGGGGCGCCCCCGACGCACGGGAGTTAGCGTCCGATGGCACGATGGTTTTGCCGTCGTACAAAGGATGCGTGTCCGCCTTTTATTGCATCGGGAGGGCTCTGACACATACCGCCCCCGTACAGAAGGCAGTCCGATAAAACTGCAAACCGCCTTCTGTCCTGTGCCACGTCGTCTCACTGGCGTCATTGCCACATCACCCTGCCGTAATGCCATGTCATCTGCCACCTGTCCTCTGCTGATGTCACTGCCACATCACCCTATCGTACCCGAGACCCGTCGATGACGTCATGCTGATGTCATCACAGAAAAGGCACAAAGGGCGAGAATCGCGTCAAAGAATGCCTGAATCAAGAAACAGAGGCAGTTTTTGATGCGCGATTAGCACCTAGCACTAATCGCGCATTGCTAAGAAAAATTACTCAAAAAGGAGAGCTTCCTATTGCTCGACTACCTGCAAAACCCAAAAATTCGCAAGAGGCAACGCTGGAAATAGAGAACTAAAGAAAAGACAGCAGGCAGAGGGAGTCAAGATATGACTACGGAAATTTTATAAAAAGGCCAAGTACGCATACCGAAAGCAGGATAACAAAGTCGTGACTCAGCAAAGCACCAGGGCAACAGGCCCAAAAAACGCAAATTAAAAGCACAGCCTCAGCCGACTCAGTTGATCCCAAAAGTCGAAATTCTCTGACAGAACGGATAGCTAATACCCTAAACATCTACTGCATCATTTACTCTTTCATCTACTATTCCTCAAGAGTTGGTAAAGAAGTTATGAGTTATTAACTCATCAACTAGATATTTTGTAATTCATTTTTTGTATATATACCTCCCCACAGACATATTTGGGGTTGGCCGTTGGTGATTTTCTCTATAAGACACTGCATTGTAAATTCTCAGACTTTATAATAAATGGCCAGCGAAGTTCATGGTCTCTGCACTGTCTAGATGTGAAAGTAATCAACTGTGTTATGCTACAAAATTCCTGTGTCGTTTAACAGAACAATAAGTTTTCCTAAACCATGTTTTGTCTTTTCTTTGTTTACAAAATTCACATATATGTTTCATAATCTTAGAAACAGAGAAGAAGAATAGCTCAGGACTTGTTTAAATACACCCTCTGCTCAATCCCTGTCTCTAATTATGTTTTCTTCGGAATTGGTCATAAATATGAATTCTCAATTGCTCATGTTTGCACTAATTCTCTCATTATGAATGCTGTTTAGGAATTCTTAATTGCTCCTAGATAATATTCTCACACTTTCCCTCTATCAGCATAGTGAAAGATCCTTGACTGCCTTTCATTCCCTGATTTCATGCCATCATATCTCAGATTTCAAGGATTGTTCCATAGATGCCTGTCTGGCTCTGTAGCATTACATTTTTCCATGAAACACTTTCAGCAGTACACCACCATTGACTCCATTGCCCAATAGTTTAGACTGTTCTGAGACTGCATCCCAAATCTACCTGAAATCATCATCCAACCAAATTTAGAACAAAACCTTGCACTTCATATCTAGCCTAACATAACAAAAGACAAAGTTAAATCATAAAGAGAGAGCCCTCTCTGGTTGTAGGTAGGCTAGGACCTGCAGCTAAAAGATTGGTTAGTGGTTACCTCGGCCGTATTCCCTTTGAGGAGCTTAGGGAACAACCTGAGTGATAACAGTAGACACTGTGGAAGCTGGGAGGGTTGTAGCCATTGGAGCTATGGGAGCTAATGATGCTGCCAAAGTGGAAGGTACTGCAGTAGTAACTGTTGGGATAACAGTGGCAGGGATAGTCTCAAGACTAGCTTGTTTTAACTGTATCAAGCTATCTAACTCATTTTCCATTTCTTTCAATTGATCATTAAATTGTAAAACCAGGTCCATCATCTCCTCCTAATGTGTTTAGCTCTCCAGGACATCTTTTTTCTGTGGGTGCTCTGAATGAGGAAGTTTAAGTTATTTTTTGAGGGCTGAAATGTCCTCATTCTTCTTCTTGATCAATTTCTCAGCAATTTTGATGTCATTAGGATCATGTCCCAACTCAATTACCAAGTCCTCCAATGAATTGATCCTATTGTCCTTGTCCTGTGAGGAGGCCTTTTCTAATTTATACTGTGATGTAATGTTATCCAATGAACTCTGCAGCTTATGTGTAGCCATGGCCTTTCCTGTCAAGGTGGAGTAGATCATCTCACCTGCCTGTTTTTGGAATTCAATCTGGTCAATGGGATGAACATCCCTGGCCAACACCTCTAAATTTGTTTTCTATAATTAGATGATGTCTTTGGTTGCTGAATAGTAGGCTACATGAATGACACCTACATTTTTCTTGTTTTGATGTCAAAGCTGACATCAACCTGCTCTGATTTGCTGGTGTGTGCTTGAAGTATTGAGCATAGGTTTTAGCCTTCAACTTCTCATTTCTCAATTTGATTTCCTTATACTTGTCCTTGATATCTTTTTCTTTATATGCTAGCCTGGTGGTGAGCTCTAGTATTGCAACAATGATGTTGCAACTCCCGGGACTCCCTACTTTACTTTTATCAACCCGATAGTTCGTAACAAACTTGCAAGCGACGGTGCTATATGCACAAGTACTAGCTCTTACTGCAGGCTGTCACTTGATCAGCTGGCACAAGTTCGCTAGGAGCTCAAGCCAACTTCTATGAGTTATTAGAAGAAGATTTTAACTGTGATGGAAGGAAGCTAACTCAAAAGAGGCTAGTCTACTTGCAGAAAGAAGATGAAAGCTGAAAGGAAACGCAAACCCTAGCAAACCCTAGTTTTACCTACTAACCCTACTTTTGCAAGAAAAGAGATGGAAACTATTGAAATGGATGCCATTGACTATTGAAAAGGTGAAATGCATGTATTCAAGCTACTTTTGAAAGAAAATATGGAAAAATCATCTTTTTGTACTTTTGAGCAATTTTATGCAAAATTATTATGCTTGTGTTTTAACTATTTGTGACTGTGCAGAGGTTTGGTGGCGAAGGGAGATGGAGTTGGCTTTTGCAGGAGGTTGGGAAGGTGTGGAGAGGACCTAAGGAGTCCCTAGTACCATTCTGAATATTTTCACTGCGATCAAACTTCGAAAAATCACTCGCATGAACTTCTACAGGAGGCTGCAGGGGATCTATAGGAAGTTCTACAGGAGGTTCTACAGGAAGAGGCCGAAAGTGGTTTTTGGAGGTTTGAAGGTGGAAAAATGGTGGGAAAATGGAAATGAAGGCTGGATAGAGATGTTAAGGGGTCTAGGACCTTGTAAATGAAGATCAGGAGTGAAGGAGATGGTTGGATTTGTTCAAAGGTCAAGGAAGCAATTTTGCACAAGAATGTAGAAATTAGGGCAGTTTGGGAAAGTATGGCGAATGAGTGAAGGAAATCTTGAGAGATGG
Source organism: Pinus tabuliformis (assembly GCA_031772625.1). Lineage (NCBI taxonomy): Eukaryota > Viridiplantae > Streptophyta > Pinopsida > Pinales > Pinaceae > Pinus > Pinus tabuliformis. The sequence continues at coordinate 496,773,495 of CM062811.1, forward strand.
ACTGGAGCAGGTTGTGTGATGGAAGAATGATAAGCTGGAGTGTCTTATAGGTGAGTTGCACACTTCTTTTCAAAACTGACCCAAGCAAAAACTAAGAAAACAGAGTTTTACCTATTTTTGACCTAATTCTGACCTAAAAACCAGAAAAGTGCTAAACAGAACTTTATGGACAGGAAGTTATGCAATAAATCTATGGAAACTGAGTAAGAATAGATCTAAGCATGTAAATACAACTGATATCAACTTCTCCAACTCGAAATCCCACACTAGCAATTGCATTGGAAAGCAAAAACAGTGTTTTGGTGGCAACAAGAGTGCCTTGGTCTCAATTAATGATCCCAAGGAGGGAGAAAGGAGATCCAGGTCTGCTCGGTAGCCTTTTGTGGATATTTTTCTATTATCAAACTATCTAATCAACTTGAAGCATGAAGCACTATACTAATCATCAAAAACAACCTAAGTAACAAAGCAAGATTTAACCTAAATAACAAAAATTATTTCATGAATGCAAAAAAAACACATAAAAATACACAAAGGAGGTGTTGGGCACTTGGGTTGGGCCCAACCCCAAGACCTACAGTCCCTTAGGAAAGATCAGTGCTGGTTCAAATCTGGATTCATCTTCATTGATCAAAAAATAATAGTTACATCACAAAACTGTCTGCAAAAAGAGCTCGAAAATGAGCTGAGTACAAGGCTGCACTAAAGTGCGAAAATAGACTATCAAATGGCTAACCTACTAAGGCTTGAAGCCTTCTTATTTATACAAGTGAGGACTCCCAACAGTCCTCCTAAACTTTAGGAACTTGGCTGCCCAAAACTGCAGATAACAGCCACTTTACTAGACCTGCTCGGCTACCCCTTGAAATCATCTTTTGTGGGCTGTTGAACTCTGAGCTGTTGATGGAGAACTCGAGGAAGGGGCCATTTAATGCAGGAGACACCCCTCCTATAAGTCCTCAGCCTTGTTTCTTTGAGTTTGGCTACCAATCTGCTCATAAATGCCTGGTCTTGGTCCAAAAATGTCCAAAAATCTGCAATAAACACTCATTAGACTTTGTGGTAACGTGACTATCCCCATTCACTCAATTAACACAAATATATTCAAAAACATGCACAAAACTATGGAGAATGGTGGATTAAATGAAAATAATAGGCAGAATGAGCCCATATAGTTACCCATTTCTGGGGCTCATCACCTAGTGAAAGAAGAAACCTCAACACTGAGTTGTCTCTCAATCAGTTGAGTGTTAGATGTTGATGGATGCTGTGTTTCTCCTAAATCAGTTGTGCCTTTGCTTCTCTCTACCATTGTATCAGTGTCAGTGATTTCCACTGATTCAGTGGTTTCTTCTTGTTCAGTTACAGGATTGAGCTTAGGCCTCTTTCGATAACTGATCTTGAACTGCTCACCTGTGGTTTCCATAGCTGAACTGGAAGCCTCCTCCCTATTTCTCTTTGGGTTTCTCTCCTTGTTTGCTGGAGTCTGTAAAATGGGCGGAATATTAATTGGTTCTCCCAGTTCAGGAACCTGCAAGAAGGAACTCTCATTAATTTGTCTTTCTACATTAATTAATGTATTTTCTACATCAACTGCAGTATCATCCATGTCAATTAGAGTGTTTTCCAACCATTCTGATTGATTGGAAAACCTCTCAATATCTAGTCTAGGATGATGGATGAAAGGTCCCAATTTTACCTTGAGCCTCAACTTATTTATGACTCCATGAGGGTCATACTACCACATAAAGCTAATTTTGAACTTCATTTGCTGCAACATCTTATCAGTTGGTACAACTTCTTTGGTATTGCAAATGAACGGGCCCAATTGATTTTTCATTTTGAACCGAGTTTTCTTCCTAGCTACTAGGAATTGATAATATGCCTAAAGTATTCTAGTACAAATATCCTCATGGGGAGGTCTTTGGGCAGTTTATAAGGGGCAAATTGGAATCCATAAATTCTTATTTCTGTGTGGTTTAGTACAGATACCAATCTCCCACCTTGTTGTTCTTGGCCAACTATAACACCCTCTTGATCTCTTGGCTATTTCTGTGCTAAGGGCTATTGGTCAGCATGTTCATGACTAGATGGAAAAATGAATCAATGAAGTCCTTAAAAGTGAATGCAGTGGAGTATTTCTGGATCAAGGGTGTCCAATAAATAATTGACCTTGGATTCCCTTTGGTATCCAACTTCTGGACGCTGACAGGGAATTTGTCTGATTGGTAATATAAAAACATGTGAAATAATACAGAAGAATACTTGAAAACTCTCTCAGTTGGTAGTCTGGTGAACTGTTCATGCATCCTGTCTGTAATGAACTGAGCATAGTTGTAAATCACATCAAGAGGATTGCCTGGGCTAAAAATGGAGAGGAAGGCTAGGACAACCTCATCCACATGCTCGTCTGTGGTGTATCCTAAGATGTGTGAGAGCACGGTAATAATTTGTCTGCCTCTCTTTGAAAAAATGGTGGCAGCATAAGGGGGACTGTCTGTGGGTGTATGGCAGTCCTCTATGATGAAAGTTTGGAAAATTTGGGCTATTTTGGGCAGGTCTAACTTGACTTAAAGGTCTAGAAAGTCTCCAATAGACAGTGGGGTCTCATTAGGGCTTGGTTGGACCTACAGAATTTGGTTGATAGATTCTGCAGTGATGGTAAATAACACTTGTTCGTCAGGGGTGATAATAGCTCTTTGGCTGGGAATATAGCAAGCATGACAGAAGTGGATGATGTCAGGGAATGAGTGTACTTCTAGGAACAAATACTTAGGCAAATTAGACTCCAAAAGGTGAACGTCATCATTCTGGTTTAGGAACTTGTTCGTACTCCAGCAGTGGAGCTTTAAAAAGGTAAGCAGGGGAAGCAATATCCTTTATTTGAAAATTTTTATCTGCTAATGCAAGTTGTTCGATGTCCAAGTGAGGAGTTTGCAGAGGTCTCATGTCCAGAGAGGTTTGGGAATTCATACTTGACTTTATAGATATGAATTAGGCTTTGAGGGGTTCTAGAAGTGAGGTTTAGGAGTTCTGTTACAGTGAGAGGGTAATTACAGTTTATAAAAGAAGGGTTTGGGGTATACAATTAAGTTTGTCTTCAATTTAGGCAAATTCCTTAATTTATTTCAATTAATTAACCTCTGAATGTAAACTTTACGTTTTCAAATTCAAGGGTCATTCTAGTTTTTCCAAGAATACTTAGAAATCAATGGTCTGGCTTGCAAACTGGGTTCATTGGTGAATGCAGAGGGTACAATAGCTTGAACTATCAACTGGTTGCTAGAATTAGGTGTCCAGAGCTTCTTCAAGTGGTAGATGGTGATCAATTTGGTAGCAGAGGTTCAGGGTGTCGTAAAATGGCTTGAGCAGCAGTTGCAGTGAAAACCGAGCAAAAAAAGTGAATTGGGGCTTTTTCTGCCTTTTAACGGGTAACAGTCACATTTTGGCGCAGAAAATATAAATGAACAGTGGGCAGTTTTTGGTTTGGGCAGGGAGGTGTTTTTCTGGGCCATCACACCACTTTTGGAGGGTAGACAGTATTTTTTGTGAGCACGCGATCTCACCTGGTGCCACCATGTAGCAAAACAACACCTAGGAAAAACCATGAATCTTGTGTGCTCTCGGGTTGTTATTGGTCGTATAATAAACCTGCGCGATATGGATGTGCACCGTCGGATCTGGGGGTAGGAGATCAGACGGTTGTCGCATGGTTAAGCTGCATGGAGGGAATCGGGAAAGGGATTTGTGGGGCCCGAGGTTTAATTACAGCAAATTGTAATTAATTAGTGTATAAGGTAGAGATTAAATATAAGCAGCAGGTTAATAAAGTGGGACCAGGGGTTATGTGGCGGATTTTTTTAACTGCACTAAGGGTTGGTGGGTTTAAAAGGGTTTGTTGGGGAAATATGAAGCAAGGATTTTAACTAGATAATGCGGGGGGATAAAAACTTAGGATAAGGGGGGTTTTATGGGTTTTTGAAGGGAAATGGGGAAATAATTAGGGGGGGAGTTAATATTTGCAATGGGGAATGGGTTTGACACTAGGGAAAAGGGGTTTTGGGCAGGGAAATGATTTTTGAAAAGTAATTACTAGGGAAATGTTTGAAACCAAGGGGTAAGGGTCAAAATGATGGGAAAAGGGGATTTATAAGTGATAAAGGGATAATGTGGAAATTAGCCAATAAACATGTGGTGCTATAGAGAAATGAGGGGAAATTAGTTCAACCAGCTTGTGAATATCTTTTCTTTCTAATAAATGCTCTTGCACATGAAACATAGGATTAAGCATGATAAATGTGCTTTTGACTCAACAACCTTATGCATTTGCAACCTTTCTTCTACCTACCCTTTATTTATCCTAACATTTTTTCTTCACTTTATTGGGTACATTTGAGCTTGCTGACCCTTTATTCCCTTTTCTTTTGACAATAAAACTACTTAATTCTAACCTTATAACCTCCAATGGATCAGATTAAGCTAATGAGCTCATTTTTATTCTCTACCTAACTACTGATCTACCAAGGTTAAATAGTTTGGCTAGATCTTTAATCTCTATCTATCAACATGAAATTTAAAGCATGAATGAGTCAAGATTAAGCTATTTGACCACCATGGATTCTGGAATTTCTAACAAGCTGCACACAACCTTATTTTGCATAGTAAGGTAAAAAGTAGTGGCATTTGAATTTGCACACTTTCATGATCTGGTTTATTTCTTTTTTGGGGGTTCATATTTTTCACCTTTTTGATATTTTTGTCTTTCTTTTTGTCCTTTGATTATTCTTTTAGGACATACCCTCTTTACATTTTTTAATTTTTAATATGGAAAACATTTTCCAGAAAGAAAAAGTATGTACAATATTACTAAACTAACCATAGCCAATTCAAAATTATGAATCCTATTATTATAGGACCCTAACAGTGGCTCCAAATGGGGATGGCATTTCCTAGTGAAATGTCAAGAAATTTATGATCAATATCTTTTGAAAATATTACTTTAGTTAACCTATAAACTATTCTTCTGTGATTCTACTTTATTCATACTTATGATGGTGAACCCCTCAAAGCTCAAGGGCTTCTCTCTAGGCTTCAACTTCAAAAGATTACCACCCAATCCAATCTAAACTCTGCAATGTTATATACAATGAGTAAAGTAAAGTGAACTATTGTTAATCTATGGATAAGTAATTCTTCGGCATTCTACCATTGACAGGTCCTCCTGGTGGATCTGTTCCATATAGTTCTCTCAAGAAAAAGGCATTGTTAGCTCTGTAACCATAAATGACATAAGGGCCTTGCCATAGGAAATAAAATTTTCCATGTTTTCCCTTATCTTATCTTCTAGAATCCAATTTAAGTACTTTGTCACCTATGTAAAAATCATCAACTTTAGTCTTTTTGTCAAAAATATTTTTGATTTCATCCTGGATCACTTGTGATTTGACATAGACTTCTTCTATGGTTTACTTCAAGTGTATTGTCTGATTTATCCTCCTTTGGATATCATTTGGTTCTACCTGCAACTCCTAGATGATCTTCATCACTGGTACTCCTAAAGAGGATGGAAAAACATCATCCATACAATATACTAACTGATAAGGAGATGTACCAATGGACTTTTTGGTAGTTAGTCTGTCTACCCATAAGGCATTGACCATTTTTGTTCCATGTCTTCTTGTTGTCTTCCAGTAGTTTCTTAATGATATTGAAAAGGCTTTTGTTTGAGGATTCTGCAAGTCCATTACCTTGAGGTTAATGGGTAGTGGAATGGCTAAGGGTGACGTGAAATTTGTTACAAAAGTCTACCATTTTCTTGGATTTAAAAGCAACTGCATTATCAGTAATGAGCTTTTGGGGGCATCCAAATCTTGACAGGATATTGTTTTCAAGGAATGAGATAATGACAGAGTCTATGGCTTGTCTAGAAGGGATGTCTTCTATCCATTTTGTGAAGTAATCAGTGGCTGTCAAAACCCATTTATGTTGGGCTGAGGAGGCTGGGTGAATTTCTCCAATGAAGTCTAAACCCCATTATTGAAATGGCACTTCGGTGGATATAGGTTTGAGAGGTAAAGGTAAAAGCTTTCTTTTTCCCTCAAATATCTGACACTTATGACAGGAGGTCACATGTTTCTTGACATCTGCAAAAAGGGTGGGCTAGTAAAAACCAGCCCTCAGAATTTTGTTAGCAGTATTTTTCCAATACAAGTGTCCTCCACAATCTCCTGCATGAAATTCTTGCATAATTTTATCAGCTTCATCTTTCAGTAAACAATTTAATAGAATGCCACCATTGTCTTTCCAAAATAAAGAATTATCTATGATACAATATTTCAATGATTTCATTTTCAAAAATATAGTTTTAGTTCTATATAAACCAGGAGGAGCTTGTAATTTTAGTAAAAAAAATATGATATTTGCATACCAAGGAGAATCTATAAAAATTTCACTGATCTGTGGAGTCGCCATCTCTTCCTAATCATCTAGGGCATGAAAATTCGATTCAGCCATGAGTTTAGCTAAACCTTGGCCTTTGATAAGTTTTGTAGGCTTTATTTCTATGTAATATTCCAAAATAGTGGAAAACCATTTGCCTCTCTTTCCTTTAGGCCCATTTTGTGTCAAAATGTCCTTTACTACTGAATTTGGAACATAAGCAATGATGTGTGAATACAAGATGTACACTCTGAAATATTTAATAGCCTTCACTAAATCTAGTGCTTGTTTTTCCATTATGTTGTACTTTAGTGTGGCATCTCTTAAATATTTATTGAAAAATGCAATAGGTTGCTCATATCCTTGGTCATTCTTTTGCAACAACACTGTTGCAATAGTATGTTCTGAAGCAAAATAAAAAATTATAAAATCTTTTTGAAAATTAGGACTTATGAGGACTGGAGTTTTTGTAAGGGCTTCTTTGATGGCCTCAAAAGATTGTTTAGCCTCTACAATCCATTTAAGTGCTGAATCTTTCCTTAAAATGTTATTTATTTCTCTAATTAATTCTGCTAAATTTGAAATGAATCTCCTAAGAAAATTTATTTTGCCTAAAAATTACTGTAATTCTTTGATGTTTCTAAGATGGGTGATGGTTAGGATTGCCTCTATTCTAGCAGGATCTATTCTAATTCCATCTTTGTATATTATGTGTCCCAAGAGTTTACCTTCTTCTAGACCAAAGAGTGTCTTTTTAGGATTTAAGGAAATATCAAATTTTATGCATTTAATGAAAACTCTTCTCAGGTGATCTAGATGTTCATTATCAGATTTAGAAAAGACTATGATGCCATCTTGGTAAGCAACTAGAAAGTCATGGATTTCTTTGGAAAAAGCTATATCCGTAGCTATTTGAAAAGTTTCTCCTGCATTCATTAATCCAAAAGGCATCTTCAAATACATAAAAGTACCCCAAGGAGTAGTAGATGTAGTCTTTTCTTGGTCCTCTGGTTGAACTAAGATTTAGTTGTATCCAAAAAATCCATCAACTAATGAAATTTTGGATGAGCCTACTACCCTCTAAAGAATATGGTCCATATTTGGGAGATGATAGTTATCTTTTAATGAGACCTTGTTCAAATTTCTGAAATCAACACAGAGTCTAATTCCTCCTGTTTTGTTCCTAGTAGTGACTAAGTTTGAGACCCAATCTAAATATCTAACGAGAGCTATGATTTGGGCATCATACATCCTTTTTATTTCCTTTTCAATTGATGGCATAAGAACTGGATTAATTCTCATAAGATTCTGTTTAAAAGGTTTATGCTTTTCTTTGATAAGTATCTTGTTGAATTATGATGGTGTCATAAGACTTAAGGTCTTCATAACTCCAGGCAAAGACATCTTGAAACTCTTTGAAGCTCCATTTTTGGTTTCCTAGTTAAATCATTTGAATCAAACAAATCTTCAAATGTGACTAATCCCTTAGGAAAAAAGTTATTTTTAAGGTTCAAAATTTTAGGATCTTCATTCATTATTTCTTCTATTTCTACATTTTCTAAGTTATCTATTTCTACTTTAGTGAAATTACTAGGTTTACCTATATCTAAAATATTTACATCTATGTCACTATCTATGTTATTTTCTACTGTACAGTCTGTATCTATATTACAATTTTGAAAATCACCTTCAACATTCATGAAATCATAAATTTGAGAATCTTGTGAGAAAATCTGCCAATATTTCAAATTGTCAGGTATAACAGGCCTATGTCTCACTTCTATAGTGTATGGGTGGTTGGTCTGAAAAGGAAATTTGCAGGTACTAGAAAAAGTGGCCAGACTATGAGCCTGCATATTTTGTTTCCTAGGAATGGCAGCAAAATCTGTTTCCAGAAGGTCTTTAACAAAATCTAGGACAGTCTCTCTATATTGGCCAAGTCTCGGATTATTTACAGAGTATTCACCTTTGATTTGTTTAATAATCAATTCTAAATCTCCCATTATAGAAACTCTTTTGGCTCCATGTTTTCTAACGATTTGTAGTCCTAAGATTAGAGCTTCATATTCTGCCATGTTGTTTGTGGCTTTAAATTTTAATCTAAATGCATGACCTTTAGAATGATTATTCTCAATGTTGTGAATCCACACTCCTGCACCTGCTCCTAGTCTATTCATAGATCCATAAAAATCCAAATGCCATAGAGATTCATGAAAAATGTTTTCACTATCAGGAGCTTTGTATTTTTCTTCTATAGCTGTGATTTGATTGTTGTCATGTTTTGAATTGTACAATATGAGAGAGTCCATATCATAATGCATGGAGTATATAGGGAAATTCTGGGGTTTTTTAGCACTACTCACCTTGTATTTCATCAATGTTTCTCTATAAAGTTTTCTTTGTTGACAAAAAACAGAGATGGTGGCATATGACATATCTAACTATAAAGATCCCTATAATTTTGCTCCCCATGAGTGAGATAACAACATTCCATATTTGGGTGGGATGTCAGCAACTACTATGTCCATCACAATACTCTTTGTTGGGCACTGGACTAGAGTCACACATAAATCCTTAATCATACTGAGGCATTTAACTTGGCTAGAGTCAAAGGAAAACATGTCCTTATATGGTCTAGTCATATCTAAGTTTAGTCTCTCCATAATTGCTTTTGGCATTAAGTTATGGGATGCCCCTACGTCTAGCATAGTATTATGTAATATTATATCATGAATGTTCAGGCTAATGTAGAAAGGAGGGATACCCCCTTGCTGATGTGTACCATTTACTTTAGGACCAAACAATAACTCAGGTTGATCATCATTCAAATTCACAGCATCCTCTCCTTCACCTATATTCAATGTTTCAGTGATTTGTGATCTATATGATTCATTTTTCACTAGCTCAGTCAAAGGAACTGATATTTTCAATTTTTCTATCTCAGTCTTAATGTTGAAAGGCAATTGAGTTTTTCTTGACTGGATGAGATCTTCCTTAGCAAATGTGGTCTGTGTATTTTTATCTTCTTTTTCAGTACTAGGCACTTCAGTCTGTGTTTCAGCAGTTTTGTTTTGAATTCTCTTATTTGGAATGATTTGAGTAACAATTTCAGTTTGAGTTTCAGATGAAGTTATATCTACAATTTTTGGGCTGGAAGTCTCTTGAGTTCCCCTAGGGAGGATTTGTAAAACTTTGGTGACAGGAGCTTCTGTTATCTTTTTAGTTTGGGTTTGGATTGATCTCTTAGTGGGAGTTTCATTGTTCTTTTTACTTCTTAGGTTATACTGTTTGTGAACCTCATATATGGAAGATTCATAGCCCTGTTTAAAGTCAAAGGACTCTCCATATTCTAACTACAATTGTTGCAGCATGTACAATTCATGTTATTCTTGAGTAAGAAAAACAACATCTTCATTTTTAATCCCTAATAGGTTTATCTGGGTGTCATCCTCTCCCTCATGGTTTTGTGAACCCTCAGCATAGTTTTCCTAGAAGGGTGGTCTAATTTGCTGATCTGGTATAACATTCTTTCTGGAATTAGGATTCTTCCTAAAGTTGGGGTTTCTTATTGGGGGTGGCTATTGATTCTCCCACTGATTTTTTCTTTCCATGTTTTCTAATCTATCCATTATTCTTTCTACACTCTTTGCTAAACTATCTATTTTACCATCAGAAGTTGAAGTTTCCTCTTTAATAACAACTCTTTTTTCATTTCTCATCCTAGCTTTCTTAGCTAATAGATTGGCTTCTACACTAACATCATTACTTTGCATTTGTTCCAATGTTTCAGGGTTTCTTTCCCTTAATTGGTATGACATATCAGTGTCAAAACCATCAGGGAATTTGATCAATGCTAGGTCTGGTGGAGGCTTAATATTAGCAGGGATTGCATTGTAGATGCTATTGAACCTAGTACAATAATCCTGAACTGACTCATTAGGAGCTCTTCTAATGTTATCATATTCAAAAAGTATTTACAGAGGGTTTTTCTTTCTCTCCCATCTATCAATGAATAATCTATGAAAAACAACTAAGTCTGCAATATGATTAGCAGGTAAAGCTTTGAACCATTTCTTAACATCCCCAGTTAATGTCTGGGCAAAAAACCTCATTTGGACATCAGATTCATCAATCTCATGCAACTCAAAATAGTCAGTCATTTTTTTCACATGTTGTTGGGTAGTATACAAACCAGTAGCATCAAACAAAAAGATTTTGCTTTGATAATGTTGGAGTATGGCATGGAGTTGTGCTGGTAAAACCAAAGGTGCATATTGGTCTACCATGGATGAGATTCTAGTTTAACTAGTGGGGAAAGTAGTGATGCTTGAGGAAGGGCTTGAAATGGATGGAGATGAACTATATGAGGTTGAGGTGTTTGGTTGGATAGGAAGCTAATGAAAAACTAGTTTAGGGGAATGAAATGTGGTGGATATTATAGGTGAGGTGGTAGTAAATGAAGGTGTATTTACAGTATTGGAAGATTGTGCAGAAATTTCAGAGGCGGCAGTAGTGAGGGCAGCTAATTCAACTAATTTTTGAAGGTAGGCATCATCTATATGGCTTATCAATTTAGGGGTTAAATATTCTAGCTTGTCAAAAGTATCCAACTCAATTTTATCTAAATCTAGATGTATAGGCACCTTTTTTGACTCAATGAATTGAATAAAATTAGGGTCTACCACAGTTTCATGAATTGAATTTTCTGATTTAGTTCTAAACAATGAGAGTTCAAATGATAAATCAAATGGAATTTCCTCTAAAGTTGATAATTCCTCGGGAGTGAATTTGCTTTAACTAACTGGCTACTACTTGCTTGAGTTTCTACCTTTTTTGGTTTTCTTAAAATCCTGTCAGGGTCATCAACTATTGTAGCAGGATTTGGATCTATATTTGCCCTGGTATAGTGAGTCTTCTTGGGAGCCATAATTTTAACTTTTTAATTGTTTTTATGAAACTTTTCAACAACAATTTTCTTAAAATGACCTTAAGGGGCAAAATATGAAATTTAATATTTCCTTAAAGCTTTATTACACTAAGGATCAAAGTCCCCAGTATGGTCGCCAATGATGTTATCACTCCAAAATTTCTTTAGAAGTTGTTAGAGAAAGAAATGATAGAGGTAACCACAAACCAACTTTGGAGATTAGGATCTAGCCTTCCTAATTCTCAGAGAGGACTCTCTCTTTATGTTTTAACTTTGTTTATTTAATTGATTTTAGGCTAGTTATGTTTGTACTTGGGTTTTGATTTGGATTTGGTGGTGGGATCACTTACTTAGATGAATAGATGGATGTCTTTTACCATTGGGCTATGGGGTCAAATATCAAGTAAACATGACTGGATCAAGTTCTAAAAATAATGTATACAGGGCAAGATAGTTGAGTTACTTCAGATCTCAAAGGTTGGATGGTGAAGTGGTTTTCAATCATATCTAGGGAGAAATTAAGGGTTACTTAGGCCAGATTATGAAGAAAATGAAAGAGGTCAACCGGGATGGGAGAGCAATTAAGGATTCTCAGATCCATATATCAGAAGAAAACATAGAAATGATCAATTGTTCAAAACATAGTGTACTTAAACAAATTTTGATATAAATTTCCAGTTAATTCATTCAACTTTAGATAACATTTAAGTTTGTGAAACATATAAGAAAATAAAAAAATTGACAAAGAAAATACTTCACTGTAATATCTCAACACATGAATCCTGTAATCCAATCTCTTTATTACTTGGTCCAGTCTGTTGACATGAAGTTTGGTACAATAACCCTTAGGTTTATGATCAAAATAACTCTACAAATGTATAAAAATCCACCCCCAATACTTTGAATTATGAAATATTTATACAAAAATAATTTACAAAATATCCCAAACTGTCTTGGGAATTAATCTAGGAGAAAGAAATATCTTCATGCAAGAAGATAAAGACAGATATTGAACTGCTGTATGTTGTCCCTATTTATTAGGTTGTGCTATCTTTATGCTCTGATATTTTTCCTTTTAATCCACGCTTTGATGTTTGGTCTTCATGCTGGATGTTCTTTTCACTCTGACCTTTCAATTGATACACTTTCACCTAATACTCTTTCATCTGGTTGCCCTATCATTATCCTTTTATTATGCTTTTTAATCTTATTGTATATTTTTACATTTTGACTATGTGTTTCTAAAGTAAGTTATTCAATTTCTCACATGTTTCTACATTTTGTAATTGGATAATTATCATTTTCCTATAAATCTCATCTACCTACATGTACTTGGTAAAAGTGGGTTTATTCACAAAAAGGTGTTTTACCTCATGCTAGAGGTAAAACAAGTTCTCTAAAGTCTGGTATAGGACCTTTCCAGTAGGAATCCCCTTCATAGATGAAGTATTTACTTGATCTCTAGCCACTTCTCTTATATTTTTGTTGTAGTCCTCTTGTCGCATCAATTTGTCATTTATTACTAAGGGATTGGGAAGACCCTTTTGCCTCAAAACTTCAAAATTAACCATGAATCTGTCTATAGCCAATTGCATGGTTTGGCACTTATCTTCAAGGTTCAACATTAAATTCCTCTTGGTGAGGACCCTTTTTACTTCCAGTATTGTACTTGTCCTATTAGGTATCTCTAGCTCCTGTAATTCAGACTTGTTTTTGGAGTTGAGGAAGTGAATGATCCTAGTGGATTCCTCTGGCATGTCTCCCAGTTCTGTTTTCACTCTTTGTATGGCTTCTGTAGCCTCTTTTACTAAGTCAATCTATTCAAAAATCACTTGGATGGATGGCCAAATATCATTGACAGAGTCAATGATAAGGCCCACAATTGCTCCTTGGCTTGGCCAAGTGGTTCCTTCAAAATCAATTCCTTCTCCAAGATTTTTATTCTTTCATTCATCTTGGTTGATTTCTGCACTTCTTCTTTGTGCATAATCTATGCAAGCTTATAGTCAATCTCTAGACTAGTTATCTTTTCCTTGAGCTTGTTCATTTCTGTGGTATGAATGGACATATCTTCCATTGCCTTTACCAATTTACTAGCCTCATCTCCTGGCTAAGTTGTTGTTATTGACCTTGTTGCTGATGTAGACACTGTTGAAGCTGGGAGAGTTGTAGCCATTGGAGCTATGGGAGCTAATGATGCTACCAAAGTGGAAGGTACTGTAGTCATAACTGTTGGGATAACAGTGGCAGGGACAGTCTCAAGACTAGCTTGTTTTAACTATATCAAGCTATCTAACTCCTTTTCAATTTCTTTCAATTGATCATTCAATTGTAAAACCAGGTCCATCATCTCCTCCTTATTTGTTTGGCTCTCCAGGACCTCTTTTGTCTATGGGCGCTCTGCATAAGTTTTAGTTGTTTTTTGAGGGATACAATGTCCTCATTCTTCTTCTTGATCAATTTCTCAACAGCTTTGATGTCATTGGGATCATGTCCCAACTCAATTACCAAGTCCACCAATGACTTGATCCTGTTGTCTTGGCCTGTAAGGAGGCCTTTTCTAATTTATATTGTGTTGTAATGTTATCCAATGAACTTTGCAGCTTATGTGCAGCCATGGCCTTTCCTGTCAAGGTGGAGTAGATCATCTCACCTGCCTGTTTATGGAATTCAATCTGGTCAATGGGATGAACATCCCTGACCAACACCTCAAAGTCTGTTTTTCTGTAATCATCTGATGTCTTTGGTTGTTAGACAGTAGTTTGCATGAAGGACACCTGCATTTTTCCTATTTTGATGTCAAAAGCTGACATTAACCTGCACTAATTTGTTATGTGTGCTTGAAGTACTGAGCATAGGTTTCAGCCTTCAACTTCTCATTTCTCAATTTGATTTCCTTATACATTTCCTTGATATCTTTTTCTTTATCTGCTAGCCTGGTGAAAGAAGAAACCTCAACATTGAGCTATCTCTCAATCAATTGAGTGTTATATGTTGATGGTTATTTTCTTTCTCTTGAAGCAGTTGTGCCTTTGCTTCTCTTTGCCACTATATCAGTGTCAGTGATTTCCACTGATTCAATGGTTTCTTCCTGTTCAGTTACAGGATTGAGCTTAGGCTTCTTCCTGGAACTAATCGCGAGTTGCTCATCTGAGGTTTCCATAGCTGAACTGGAAGCCTCCTCCCTGTTTCTCTTTGGGTTTCTCTCCTTGTTTGCTGGAGTCTGTAAAATGGGCAGAATATTCATTAGTTCTCCCAGTTCAGGAACCTGTAGGAAGGAACTTTCATCAATATGTCTTTCTACATTAATCAATGTATTTTCTACATCAACTACAGTGTTATCCATGTCAATTAGAGTGTTTTCCAACCATTTTGATTGGTTGGCAAACCTCTCAATATCTAGTCTAGGATGATGGATGAAAGGTCACAATTTGACCTTGAGCCTCAACTTATTTATGACTCCATGAGGGTCATACTACCACATAAATTTGTTTTTGAACTTCATTTGCTGCAACATATTATCAACCTCTGGTCCAGCTTCTTTGGTATTGCAAATGAATGGGCCCAATTGATTTTTCATTTTGAACCGGGCTTTCTTCCTAGCTGCTAGGAAGTTGACTTCATCAGAATTGATAATATTCCTAAAGTATTCTAGTGCAAAGATCCTCATGGGGAGGTATTTGGGAAGTTTATAAGGGGCAAGTTGGCATCCATAAATTCTTATTTTTGTGTGGTTATGGTACAGATACCAGTCTCCCACCTTGTTGTTCTTGGCCAACTGTAACACCCTCTTGATCTCTTGGCTGATTCTAGGCTGAGGGCTACTGGTCAGCATGTTCATGACTGGATGGACAAATGAATCAATGCATTCCTTAAAAGTGAATGCAGTGGAGTATTTCTGGATTAAGGGTGTCTAATAAATAATTGACCTTGGATTCCCTTTGGTATCCAACTTCTGGATGCTGACAGAGAATTTTTCTGATTGATAATATAGAAACATGTGAAATAATACATAAGAATACTTGAAAACTCTCTCAGTTGGTAGTCTGGTGAACTATTCATGCATCATGTATGCAATGAACTGAGCATAGTTTTAAATCACAGCAGGAGGCTTGCCTAGGATAAAAATGGAGAGGAAGGCTAGGAAAAATTGATCCACGTGCTCATATGTGGTGTATCCTAAGATGCATGAGAGCATGGTAATAATCTGTTTGCCTCTCTTTGAAAAAATGGTGGCAGCATAAGGGGGACTATCTATGGGAGTATGGAAGTCTTATATGATGAAAGTTTGGAAAATTTGGGCTATTTTGGGCAGGTCTAACTTGACATAAAGGTCTAAGAAGTCTCCAATAGATAGTGGGGTCTCATTAGGGCTTGGTTGGACCTACAACATTTGGTTGATAGATTCTGCAGTGATGGTAAATAACACTTGTTGGTCAGGGGTGATAATAGCTCTTTGGCTAGGAATATAGCAAGCATGACAGAAGTGGATGATGTCAGGGAATGGGTGTACTTTTGGGAACAAATACTTGGGCAAATTAGACTCCCAAAGGTGAATGTCATCGTTCTAGTTTAGGAACTTGTCCTTACTCCAGCAGTGGAGCTTTAGAAGGTAAGCAGGGGAAGCAGTATCCTTTATTTGAAAATCTTTGTTTGCTAATGCAAGGTGGTCGATGTCCAAGTGAGGAGTTTGCAGAGGTCTCACGTCCAGAGAGGTTTGGGAAGCCATACTTGAGTCTATAGATATGAATTAGGCTTTGAGGGGTTCTAGAAGTGAGGTTTAGAAGTTCTGGTACAATGAGAGGGTAATTATAGTTTATAAAAGGAGGGTTTGGGGTATACAATTAAGATTGTCTTCAATTTAGGCAAATTCCTTAATTTATTTCAATTAATTAACCTCTGAATGTAAATTGTATGTTTTCAAATTCAGGGGTTGTTCTAGTTTTTCCAAGAATACCTGGAAATCGATTGTCTAGCTTGCAAATTGGGTTCATTGGTGAATGCATAGGGTACGGTAGCTTGAACTGTCAACTGGTTGCTTGAATTAGGTGTCCAAAGCTTCTTCAGGTGACAGATGGTGGTTAATTTGGTCGTAGAGGTTCAGGGTGTCGCAAAATGGCTTGAGCAGCAATTGCAATGAAAAATGAGAAAAAAGAGTGAATTGGGGCTTTTCTGGCCTTATAACGGGTAACAATCACATTTTGGTATGGAAAATATAAATGAACAGTGGGCAGTTTTTGGTTTGGGTGAGGAGGTGTTTTTCTGGGCCATCGCGCCACTTTTGGAGGGCAGGTGGTATTTTTTGCAAGCACGCGATCTCCCATAGTGCTGCCACGTAGCAAAGCAATGCCTAGGAAAAACCACGAATCTCACGTGTTGTCGGGCTGTTATCGGCCGAATAATAAGTCCACGTGATATGGATGCACACCATCAGATCTGGGGGTAGGAGATCAGATGGTTGTCGCATGGTTAAGCTGCAAGGAGGGAATCGAGAAAGGGATTTGTGGGGCTCGGGGTTTAATTACAGCAAATTGGAATTAATTAGTGTATAAGGTCAGGATTAAATATAAGCAACGGGTTAATAAAGTGGGATCAGGGGTTATGTGGCGAGGTTTTTTAACTACACTAAGGGTTGGTGGGTTTAAAAGGGTTTTTTGGGGAAATATGAAGTGGGGAAATTAATTAGATAATGCAGGGGGGTAAAAACTTAGGATAAGGGGGTTTTTATGGGTTTTTGAAGGGAAATAAGGAAATTATTAAGGGGGGAAGTTAATATTTGCAATGGGGAATGGGATTGACACTAGGGAAAAGGGGTTTTGGGTAGGGAAATGATTTTTGAAGAGTATTACTAGGGAAATGTTTGAAACTAAGGGGTAAGGGTCAAAATGATGGGAAAAGGGGATTTATAAGTGATAAAGTGATAATGGAGAAATTAGCCAATAAACATGTGGGGGTATAGAGAAATGAGGGGAAATTAGTTAAACCAGCTTGTGAATATCTTTTCTTTCTCATAAATTCTCCTGCACATGAAACATAGGATTAAGCATGATAAATGTGCTTTTGACTCAGCAACCTTGTGCATTTGCAACCTTTCTTCTACCTACCCTTTATTTATCCTAACATTTTTTCTTCACTTTATTGGGTGCATTTGAGCTTGCTGACCCTTTATTCCCTTTTCTTTTGACAAGCAAACTATCTAATTCTAACCTTATAACTTCCAATGGCTCAGATTAAGCTGATGAGCTCATTTTTATTCTCTACCTAACTACTGATCTGCCAAGGTTAAACAATTTGGCTAGATCTTTAATCTCTATCTATCAACATGAAATTTAAAGCATGAATGAGTCAAGATTAAGCTATTTGACCATCATGGATTGTGGAATTTCTAACAAGTTGCACACAACCTTATTTTGCATAGTAAAGTAAAAAGTAGTGGCATTTGAATTTGCACACTTTCATGATTTGTTTTATTTCCTTTTTTGGGGTTCATATTTTTCACTTTTTTTTTATCTTTTTGTCTTTCTTTTGGTCCTTTGATTATTATTTTAGGGCATACTCTCTTTACATTTTTTAATTTTTAATATGGAAAACATTTTTCAGAAAGCAAAAGTATGTACAATATTACTAAACTAACCATAGCCAATTCAAAATTATGAATCCTATTATTATAGGACCCTAACAGATGATATGGTGAGTCTTTCTCTTCTAGGACTCCCAAAGAGTTGGCATAGTTATCAGGACTCTGTCAGTGGTCAGGCGAAGTTGCCAGATTGGGAATGACTGTGGTCGGATTTAATGCAGCAGGATATCAGGATGAGCACCAAGGATGGCTTTTCATTAAATACTGATTATGAAGAGAATTGTGCCTTAGCGATTAAGGTGAAGAAGGGGAAAGGGAAAGTTTCCCATTCCAAATTGGATTCTTATCATGGATGTAAGAAGAAAGACATGATGAAAGTTAACTGCTTTCATTTTCATGAGCTGGGCCATTTTGCTACAAGTTGTCCGCTCAAGAAGTCCAAGAAGAAGTCCTTAGGAGGAGTGATGGGTGAGGCTTTGGCCTCTCAATTTGAATTGGACTTTTCCCTCATTGCATGCATGGTGTCATCAATGATGGGAAGTGTATGGTACTTAGACAATGGAGCTTCATTCCACATCACTGGCGACAAAGAGTTATTCAGTGACCTGGAGGAGAATGATCTCTAGATGCATATCGAGATGGGTGATGACGGGAAGTATAGTGTTATTGGATTGGGCACGATTTCTTTTTAGATGAAGCATGGGGATCCAATCACCTTGAATAATGTTATGTATGTTCCTAAGTTGAAGAAGAACTTGGTATTTTTTGCCATGCTTGAGGATATAGGTTATGATGTGATCTTCTCGAAAGGAAAGGTGTTCCTTCGACACATAGCCATTGGTCAGGTAAATAAGATAGGGATTCAGGTGAAGAATATCTATAAGTTGGAGGTAGAGGAGTGTGCTTATTTGAGCACAAAATCAAAAAGGGTGTAGAGCCAAGATGTTGGTGAGTTCTGGCATAGGCGATTGGGCCACTTGCATCATGGAGCTTTGAAGATATTGCAACAGATCTCTATCGGTGTTCCCAAAGGTATGCTTGAGCAAGTTGATACATGCAAGGGGTGTACTTTGGGAAAATACACCAAGTCTTCCTTTGGAGACAGAGACAATCGAGCAGAGGCTATTCTAGAGAGATTCCATTCAGATGTGTGTGGACCATTCTTGACAGCATCCATGGCCAAACACAGGTATTATGTTATACTTTTTGATGACTATTCTCATAAATGTTGGATATTTTTCATGCAGAAAAAGGGTCAAACTTTCACAAAGTTTTGTTAGTTTAAAGAATTGGTTGAGAAAGGGTCGAGAAAGAAGGTTAAATCTCTACAGAGTGATAATGGTGGTGAGTATGTTTCAAACGAGTTTAAGAACTTTTGTCTGGAGGAAGGGATTAAACGAGAGTTGACGACGCCCCATAACCCTCAGTAGAATGGGGTGGCCGAGAGGAAGAACAGAAGAATATTACGGGCAACAAGGGAAATTTTAAATGATCAGATCCTACCACTACACTTGCAGGTTGAGGCATGCAACAAAATGGTTTATGTTTAGAACCGTAGACCACAACTGACACTTGAGATGAAGACACCAAAGGAGGCTTATTCCGATAAGAGGTCAAATGTTGGTCACTTCAAGATTTTGGGTCATCGGTATATTTCCATGTGACCAAAGATGCATAGAAGAAGCTTGAGCCGATAACAGAGTTGGACATATTTGTGGGGTACACTGATACACCTCACAACTATCGAGTGTACTTGCCAACCAATAGGGTGACAATGGTTCACATGGATGTAAGATTTGATGAGGACAAGGCCATTGAGTTTCCATTGAGAGGGAGCTTGAGCTACATGTGGTTGATGAGATTTCAGCTCCTAAGGTTGAGGAGCCTCAGATTGATGTGGAGCAGCCACATGCAGAGAATTTAGGAGTGGAGACATCCACTCAGAAAAAGTCTTCCAAAGAGGGAAAAAATCACACCAGAGAGGCTGACAGATTATTGGATGATGCATGGGAGAATGTGGGAGCACCCACTTCTTAGCGTAGGTAGAGGAGATCACTTGAGAGGTGCATTAGATGCATGGCTCTTATGGGTCAATGTGTTGTGATAGAGTTATCTTCCTTTAAGGAAGCAGTGCAGGAACCGGTTTGGGTTGATGCCATGGTGGAGGAGTACGACTCCATAGTTCATAATAGTATTTGGAATTTGGTCCCGAGGCCATAGGACAAGTTAGTGGTGAGCTCCCATTGGCTTTACAAGGTAAAGAAAGCTGTAGATGGTAGTGTGGAGAAGCATAAGCTTAGATTTGTGGCCCGTGGATTTTTATAGGTAGAGGGGATTGACTATGATGATACCTTTGCTCCTGTTGCAAGGTACTTGCCAATCAGATATATATTGGCACTATCAGCACAAATGGGTTGGAAGATACATCAGATGGATTTGAAGACAACCTTCCTTAATGTCATGATTGAGGAAGAGGTGTACATAGCATAGCTTGAAGGTTTTGAAACCTTTGACCATGAGTCAGATGTGTGTCGACTCAAAAGAGCGTTGTATGGGCTGAAGCAAGCACCCTGTGTTTGGTACACTAGGATAGATAGCTACTTCAATGGGCTAGGCTTCACGAAGAGTGAAGCGAATGTGAACCTGTACCACCTAGTGGTGGAAGGTAAGTTGTTGATCATTTTACTTTATGTTGATGATCTCATACCGGCAGGTGATGATCAACTGATCAAATCTTGCAAGGAGGACCTTGCAAGAGAGTCTGAGATGAATGACATGGGGCTCATGCATTACTTTCTTGGCATGAAGGTATGACAGGGAGGTGGGGAGTTGTTTGTGTCTCAGGGCAAGTATGCCAACAAGATACTCAGGAGATTCTGCATGGAGATCAACAAACCCATGGAGACTCCTCTCGCAGGTAACTAGAGGAAGGAGGAGGCTAATTAAGGGGAAGTAGTGGAAGCTACTATTTACAGGCAACTTGTGGGTTCACCCATGTACTTGGTGAACACACGACCAGATATGTGCAGTTAACCAGATTAGTCAAGTGATGGTTAGGCCTACCAAGATGTATTGGAAGGCATAAAAGCATGTGTTGAGATACCTTAGGGGCACTTCTCAGTATGGATTATGGTACATATGGACAGAGGGAGTGAAGCTTCAAGGCTTCACCGATGCAGATTGGGCAAGGAGTCCATCTGATAGGAAGAGAACATTAGGAGGGATCTTCAGTATTAGGTCAGCAGTAGTTTCTTGATATAACAAGAAATATAGATTGGTTGCACTCAGTTCGGCAGAGGCATAGTACATGGTTGTGAGTCAGGTAGTATGTGAGGCCATCTGAATAAGGAAGATCCTGGTTTGTTTGTTCAGTCATCAAATGGATCCAACTATGATTTACTACGATAATCAGAGTTGTATCAAACTCTCTTAAAATATGGTTTTTCATTATCGGTCCAAGCATATTGATATTTGATATCATCATCTCAGAGATTGTGTATTGAGGTGGATTATGTTGTTAGAGTACATTCCCACAGAGGAGCAAGATGCTGACATTTTGATAAAGGCATTGTCAAGATGTAAATTCGAGTTTCACAGAGACAGGATCAGGGTAGCTGATAATCCCTTTCTTGTTGAGAGGGAGTGTTGAGAAATGGCAACAAGAAATTCCATTTTAATTTTTCCTTGAATTAAACTGAGAATTAAAATTGAATTCTGTTCTCATAGCAACTTGTAAATAGTTAATTAAGTTTAATTAGCTTAATTAGCTTTGGAATTTCGAGTTGGAAGTCTTTCTAAAGCCATGTATATGTTCACCTTATCTTTTAGGGGTCTAGTATGAGTTTAAGTATGAGTTGTAATTAGATAACTCAGTTTACTGAGTTATGTTTAGTTAAATTAGTTCCAAACTATATGTGGAACTAATAGAGAGTTAAGAGTCAGTTGATGCACTAATTCACTCACTAGTGCTACTCTAGTTAACTTAAGATTCCCTCATCAGAAACTCATGCATGTCGATTCTGAGAAAGACCCAGTTGAGACTAGAGTGTAGGGACAATGTACTATTGGTTGTATGATTTACTGAGTTGTATAGATCATGCATGCAATCAGGAACTGAACCTAGTGTGGATTGCGCAGTTTTGGATGCACTGGCCTCTCATTAATATGGGCTATTCAGTCATAGGAATTGTGCAAGGAAATAGGAGCTTGGAGAGTTGTAGAATTGACTAAGTGTTGTTCAAGAGCTTGCTTGTGATCTGAGGATTGATTATACTAAGTGTTGGGATTGTTCTTGTGAGAACAAGCATTGTATTATCATCTTGGATTTCTGATATATGCAATACAGATAATGGGATGGCATCCCATTAATATGGGCTATTCAGCCCTAGGAATTGAGCAAGGAAATAGGAGCTTGGAGAGTTGCAGAATTGACTAAGTGTTGTTCAAGAGCTTGCTTGTGATCCGATGATTGATTATACTGAGTACTGAGATTGTTCTTGTGAGAACAAGCATTGTATTATCATCTTGGATTTTTGATATGTGCAATACAGATAATGGGGTTTTGAGTTGTGGCTTTCCCCAGATAAATGTTGTGTCATGTGTCTTCGATTATCTTCCTCTTGTCAATTATTTTTTTCATCAATCTATTGGATTCTGCTAGTTGAAAGTAGAAGTAGATTCTTTTCCTGTGCTTTAGTAAATTGCATGAGCTTGTGAAACTACAGGATTTTCTACAACATATCCTCTTGATCTCAATGATATTCATCTTAGCTCAAGAATAATATTACAAAAAAAGAGATTCTCTCGATGTCATTGAAGGACAACATTCAAAAAAAGAAGATTCAAATGAGAAGACCAAAGAATCATGGGCTTGACTCAATGAAGAGCAGACATCAAAATTAGAGATTGAGAAAGTTCCCTCATGTTTACCATCAGATCCTCCATGTGTTCAAGAGAATAATCAACAAAAATAAGAAGATCTAAATTTCATGGAAGAAGAAGACATCCAATACGATCCAAATCAACAAGTGGACTAGGGGCATCACAACTATATTGAAATATGGTTCCAGACAATCATTAAGTTGCAACAACACACTCTTCTTCCATAATTTTTTATCTCATCTCAATCAAAGCAGTTGGTATCTCACATTCAGGTACATGTCAAAGCATATGTTTCGATCCTAGACATGATTTTATTTGTCATCCTATTTTGCAAGTGGATCCATTAGAAGTATTCCTACACTTGAAAATGATTTTGTTTTTTTCAAGTAGAGTAGGATAGAAAAAAAATGGAAAAAATAAAATAAGAGAAAAAATAAAATCTCAGGTGAAAACCTCATTTGAGGTGCCTGAGATTGTCTCATTGATTGAAAACATCCATAAGGCGGTCAATGGGTTGGAAAAAAGAGAAAAGAAAAATCCTAGGTGAAAACCTCCTTTGGGGTGCCTAGGCAAACCTACTAGTTGAAAACCCCATTGAGGTAATTAGTAGGCCTAAAAGAAAAAAATGAAAAAATGAAAAGGAAAATAAATATTTGCTCCATGTATCTCTCTCTCATGAATGTAGGGGTTCTACAACCTTTGCAAGCAACAATAACACTTTAGCACCAAAAGGAAAAAAAAATGGTCAAAAATTCTACTCAAAGGAAGTCAAACTTGGACTTTCTCCTCCTTTTCTCAGATGCTACAACAGGACCAAGGCCATGCCAATCCATCACCTTCATCTATTTCCACCATTCACCCATCATTCCCAAGCTTTTACCATTCATTTTCCTGGCTGTCCTAAAATGCTATAGGAGGGCTTTGTTTTGCTATAGGAAACCAAAATACACAAAGCATAAAATTGTTTTTATCATATATAAAAAAGTGTGCATCCATTTTTCGATCTGTTTCATGGGGATATGCATATGGATGATGGTAACATGTTTAAGAAATTTTAGTAAATTTTGGTGAACACGTTTTGAGAAATCAACCTCCGTCACCTACAACCATTTTTTATTTTTCTCGAGATTCATGCATACATTAGCCAAGATTTGTTTTGGGTAGGTGCATAAGGATGATGGAAATGTGCTCATAATATTTCAAGCCAATCCAGCCTATCGTTTGAGATATATTCATAAAACAATGTTGCTATAGGAGGCTATCCTAAAATGCTACAAGAAGGTCTGAATTGCTACAAGATGGTTGAGAAGAAGCTAAAGGAGACATATCCGATTGGATGAAGGGTTCAAAAGGTCATTTATTCTTTAGGGAAGGATGAGAGAGGTCTCCCAACACCACTTTCATCACTCATCCACTCCATCTAACCAAAATTAATCTTCAAATCCACTTTGCGTTACATGAAAAAAAAAAACAAACAAACAAAAACAAAAATTCAGCAATTTCAAAAAATTCTGGTGCACATGTTTCGAGAAATCAACCTTTGTAACCTACAACCATTTTTATTTTTTCTCGAGATTCATGCATAAATTGGCCAAGATTTTTTTTGGGGAGGTTCATAAGGATGATGGAAACATTCTCATAAAATTTCAAGCCAATCCATCCTACCGTTTGAGAGATATTCATAAAATAGTTTTGCTACATGAGGCTATCCTGAAATGCTACAGGAAGGTCTGAATTGCTACACAATGGCTGAGAAGAACCTAAAGGAGGCGGATACAATTGGATGAAGGGTTCAAAAGGTCATTTATTCTTTAGGGAAGATTGAGATAGGTCCCCCAACACCACTTTCTTCACTCATCCACTCCATCTAACCAAAATTCATCTTCAAATTCCACTTTGTGTTACATGAAAAAAAAAACTTTGTCATCAACTTTTCCACTACCTACACCACCCCTTGATGATTTTAACCATATCTTTAAACCTCCTATGACTTTACATCAATTCCACATACAATAATGAGGTATATGAGAGGAATTAAATGACTGCTACATGAAGAGGATTCCTCTTGTAGCAGCCTGCACAGTTCCAACAAGATCTTGAACTAGATTTTTTGCAGCTCTAGAATAGAAGATCCAACCACCCTGAGGCATTATGAGGCCATTCATGAATCTTAGAAGGGCCACACCATCCCTGAAGAGAATATGTAAGGTCATCCATCAACTCCAACAATAATAGATTGAACACCAAAAAGAGGCCTGCACACAAAAAAGATTTCATCAGTCAAAAAAGGCATCATGCTATGAAGACCTATGCATCAACAAACAAAGGAAGTCAACACCTCCAAAATCATCATGTTATGAAGCTCAAAAACAAAATTTTAGCCAAGGATGTGAAGCAACAACAACAAAAAAAAAACCTAGGAGACCTCCAGCAGATTATCACATGTAGCTTCAAGATCATTAGTAGCAGCTTCAGGACCACCAAAGGCAACTTCAACATTCATATCAACAGCCTCAATATCACCTACAAAAACACATCAAGGGTAAGGCTCATGTATGAAATCCTTTAAACCTTTCCTACGAACTTATTTTATCTTGAAAATCATTGCAAGTGTATGAACGGAAATGTTTTTTATAGCCAAGATTAGTAGTAGAGCAACCTCAACCTTATCTATCAATTAACTTCACTTTTCCACCAAGACACCCGCACATGGGGAGAGTACAAGGAAAAAGTGAAGAGGACTTGAAAAAGTGGGATGTAATCATTTAGTCGCGATGGAATACAAGGAGTGTGAAGGGGTAGGTGAGTGCCAACTCAGTTAACTCAAAGAAATTTGAGTTTATTTTGCATGAAATGCAAAAAACAGAGAAAAAAAAAGTAAAAATAATGGAAAAAATCAGTAAAAAAATATAACTAAGAAAAATGAAAGGTGGACCCACCACCTCTTGGCATGAAAATATTAGTTTCTACAGGATTCAGGTTGTGTGCAACTCATGTACTCACCGCTCTCCATCATCCTAGTATCTTAAAAATTGAATTTCAACTCCTCTCTAAAGTGCTATAGGAAGGCTGTAATTTCTACAAGAAGATCATGTAGCACTACTGGAGGGCTCTAAAAAGCTACAAGAAGCAACATGAAGCCCCAAAAGCTACAGGAAGGTCAAGAAACTACTACAGGAAGATAACAGAGCGCTACATGAATGCAAATTTCTCCTAGAACAACCACTAGAGCCTTGGGAAGCAAGGAAATATTCAAAGGAAAAGTAAGTAAAAATTCCTTCTCTCCAACATTTGGCATAAGGATTCCAAAATCACCTCAATCATCAAGAAAAAGTACTCTGCAAATTTACAGTTTGAGAAAAAAATTGGATTGGTTAAGCATTTTCTTAATAATATGGTGTGTTGAATAGGGAAAGGGTGCATCTTGTAATTTTTCTTTCCTCAACCTTGAAACAAGAATGTCAAAAACTTATTTTGTTACAACAACCTCCATTGCATAGGAACCTATAGGGTCTGCAAAAATTGCTACAGGAAAGTCACAGGTTGCTACAAGAAGCTTGGTAGTGGACTTTTTTTCCTCAAACCCTATGAAGGTGGAAATAATCATGAGGAAAATGGTAAGTACAAATTTTCTCCACCAATACTTGGCATGAAAACCCTTAAAACTCTCTCAATTCTCAAAATCATACTCTGTAGCTGCCACATATTTAAAAATCAATAAGAAAGATCAGTGAATTTGTGTCATTAAGGATAAAGTTTCTTGGGTTGCATGTTGAATTCTACCTTCTCCTCAGTGTTAGGTTCCTATACCAATAGGTGTCATATTTCATGATTCACTGTGGAAATGCCAAATATGATCATCCTTTCCATGCTGCAAAGGTTCCATATTTCCCAAAAAAAGAAAAATTTAAAAAATGTAAAGAGGGTATGCCCTAAAAGAAAAATCAAAGGGCAAGAAAAATGAATTGGTCAAGAAAAAAGAAAATGAACCCCAAATAAAGACCAGGAAAGTGGCTAGTCAAAATGCCACTACTGTACTACTTGTGGCAAAGAATTTCAAATCATGTAATCAGTGAATCTGTCACATTTGATGGATGGCCCAACAGCTCAATCTTGGCCAGTCCATGTATAAATTTCTTGTTTTAGCATTAGAGAATAAGGTCTATTCAAACAGTTCAAGCTTGGAAGATCACTAGCTAGGTAGAGAAACAAGGGTGCTCAACAGTTGAATCTGAGCCCCTGGAAGAGATAAGGGCAGACTTAGATAGGAGGGCATTCAAAAGAAAAAGAAAGAAAGGGTTTGCTAGTTCAAATGCACACAAACAAATATGAAGAAAAAAGGTTAGGCATAGCAGAATGGGTAGGTAATTATGGTGTTGCAGAAGCAGGTTGGTAATCAGATTTAATATGATCTGTCTCATGGATATCCCAAACATCATGGAAAAGTGGCTACAGTTCAGTGGAGCATGACTGATTTCCCCTCTCATTTCCCCAAGAACACTTACTAACATCCCCTCAAGGACATTGGGATCTGCTCAGTGGTCCTAGCTCATTTCATTTTATGAGAAATACTAAGTGAAACTTTGTGTTCACTTGTTCATAACAAGCCACATTTCTTGTGTAAAATAATCACTTCATTTCCCTTTCATTTCCCTAAAAACCTAAGTTTCTACCTTCTGAACTTAGCATTCTCCTATCATTTGTCATATTAACACCCTAACTTTATTATATAACTCCTATATAAAGTTTCCTTGCCCCTACTATATATAAATAACAAAAAAAAAACCAAAAACATTATAAATATCTCGCCCCGGCCTAATATGGCTATATTTTAATTTTCTCGGGAGTCATTGGTCCACCTGGGGCCAATAACAACCCACCACGTGCTCCGCCGGGATTTGTTTGACCTTTGGTTAAACAAATAACCATAGTTCGCTGCACAATAGCACTGGGATTTAATTAACATTCGGTTAATTAAATAATCATACCCGCATACCCCGATAACCCAAAGTTTTTTAACCCCCGCAATGCGTATAAAGCATTAATATTTGGTGGGCTCCCGCCCCATAACTGCCCGCCACCTCCACATTCCGTCAACCATCGGATCGGGCCCTCCCCATCCAACGGCTCTCGTTGATATCGGAGTCGCTCCGACGTTCGATCATTAGCGCCTGATAGAAAGCGGGTTTCTCGTCGTACCCGACACGCGCGTTTTCAACCCATTGCATCGGGCCTGTTCTGCCAGAAACGGCCCCCGTACATAAGGCGGCGTGATAGAAACCACAAACTACTCCCGCCTCCCGTTGACCATGTCACCCGCCCACGTCAGCGCCCGCGTCACTATTTCGTCTGCTGTGTCTACCATGTCATCCACCCATGTCAGCGACCACGTCACCTTCCGTACTCCGCTACAGGACAAAGTCATGTCATGATGACGTCAGCGTAAAAAGCGCCAATGAGCCCGAAAAAGCCCAAATTTGTTAAAAAGGTGTGAAAGTGATGGTTTTTTTTATTTTCTGTTCGTCGTATTGCGGAGACTGTGCATGTGAATTACGTTAAATTCGCCACCAACGCTCCAGTCCACCACCAGGTGAGTTCACGCTGCAAACCCGACCCCCTCAGCTTAGTCCGCAACCACATTTCGTGCTAGACGCCTGTAAAACAGGTATTTACTCGATAGTCGCCCATAAACCCTGTTTTTACGAAATTTCTCTGTTACAATCACCAGAAGAGCTAAATTTGAGTAAAATGCACTATTGCCTGCAAACCTCTGCACTTTAAGTCACTGTTTGACCATGTTTTCAAAGAAAACCTGCTAATTCTGTCTTCCTCTGCAATTTGCCCACTAAACTGAAAGTTGAGCTCATTCCCGCCTGCAAAATCACCAGAAAACGCCTGCAAAAGGAGCACCCTTTCCATTGTTTTTTTTAGCCTCCTAACTAAACTCTGCAAACTCTGTTTTTACTGTGAATTTCACCCAGCAAGGCAATTTCCTGAAGAGAACCAGTCTACAATTTCCTGAGGAAAAAACCAGAGCCAGTATTCTATTTTTTGTTGCTACAAAAGCTCTAACTCCAAGTTAAAAGGTCATTTAACAAATTGAAATGGAAGCTCCAGTGGCCTTAAATGTTGCCCCCCTGAATGCACCACATAAGGAATTAGAATGGATACCCCTTGCTGACAGGGATTTCCAGATTAGGGATATGATGGGTGAGAAACCTCACCTGCAAGCCTTTTGTGAAGTTAGAAACAGCTACAGAAGCAATACTAATGTCTTGGAAATTTGGGAATCCAACATGCCTATTTATTACCTCCCTTCAGTAAATGTGCTGCCCGATTTCATCCACTTATGTTGTGCAAATTATGAACCCACACAAAGAGCAGTTATGGCTCCATCTGGGACTGTACTTTTCTATATTACTCCTCAATCCATAAATGAGATGTTGAACTTCAAGCCAACTCAGCCTCTGGCTCCTCTCACCATGAAATATTTGCTTGACCAAGCTGCCAAACTGCCCAGTTCAGAGATTACCAGAATAGCTCAATTATTCATGAGACCAGAAATCCAGCCCAGGAATCCACCTCCTTTTAATCAAGTCTGGTTCAATGAGGCTAGTATACTCATTACTGATATGATCTCCTATATTTTGGGTTTCAAAACTAGTGATTATATTGATGAAACTATTTTGGCACTAATGTCCATATTCACTCCAGGACAGCCCCCTGCTGTCAAGTATGATTATGCTACCTTCATAGCAAATAAAATCCATGAGAAATTCATGAATTTGGAGAGAGAAAGAGTGTTCAAATATACTTCCTACATATATCATTTGCTGTTGTACTATCAACCTGATAGTTTCCAAGTTCCTCTTAAAAAATTGGACCTCAAAGGTGAAAGGAGGTCTGTGATTTTCTAGACCTCAGTATTCCATGAAGTCCACAACTCCCCATATACATACTGTGAGTTCATTGACCTGTTCATATATCCAGCCACCTGTTTGTTGATAACAACTCCTCCTCCCAGGCTCTCTGCTGAAATGCAGAAAATTTTACATCTCTCAAAGGAATACAGTATTGGTGACTGGTATTTTTACCAAAACCACATAGTGATCAGGATTTATGGCTGTCAATTAACTCCCTACAAGCTGCCAAAGTATGTCCCTATGAGACTCTTTGCCCTGGAATACTACCGGAAATTTAGTAGTTTAGATTTGACTCATTTCTATGCTGCTAGGAAAAAATCACAGCTTAAGATAAGACATCAATTGGGCCCTTTTATCTTCAATAAAAGGGAAGAAGCAGATAAGATATTAAAAGATCAACTTATGCTAAAACAAAGCTTTCATTGGTCAACATATGACCCTGAACACTTCATAAGTTTTAGAAGAGTCAAAAACAAGCTTACAGGATATGTGCACCATAAAATCCCTGAGATTGAACAATATGCTAATCAATAGGAATGGGTAGAAGGCACACTAGTTGAAGAGCTTACTGAAGAAGAGAAATTAGAAAAAGAAATGAAAGAGCTTGAAAAAACACTTGACCTGGACTCTTTTTGACAGGTGCCTTTCACATTGCCTCAACACCTTGGAGCGAGCACATCATCTGCCACAACTTCACAACAACCTGCCCAAGAGAGTACTCCACCTGCAGGGACATCCAAAGGCAAGGAAGTGCAGCATTCAGAGCAGCAGGATACAATGGCAGACCAGCCAGATATAGCCAAGGAGCAAAGTCAAGGGCAAGGCCCTTCAACACAAGCAAAGGTAACTGAAATCCCTGTGTTACAAACTCCCCTCAATAAGGAAAGAGCCAAGAAAAGGGACAGGCAGGAAGAGACACCTACAGGTGGATACACAGAATAGCAAGGAGAAAAGAGTCAAAGGTTGAACCCTTACTCTGAGGAATAATTGGCAGAAGAGACAGCAGGAAACTTAAGGGGTGAGGAGACCACTGAACAGTAGGCTCCTCCAATTTTGGAGACATCAACTAGCTCTTTTCAGCAAGAGCAAGAGAGGCAGCATGGTGTGGAGGTTACATCCACCAGGAAACAAAGCAAGCAAGGCTCGGATATCAAAAAAGCATTCACTAAAATAAAGGCCAGAAATGAGCCAGTAAGGTTCCAGCTGTATAATCAATTGCTGAGAATGGCTCCCACCAATCAACAAAGGCTAATGGCAGCCTATGATATCCAAGAAGGGAAAATGACCCTTAGTCACTTCAAGCCTACAACGTAGCAGCCACAGTCAGTTGTTGATTATATCAGGACCAATCTGGAATTCCTCGCTAAAGACATCCATCCAATGGACCAGATTGAGTTACATAAACAAATCGGAGAAATGGTATACTCTACCTTGGCAGACAAAGCATTATTGGCTCACAGACTACAGAATTCATTGCACAATACTTCTGCCCAATTGGAATTGGAGAAGGCCTCCTCATTAGCCAAGGATAATAGAATTAAATCCTTGGAGGAAATTATTATGGAGCTGGGACATGATCCCAAGGATCCCAAGGGCATACAAGCCTTAATTAAAAAGAAAGAAGAAGATATAGCAGCCCTCAGAAAGCAACTTAAGCTGCCAATTACAATGCATCCTCAGACCACAAAAGTTGCACAACAGAAAGAAGAGGAGGATGTGGTAAGTTTGCTAATGAGGATGAATGAAAGGCTAGCAGAAACAGAGAAAGCCTTGGAGGTAGCACTGCAAGCCAAGCGGGAGAGTCAACCTCCCAGCCACCTGAAACAGCTCCAACAGTCACCGCTGCCCCTCCCACAGTTGCAGCAGCAATCCCTCCCATCACCCCAGCAGCAATAGCAGGTACCTCAACTACAGAAACAGTTACAGCAACAACAACAGCAGGACAAGATGCCAGCCTAAGCATGGAAGAAATGATGAAGGAAATAAAGGCTCTAGAACTCCAAATGGCAGAGTTAAAAGAAGCCAAAGAAAAACTGGCCAAAATAGAAGTGAATTATGACAAATCAAAAATAACTGTGGCTGAGAAAACAAGAGAAGTAAAAGCCTTGGCAAATAAGGTAAAAACCTTAGAGAAGGACCTTACTCTTCACAAAACTCTGGCAGAAATCAAAACTGTTTTGTGGGCTAAAATTGGCTAGTCCATCACTAATCAATGGACATCAATTCAGACTATTCATGACCAGATTGAGTTGATAGCGATAGCTCAATTTGAGACTCAAAAATCCAGAGCATTATTGGCAAACAAGCCCGAGCAGGGCAATAAACTAATTCATTTTTTGAATACTCATACCAGAGAGCAGCTAGCAGCTCTAGACATTCAAGACAGAACAGATACAATTTTGACAGTAAAAAAGGTGTTGACCATGAGGAATTTTGTACAAACTTTGGAAAGAAAGTGCCAAGAGATGCAAACAGAAATAAATGCCTTCAGACAAAAGTTTGCAGTGCTGCAGAGCAAGGGGTTACCCAGCTTATTGACCAGCAATGGAAGACTATTGACACATCAACAGTATGCTCATAGGGTAAATACCTATGTTACCAATCAAATTACAGCATCATCTAGCAGCTCAGAAGAGACAGTACCTCCCTCTGGACAGAGTTTATATGACAAATTAGAAAATTTGTTCTACATTGAACATGAGATGACACATCTTTTTGAAGTCCAGCCCAATTACTACAAGTATACTGAAGTTGATGAGACATTAATAAAATTACAAAGACACCAATTGCCAACAGATCAATGGTGGCAGAACATGCTAGAGGTTTTACCACGGTAATTTTGGTTCTCTTTCTTCGATCATTTGCATTAAAGCAAATTCCAATATACGGGTCACCTATCAGAAAACCAAAATAGCAAAGGAAGCAGTTCACGCTAGAATGCGTTAAGGCAGAATCAGGCACAAGTGACAGGGCCGTGACAGCAATTCGGGAACGCAAATCAAAGAGACAGCTATCAGCCGACTAATTGGGTCAAAAAGTCAAGCATAGCAGACCACCTAAGGCAGCTAGTACAACGTAGTTACTTCTTCATTCATTACGCGTTGTTTTCAATATCATTTATTGCCTTTGAAGAAGTAGATGGATAAATTTATTGCCTGATATTTTCCCTATGGGATATTTTGTAATTCTCTTTGTATAAATACCTCCTCAAGATATGTATTATTGTTGGCTGGTGAATATCATTCTGGACCTGCGCTGTAATTTTGAGAAACTTTCTGAATAAAGATTGTTGGAATGCTTTGCTGGTGAATTTTCTGTTGTGGGATTAATGGCAGAAGAATATGTTGCAGAATTCTCGTGTTACTTCATGGATCAATAAGTCTTTTAACCCTTGTTTGTTGTTCTTATGTTTTACATATCATCTATATATCATATTCTGAATTGCAGGAAAAAAGGATAACCCAGAAATTGCTTGACTGTACTCTGTGTTCAATTCCTGTCAATTATTATGTTTTCTACAGGACTAGCATAGGCAAGAATTCTTGATTGCTCTTGTTTCCTTGGTTCTTTCACTCTAAATATCATCAAGGAATTCTTAACTGCTCCCTGATAATGTTTATTCAGTTTCCCTCTGTTAGCATAATGAAAGATTCTTGATTGCTTTTCATTCCCTGACTTCATTTCATCTTACTCCAGCTTGAAAATTGTTCTGTGTTTAATTATCTTGCTCTGTATTCCTCCTTTTTCCAAAGAAACCATATCAGAGGTTCATTTTCAACTGACTCCATTAACCCAATGGTCTGAACTTCTCTCATATTGCAACCCTGTTTTACTGAATGTCACCTTCCAAACACCAAACAAATACTTGTGCTTCATAAGTAGCCTAACATATAACAAAACAAATCTAAATCAAAAAGAGAGAGCCCTCTAT
The DNA here is from genome assembly GCA_031772625.1 of Pinus tabuliformis. Lineage (NCBI taxonomy): Eukaryota > Viridiplantae > Streptophyta > Pinopsida > Pinales > Pinaceae > Pinus > Pinus tabuliformis. Next base: position 496,807,175 of record CM062811.1, read on the forward strand.
GGTTGCAAATTGGCTAGAATCTGTAGCTAAAAGAATGGTTAGTGGTTACCTCGGTCGTATTCCCTTTTCTCAAGATCTTTTGGGGAACAACCTGAGTGATAACATCATTGGCGACTCCACTGGGGACCCTCTGAATGACTGTGTTTGTTACTGCTGTCTATTTTCTAAAGCTACAGATGGAGCCTGAAGTTAGCCAGGTAGCCTTTGAAACTGTTTATGCTGTGCATTTACAGGAGTAAATAAAAGCTGCTTCAATCAATCTCCAGTATAGCTTTAGGCTTTAGAACAGCTATCTCAAAAATTCAATCAAGTTTCCCTGTATTTCAAAAAAAAAAAAAAGATCTTTAGGAAAATTCAAAACTTTTGCAATTCACACTTTCTTAGAAAAATATTATAAAAAACACCGTCCTTTAAACATTTCCAGAAAATACCTAAAACAGAACTAGATGCTAGCTCCAAAAAAGAAAGTGTGTTACACTAGATCAAATCCCGATCCTGACCCTCCAGCTATTTTTGAAAATCCCAACTTGATCTCTAAAAGCCTTAGAAGACACGAAAGTCTACAAAATTCTACTTATTTGAATCTTGATATACTTCAGCAAGACCTTACAAAATCTGAGCCTGCTCCTAGGAGAGCAGCAGTTTTTTCTGTCAATACTACAGCCTCTCTGAGTTCTTCATCCACACCTCAAAGTATCCTTTCCACTCCCCCATCCACTGCACATATTTCCACTATTGTCCCTGCTGTTCCAATTGTCTTATTTCTTCCTACTGCCCCAGTTATCCTTGTAAATATGGCAAACCTTTATTCTCCTCTACAACTGCCTGCAAATCCAGGGGCTATGCCTCCAGATTATCAGAGAAAAATTACATATTTTGATGGTATTGGCTCCTATATAGCCCAGCAACACACTAAGAAAATGATGGACTACTTTGAGAACTATGAAATTGATGACAACGATGTTAGAATGAAAATTTTTGTTCAAAGCTTAACTGGTGAAGTAAGAACCTGGTTCAGGGCACTTGGTCCAAACACAATTGCTGATCTGGATGCCCTATACCAAACCTTTTTGAACAAATGGGAAAAGAAGAAGGACCCATTGCATATCCTATCAGAGTATGACAGTTTAAAAAGAGGCCCATAAGAAACTGTCCAAGACTATTGTGCTAGATTCAACAATGTGTACAATGCCATCCCTCAAAACCTTTGACCTCCACCTGACTTAGCCTTAATCAAATTCCTTGATGGATTTGACTCTGACATGGCATATCAGCTAAGGGAAAGAACTCCTGCCAGCTTGGAAGACATGCAAAGCATAGCTGTTAGTGTAGAGGAAAATCTGATTTCTAAAAGAGCTCGAGCTAGAGCTGAAAGAAGGACCACTTTTAAAGAAGAGCCTTCAGCATTTGAACAAAAACTAGATGCAATCATCAAAGGCATGGATAGACTGGGTGATAGAGTGGAAACCATTGAACAAAAATCTTCTTAGGAAGGTCAACCATGTAACACCACTAGAAATCCAAACTTTAGAAAAAATCAAAATCCTAACACTGGGAAGGCTAGACCTGATCAGAATATTAGACCTCCGTTTCAAGAGAACTATGCCGAAGCCTCAACCTCTAGTGAGCCAACAGAGGACACCCAAATCAACCTAATGGGTTTAAATAGTGAGCAACAAATCTTCCTAACACAAGATGACCAAGAGGCTCATAATTTCAACCAATTTCAAACCAAATCTGGAGAATCATTTGATTTCAGGGAAGGGTATGATGCAGCTGTCTGTGAGGTTCATAAACAATACAAATTAAGGAGCAGAATGATAGATGTGTCGGAACCTAACAGGCTAAAAGATACCAAGAAGCCTAAGAAAGCAAAGGATAAAACTGTGCTGACAGAACTCCCTGCTAAAACAGACCCCAAGCCAAAGGAACCCACGGTTGAGGATGTATCAGACTTACAACCATCAAGTGACCAATCATCTACATCCTTTCCTCCAAAAGAAAATGTGAACAGCTCCCCTGAAAACAATTTCAAAGCAGGTTTAGGTTACAATAGCACTCATGATGAAGAAAAAACCGTTGATAACACAGCAAAAAAGGAAAACTTTGCTGCTTGGAATACAAAGATTCAAGTGGAAAAACCTTTCAACCTAGAAACGGAGATAGGCAAACTGAAAATAGCCATTCCTCTGTTTGAATTGGCTAAACATGAAGTTTACAGAGAACAAATCAGCAGGTCACTTCAAATATCAGAGAATAGAGATGCAGTCAACGTTTTAGATGACCAACCAAAACTGATTTTTGGTCCTGAGGTAAATGGTAAAATAGTATATGGAGGAGTTCCTCCATTCTATGTGAGCTTAAATATTCATGACAAGGTGTTGCATAATGCAATGTTTGATTCAGGAGCTTCCCATAATCTGATGCCTAAGTCTGTGATGGAAAGATTGGACCTAGATATCACAAGGCCATACAAAGACTTGTTCTCATTTGATTCCAGCTAGGTCAGGTGTCTAGGCCTAATCAAAGATTTGTGTGTATCTCTAGTACAATACCCTGCTAAGACAATCTTGATGGATGTGGTGGTAGCTGATATCCCACCTAAGTATGGAATGCTTTTGTCCAGATCTTGGGGTGCAAAACTCCAAGGATCTTTGTAGCTGGACATGTCTTATGCCACCATCTCAGTCTTTGGCCAGCCAAAGAGATTGTATCGGGAAACATTGATGAAATATGTGGTCAGCAGTCAAGAGAAACCCCAAAACTTCCCCATATATTACATGCATTCGGACATGGATTCATTCATCTTATACAGTGCTGAAAGGCATCCCAAAACTAATTCCAAACTCCTAGAATCAGCACAAGCAAAGAACATAAATGAACAATCCAGTGCTCAAGATCAAAAAGTTGTTGAAGTGGTTGATGCAACAAATGAACAAGACATACCAGTTGAGTCACAAAATCCAAATCTGCCTACTGAACAAATTTTCAAAACTCCTAAGGTTAGCGGTAATCAAGAAATATTATGGTGCTTAGAGTTTGATGGGTCAGTGAACAAATTAGGAGCAGGAGTAGGGGTTTGGATACACAACATGCAAAATGACCATGCTCAAGGACATGCATATAGGCTAAATTTCAGATGTACAAACAATATGGCCGAATATGAGGCCCTTTTGCTGGGACTCAAACTGATCAGAAGTCTAGGGGCATCCAATATTTCAATTCTAGGGGACTCAGATTTGATTATCCAACAGATAAAGGGAAACTTTGTTACTAATGATCTTAGGTTAAGAGCATATAGAGGGGCAGCCATTGAAATACTTAATACCTTCTTAGAATCTCAGCTCACCAAAATTCCAAGAAAGCACAATTTACATGCACATAGTTTGGCAACTTTTGCCAGCACTTGAAAGCTGCCATTTGAGCCCAACCACCACTTCACTGCTGAAATCAAACACAAACCTGTTGTCCCAGATAATGTCAAAAATTGGCAGGTGTTTGAAAATGATACACAAATAAATAATTTCCTGACTTTGAAAGAGGAATTCTCAAGTACAAACATTGACACAAGCACCATTGATGATCAACAGCAAATAGACAAAAGTGAGCAAAGTATATCAGCTGAAACAGCAAATTTGATTTTGCATCCAACAACTTTTGATAACAAAAATTTACAAGAGCTGAAGCAAATGGACCTTGATGAAATGGCTGAGGGAGAATCTGAAGTAATTGAACTAAAGGATAATTTTCTGCCCACAGGCCTAACTCCTTTGGAGGATATATTTGATTCAAATGATATTCCAAGAAAGCCAAAAATGCAACCATTAAACGCAGAAATTGAGGACTGCAATATTGGAACCACAGAAAATCCCAAAATGATAAAACTGTCCAAAACATTGCCTCCTAACCAAAAGCTGAAATACATTGAGTTGTTTAAAGAATTTCAAGATGTTTTTGCATGGAGCTATGAGGACCTCAAGTCCTATGATACTTCTGTCATCCAATATACAATACCTTTAAAAGAAAATCAAAAAACTTTTAAACAAAAGCTTAGAAGGGTGAATCCTGTCTTCCTTCCCCTTATTGAAAAGGAAGTCAAACGAATGTATGAAGCTGGAATAATTGCACCTATCAGGTTCTCCGAATGGATTTCAAACCTAGTACCTACTAGGAAGAAAACGGGAGAGATAAGACTGTGTGTTGACTTAAGAAATTTGAATAAGGTCTCTCTCAAAGACCACTACCCCTTACCCAAGATGGATCACATCTTACAAAGGATAGTGGGAGCTTCTAGGATCTCATTGTTAGATGGATTCTCAAGATTCAATCAGATCTTAGTTCACCTGGATGATCAAGATAAAACTGTCTTTACAACACCTTGGGGAACCTTCAAATATGTAAAAATGCCTTTCGGACTTAAAAATGTAGGGGCCACATTTCAACAAGCAATGGACATAGCCTTTGCAAAAGAGATCCATGATTTCTTAGTCATATATCTCGATGATCTCACTTCTTTTTCAAAATCAGACCAAGAACATTTAGAGCATTTGAGACAAGTGTTCCTAATTTGCAGAAAATATGGCATATCATTGAACCCAAAGAAATCACTGTTTGGCCTAGAAAAAGGCAAACTCCTAGGTCACATAATTTCAAAAGATGACAATAGAATTGACCCGGACAGAATACAAGCTATTCTCCAAGTGCCTCACCCAAGGAACATCAAAGAATTGCAAGCTTTCCTAGGAAAGATCAATTTCCTGAGAAGATTCATTCCCAACTTGGACGAACTGATAAGATTGTTGAATAATATGCTGAAGAAAGACTCTAAAGTCAAATGGACAATGGAAACTAAACAAGCCTTTGAGGAAATCAAAATAGCTTTGACTAAAACACCTGTCCTCACAAGTCCCAAGTTTGATAGAGATTTCATAATCTTTTCCTTTGCATATGAGCATACTATTGCTGCTGTCCTATTACAAAAAAATGACCAAGGGTGTGAGAAGCCCATTGCTTTTTTCAGCAAAGCACTAAGAGATACTCCACTCAAATATCAAATCATGGAGAAACAGGCATATGCCCTTGTAAAGGCCATCAAGGATTTCAGAGTTTATATCTTGTACTCTCACGTGATAGCCTATGTTCCAAGTGTTGTGGTCAAAGATATTCTGACTCAAGAAGGAATTGAAGGAAAAAGGGGCAAATGGATAGCCAACATTTTGGAATATGACATTGAAATTAAACCAACAAAACTGATAAAAGGACAAGGTTTAGCTAAATTGATGACTGAAACCAATTTCCAAGCCCTTGACATCAATGAACTGGATAACGAACAGGAGATGGTGACTCCACAGATCAATCAAGCCTTCTCACAATCACCTTGGTATGCTAATATAGTTTATGTATTGTCAAACCTGCAAGCTCCTCCAGGGTTATCCAGAACTAAAAAGAGATTCTTAAAAATGAAAGCTTCAAAGTTTTGTATTATAGACAATGTTTTATTTTGGAAAAATCATGAAGGTATTTTGCTGAATTGCCTAACACAGGATGAAACTGACAAAGTGCTCAAGGAATTTCATGCAGGGGACTGTGGTGGACATTTGTATTGGAAGTCAACAGCTGATAAAATTCTAAGAGCTGGTTTCTATTGGCCCTCCCTGTTTGCTGATGTGAAAAAATTTGTAGTTTCTTGCCATAAATGCCAAATCTTTGAAGGCAAGAGAAAGTTGTTACCTTTACCTCTAAAACCCATTTCCACAGAAAGACCATTTCAACAATGGGGTTTAGATTTTATTGGAGAAATTCACCCTTCCTCCTCTGGCCAACACAAGTGGATTTTAACTGCCACAGACTACTTCACCAAGTGGATAGAAGCCATCCCTTGTAGGCAAGCCAATGACTCAATCATCATCCAATTCTTGGAAACCAATATTCTATCTAGATTTGGTTGTTCAGAAAAGATCATAACAAACAATGTTGTTGCCTTTAAATCCAAAAGAATGATCAATTTTTGCCACAGGTACCATATTACCTTAGGCCACGCTACAGCCTATTACCCTTAAGGTAATGGTTTAGCCGAATCATCCAATAAGAGCTTGATAAATATCATAAAGAAAGTATTGGAGGAAAATAAGAAGAATTGGCACAAAAAGCTTGTTAATGCACTTTGGGCAGACAGGCTATCTACAAAAAGATCTATTGGAACAAGCCCATATGAATTGGTTTATGGCATGGAGGCTCTGTTCCCTTCATCCTTGGGAATCCCTGTGATCAAATTGCTGCAAGAAATACAAGCAGAACCCAATGATATCCAAAGAAGAATCAATCAAACTATTCACTTGCAACAGACTAGAGAGGAAGTGTATCAGAGGACTCAGGTTCTGCAAGACAGACTCAAGAATATTTTTGACAAAAGAACAAAAGTAGAGGATTTCTTCATAGGAAACAAAGTGCTGAAGTGGGATTCTAGGAGGGAAGACAAAGGAAAACATGGCAAATTTGATTTCCTATGGAAAGGCCCTTTTGTCATTCAGGCTGTACAAGGAAATAACACCTATTTTTTGAAGAGTTTGGATGGTACAAAAGCTGAGGAAGGGCCAGTCAATGGGCGAATGCTCAAGCATTATTTTGATCCCCTTTGTTAAACACAACAGGACTGTATTTTATACATAAATAGTGTCTATTTCAGCAATTTACTACAGCAATAAGATAAGGAGTAGGATGCAGCAAATTTTGAGGGAAAAGCAAGGAATTGTGCCACCCTTTTGTGTATATTTTGTCTTTGTCAGAAGAAATCAAGAAAAAAACTTCGGAGCTAAGAAATGATGATTAAATACTCAAACAAACTGTCATGTACCGAGCTGTAATTGATCAAATCAGCTTATGACAAGGAAGTTTCAGATTACAACAAAAATTGAAAGTAAGGCCATCTGACCTGTTGTTCTTGGCTTTTCACCTGGAAAAGCCATCCCCAATTGGAGCCACTGTTAGGTTCCTATACCAATAGGTGTCATATTTCATGATTGACTGTGGAAATGCCAAATATGATCATCCTTTCCATGCTGCAAAGGTTCCATATTTCCCAAAAAAAAAGAAAAATTTAAAAAATGTAAAGAGGGTATGCCCTAAAAGAAAAATCAAAGGGCAAGAAAAATGAATTGGTCAAGAAAAAAGAAAATGAACCCCAAAGAAAGACTAGGAAAGTGGCTAGTCAAAATGCCACTACTGTACTACTTGTGGCAAAGAATTTCAAATCATGCAATCAGTGAATTTGTCACACTTGATGGATGGCCCAACAGCTCAATCTTGGCCAGTCCATGTTTAAATTTCTTGTTTTAGCATTAGAGAATAAGGTTTGTTCAAACAGTTCAAGCTTGGCAGATCACTAGCTAGGTAGAGAAACAAGGGTGCTCAATAGTTGAATCTGAGCCCCTGGAAGAGATAAGGGCAGACTTAAATAGGAGGGCAGTCAAAAGAAAAAGAAAGAAAGGGTTTGCTAGTTCAAATGCACCCAAACAAAGATGAAGAAAAAAGGTTAGGCATAGCAAAATGGGTAGGTAATTCTGGTGTTGCAGAAGCAAGTTGGTAATCAGCTTTAATATGATCTGTCTCATGGATATCCCAAACATCATGGCAAAGTGGCTACAGTTCAGTGGAGCATGACTGATTTCCCCTCTCATTTCCCCAAGAACACTTACTAACATCCCCTCAAGGACATTGGGATCTGCTCAATGGTCCTAGCTCATTTCATTTTATGAGAAACACTAAGTGAAACTTTGTGTTCACTTGTTCATAACAAGCCACATTTCTTGTGTAAAATAATTACTTCATTTCCCTTTCATTTCCCTAAAAACCTAAGTTTCTACCTTCTGAACTTAGCATTCTCCTATCATTTTTCATATTAACACCCTAACTTTATTATATAACTCCTATATAAAGTTTCCTTGCCCCTACTATATATAAATAACAAAAAAACCCAAAAACATTATAAATAAACTGCCCCGGCCTAATATGGTTATATTTTAATCTTCTCGGGAGACATTGGTCCACCTGGGGCCAATAACAACCCACCACGTGTTCCGCCAGGATTTGTTTGACCTTTGGTTAAACAAATAACCATAGTTCGCCGCGCAATAGCACTGGGATTTAATTAACATTCGGTTAATTAAATAACCATACCCGCATACCCCGATAACCCAAAGTTTTTTAACCCCCGCAATGCATATAAAGCATTAATATTTGGTGGGCTCCCGCGCCATAACTGCCCGCCACCTCCACGTTCCGTCAACCGTCGGATCGGGCCCTCCCCATCCAACGGCTCTCGTTGATATCGGAGCCGCTCCGACGTCCGATCATTAGCGCCCGATAGAAAGCGGTTTTCCCACCGTACCCCGGGACGCGTGTCATCAGCCCATTGCATCGGGCCCGTTCTGCCAGAAACCGCCCCCGTACATAAGGCGGTGCGATAGAAACCACAAACCACTCCTGCCTCCCGCTAACCATGTCACCCACCCATGTCAGCGCCCACGTCACTATTTCGTCTATCGTGTCTGCCATGTCATCCACCCATGTCAACAACCACGTCATCCGCCACGTCACCTTCTGTACTCCACTATAGGACAAAGTCATGTCATGATGACATCAGCACAAAAAATTGCCAAAAAGCCCGAAAAAGCCCAAATTTGTTAAAAAGGCGTGAAAGTGATGGTTTTGTTTATTTTTTGTTCGTTGTATTGTGGAGACTGTGAATGTGAATTACGTTCAATTCGCCACCAACGCTCTAGTCCACCACCAGGAAAGTTCACGCTACAAACCTGACCCCCTCAGCTCAGTTTGCAACCACCTTTCGTGCCAGACGCCTGTAAAACAAGTATTTACTCGATAGTCGCCCATAAACCCTGTTTTTACGAAATTTCTCTGTTACAATCACCAGAAGAGCTAAATTTGAGTAAAATGCACTATTGCCTGCAAACCTCTGCACTTTAAGTCACTGTTTGACCATGTTTTCAAAGAAAACCTGCTAATTCTATCTCCCTCTGCAATCTTCCCACCAAACTGAAAGTTGAGCTCATTCCCACCTGCAAAATCACCAGAAAACGTCTACAAAAGGAGTGCCCTTTCCACTTCTTTTTTTTAGCCTCCTGGCTAAACTTTGCAAACTCTATTTTTACTGTGAATTTCACCCAGCAAGGCAATTTCCTAAAGAGAACCAGTCTGCAATTTATTGAGGAAAAAACCAGAGCCAGTATTCTATTTTCTGTTGCTACAAAAGCTCTAACTCCAAGTTAAAAGGTCATTTAAAAAATTGAAATGGAAGCTCCAGTGGCCTTAAATGTCTCCCCCCTGAATGCACCACATAAGGAATTAGAATGGATACCCCTTGCTGACAGGGATTTCCAGATTAGGGATATGATGGGTGAGAAACCTCACCTGCAAGCCTTTTGTGAAGTTAGAAACAGCTACAGAAGCAATACTGATGTCTTGGGAATTTGGGAATCCAACATGCCTATTTATTACCTCCCTTCAGTAAATGTGCTGCCCGATTTCATCCACTTATGCTATGCAAATTATGAACCCACACAAAGAGCAGTTATGGCTCCATCTGGGACTGTACTTTTCTATATTACTCCTCAATCCATAAATGAGATGTTGAACTTCAAGCCAACTCAGCCTCTAGCTCCTCTCACCATGAAATCTTTGCTTGACCAAGCTGCGAAACTACCCAGTTCAGAGATTACCAGAATAGCTCAATTATTCATGAGACTAGAAAGCCAGCCCAGGAATCCACCTCCTTTTAATCAAGTCTGGTTCAATGAGGCTGGTATACTCATTACTGATATGATCTCCTATATTCTGGGTTTCAAAACCAGTGAGTATATTGATGAAACTATATTGGCACTAATGTCCATATTCACTCCAGGACAACCCCCTGCTGTCAAGTATGATTATGCTACCTTCATAGAAAATAAAATCCATGAGCAATTCATGAATTTGGAGAGAGAAAGAGTGTTCAAATATACTTCCTACATATATCATTTGTTGTTGTACTATCAAGCTGATAGTTTCCAAGTTCCTCTTAAAAAATTGGACGTCAAAGGTGAAAGGAGGTCTGTGATTTTCTGGACCTCAGTATTCCATGAAGTCTACAACTCCCCATATACATACTGTGAGTTCGTTGACCTGTTCATATATCCAACCACCTGCTTGTTGATAACAACTCCTCCTGCCAGGCTCTCTGCTGAAATGCAGAAAATTTTACATCTCTCAAAGGAATACAGTATTGGTGACTGGTATTTTTACCAAAACCACACAGTGATCAGGATTTATGGCTGTCAATTAACTCCCTACAAGCTACCAAAGTATGTCCCTATGAGACTCTTTGCCCTGGAATACTACCGGCAATTTAGCAGTTCAGATTTGACTCATTTCTACGCTGCTAGGAAAAAAGCACAGCTCAAGATAAGACATCAATTGGGCCCTTTTATCTTCAATAAAAGGGAAGAAGCAGATAAGATATTAAAAGATCAACTTATGTTAAAACAAAGCTTTCATTGGTCACCATATGACCCTGAACACTTCATAAGTTTTAGAAGAGTCAAAAACAAGCTTACAGGATATGTGCACCATAAAATCCCTGAGATTGAACAATATGCTAATCAACAGGAATGGGTAGAAGGCACACTAGTTGAAGAGCTTACTAAAGAAGAGAAATTAGAAAAAGAAATGAAAGAGCTTGAAAAACACTTGACCTGGACTCTTTTGGACAGGTGCCTTTCACATTGCCTCAACACCTTGGAGCGGGCACATCATCTGCCACAACTTCACAACAACCTGCCCAAGAGAGTACTCCACCTGCAGGGACATCCAAAGGCAAGGAAGTGCAGCATTCAGAGTAGCAAGATACAATGGCAGACCAGCCAGATATAGCCAAGGAGCAAAGTCAAGGGCAAGGCCCTTCAACACAAGCAAAGGTAACTGAAATCCCTGTGTTACAAACTCCCCTCAATGAGGAAAGAGCCAAGAAAAGGGACAGGCAGGAAGAGACACCTACAGGTGGATCCACAGAACAACAAGGAGAAAAGAGGCAAAGGTTGAACCCTTACTCTGAGGAAGAATTGGCAGAAGAAATAGCAGGCAACTTAAGGGGTGAGGAGACAACTGAACAGCAGGCTCCTCCAATTTTGGAGACATCAACTAGCTCTTTTCAGCAAGAGCAAGAGAGGCAGCATGGTGTGGAGGTTACATCCACCAGGCAATAGAGCAAGCAAGGCTCGGATATCAAAAAAGCATTCACTGAAATAAAGGCTTGAAATGAGCCAGTAAGGTTCCAGTTGTATAATCAATTGCTGAGAATGGCTCCCACCAATCAACAAAGGCTAATGGCAGCCTATGATATCCAAGAAGGGAAAATGACCCTTAGTCACTTCAAGCCTGCAATGCAGCAGCCACAGTCAACTGTTGATTATATCAGGACCAATCTGGAAGTCCTCGCTAAAGACATCCATCCAATGGACCAGATTGAGTTACATAAACAAACCGGAGAAATGGTATACTCTACCTTGGCAGACAAAGAATTATTGGCTCACAGACTACAGAATTCATTGCACAATACTTCTGCCCAATTGGAATTGGAGAAGGCCTCCTCATTAGCCAAGGATAATAGAATTAAATCCTTGGAGGAAATTATTATGGAGCTGGGACATGATCCCAAGGATCCCAAGGGCATACAGGCCTTAATTAAAAAGAAAGAAGAATATATAGCAGCCCTCAAAAAGCAACTTAAGCTTCCAATTACAATGCATCCTCAGACCACAGAAGTTGCACAGCAGAAAGAAGAGGAGGATGTGGTAAGTTTGCTAATGAGGATGAATGAAAGGCTAGCAGAAACAGAGAAAGCCTTGGAGGTAGCACTGTAAGCCAAGCAGGGAGAGTCAACCTCCCAGCCACCTGAAATAGCTCCAACAGTCACCGCTGCCCCTCCCATAGTTGCAGCAGCAATCCCTCCCATCATCCCAGCATCAACAGCAGGTACCTCAACTACAGCAACAGTTACAGCAACAACAACAGTAGGACAAGATGCCAGCCTAAGCATGGAAGAAATGATGAAGGAAATAAAGGCTCTAGAACTCTAAATGGCAGAGTTAAAAGAAGCCAAAGAAAAACTGGCCAAAATAGAAGTGAATTATGACAAATCAAAAATAACTGTGACTAAGAAAACAAGAGAAGTAAAAGCCGTGGAAAATAAGGTAAAAGCGTTAGAGAAGGACCTTACTCTTCACAAAACTCTGGTAGAAATCAAAACTATTTTGTGGGCTAAAATTGGCCAGTCCATCACTAATCAATGGACATCAATTTAGACTATTCATGACCAGATTGAGTTGATAGCGATAGCTCAATTTGAGACTCAGAAAGCCAGAGCATTATTGGCAAACAAGCCCGAGCAAGCCAATAAACTAATTCATTTTTTGAATACTCATACCAGAGAGCAGCTAGCAGCTCTAGACATTCAGGACATAACATATACAATTTTGACAGTAAAAAATGTGCTAACCATGAGGAATTTTGTACAACTTTGGAAAGAAAGTGCCAAGAGATGCAAACAGAAATAAATGCCTTCAAACAAAAGTTTGCAATGCTGCAGAGCAAGGGGTTACCCAGCTTATTGACCAACAATGGGAGACTATTGACACTTCAACAGTATGCTCATAGGGTAAATACCTATGTTACCAATCAAATTACAGCATCATCTACCAGCTCAGAAGAGACAGTACCTCCCTCTGGACAGAGTTTATATGACAAATTATAAAATTTGTTCTACATTGAACATGAGATGACACATCTTTTTGAAGTCCAGCCCAATTACTACAAGTATACTGAAGCTGATGAGACATTAATAAAATTACAAAGACACCAGTTGCCAATAGATCAATGGTGGCAGAACATGCTGGTGGTTTTACCACGGTAATTTTGGTTCTCTTTCTTCGATCATCTGCATTAAAGAAAATTCCAATATACGGGTCACCTATCAAAAAACCAAAATAGCAAAGGAAGCAGATCACGCTAGAATGCGTTAAGGCAGAATCAGGCATAGGTGACAGGGCCGTGACAGCAATTCGGGAACGCAAATCAAAGAGACAGCTATCAGCCGACTAATTGCGTCAAAAATTCAGGCATAGCAGACCACCTAAGGCAACCAGTACAACGTAGTTAATTCTTCATTTATTACGCGTTGTTTTCAATATCATTTATTGCCTTTGAAGAAGTAGATGGATAAATTTATTGCCTGATATTTTCCCTATGGGATATTTTGTAATTCTCCTTGTATAAATACCTCCTCAAGATATGTATTATTATTGGCTAGTGAATATCATTCTGGACCTGCGCTGTAATTTTGAGAAACTTTCTGAATAAAGATTGTTGGAATGATTTTCTAGTGAATTTTCTGTTATGGGATTAATGGCAGAAGAATATGTTGCAGAATTCTCGTGTTACTTCATGGATCAATAAGTCTTTTAACCCTTGTTTGTTGTTCTTATGTTTCACATATCATCTATATATCATATTCTGAATTGCAGGAAAAAAGGATAACCAAGAAATTGCTTGACTGTACTCTGTGTTCAATTCCTATCAATTATTATGTTTTCTACAGGACTAGCATAGGCAAGAATTCTTGATTGCTCTTGTCTCCCTAGTTCTTTCACTCTAAATATCATCAAGGAATTCTTAACTGCTCCCTGATAATGTTTATTCAGTTTCCCTCTGTTAGCATAATGAAAGATTCTTGATTGCCTTTCATTCCCTGACTTCATTTCATCTTATTCCAGCTTGAAAATTGTTCTGTGTTTAATTATCTTGCTCTGTAGTCCTCCTTTTGCCAAAGAAACCATACCAAAGGTTCATTTTCAACTGACTCCATTAACCCAATGGTCTGAACTTCTCTCATCTTGCAGCCCTGTTTTACTGAATGTCACCTTCCAAACACCAAACAAATACTTGTGCTTCATAACTAGCCTAACATATAACAAAACAAATCTAAATCAAAAAGAGAGAGCCCTCTCTAGTTGCAGATTGGCTAGAATCTGCAGCTAAAAGACTGGTTAGTGGTTACCTCGGCCGTATTCCCTTTTCTCAAGATCTTTTGGGGAACAACCTGAGTGATAACACTCAGCATCGTAAAAAGAACATTTATCCTACCTTTATTTCCATAAACACTCTCACTTCTGTAGCAGAAAAGAGAAACTCCTTGTTCTACTAAACCAAATGGATCCAAGAAACACTCTCTATGTCTTCAAAACTCAAAAATCATGCCAAAGACCAAAGAAAATCGCATAAGGAAGCCTTTTAAAACACTATCGGGAGTCAAAAACCCGTGAAATCAATGAAAAAATAGAGTATTGGAGGTAGAACAAAGGAATGCATAGAAGCCATCATATTTGGTCGATCAACGATCCATATCTGACCGACAATCACAATCGGCATAGACAATTAGTGGGGATCGACGCTTAACACACATATATGGTGACGACAATTGGTGGAGTTAATATGAACCGTCGATCAAGCACGCAGATCGACGGCCCATATTGAATCGGAGGAGCGCTTACAACGGCTCAGGGGTTATTGCAGTGAGCGATTGCGATATCACAATCAGAGCAACCATAATGTGCGACCCGATAAACCAGACCCAATGGGTTTATTAGTAATGTTTCATAAAATTTGAGATCCACAAAAAAGACATTTTCAATGTATTTTTGCGCTTTTCGTTATAAAACGAAATACGAAGGAGGAAGGCCGATGCAATAAGCCAGACCTGAAAGGGTTCCTTAAGGCTAATATATATATATATATTTTCAGATCCACCATAAGCCATTTCTTACGTTATTTTCATGGTTTTAACGTATTTCAAAAATACAAATGGGACTTTGGAGCAGGGCCATTGCGACATGCAATGGCAGCTTATAAGTAGACCCGATAGAAGAATAGGGTGGATTTAAGGACTTTTGAAGTCTGATACATTTAGTTTTGGTAGACTTTCTTTGTTAAAACACATTTTCACTGTGAAAACAGAGCGCAGCCGTTTCAGGAGTTGCAGAGGCCCGAGGCACTCTTGCGTTACAGAATGGGTGGCCACCTCCTCTCTATGCATTAAGCAATGATTGTATCATGTTGAGAGAGGGATTCGAAGCAGATAGAGGTCAGGGAGACCGAGAGACAGGAACCTGAAACGAACAGGCAGCGTAGTTTTGGCTATAAAGCCACAAATAGAGAGCGCAACAGAAGGGGGCAGTATTGCAGGAAAATGTTGAGACAGAGTTAGCACAAAGACAGAGAGAATTGAGGGAGTCTGTGTACTCATAAAGAACTTGAGAGGTTCAATTAAAGTTGTTGTTGTTGTACTCTGTTGTGTGTGAGGCTCAAATAGAGCTCACTGTTGTAAAATGAACTCTACTTGAAGACATGATAGAGAGGCCACCACTGAAGGCTGGACCAGGAGATGTAGCCCAGGAGTATTGGGTTAACTCCTCATTAAATTTTTTGTGTCATGTGTTGCCTATTATGTTTTCTTTGTTTGATACTTCATTGTCTGTGCATTTTGCAATCTTATCGATCCATTGCATAAAATGACATAGACTAATCCATGCACATAAATCTGTAATACCTTATTGTTATCTTAGATCTCATTATCAGATCAAGTGGTATTAGAGCTTTAGGTTGCTAAGGTTAGACAAGCTTGTGCTAGACTGTTTGTGAATGATAACTAGGTCAAAGCTTAAATTAGGAGAAGGAGAACTGGTTGAAACTAACCCAGAAATTGGTAGAGTCTATCCTAGGAGGAAAATGGCAGAAGAAATTCCCTTGGAATCAGACTCTCAGTTCATGGACAGTTTCATGACCATGAGAGCCATGGTAGAAGAAATGTATAGAGAATTTAAGAAAGGTTGAAGTGAAGATTCTTCAACTTCCAAACAAGACAAAGGAACAAAAGAATCTCTTATAGATGGCCATTCTGAAGGCAAAGGGAAAGGAAAAGAGGCTCCTCTATCCACACCTCCTGATAGCCCTGAAAATACAAAGAAGAAGACATCTTTGATTAAATTAGATGTTAAATTTGATTTGCCAATATATGATGGAGAGTTAAATGCAGAGAAGCTAGATAACTGGATTAGATAGATTGATGTGTATTGCAGGGTGCAGAGCATTGATTCAGATAGGAGTAAAATTCAGCTAGCCAGCCTACGCCTTGGAGGAATTGCCTTGGTATGGTGGGAAGGCAGGACACAAGCTGACTTGAAGAAGCATGGTAAAATTCTTTCTGTCTGGAGTGAATTTGTTTCTGCAATTAAAAAACAATTCTATCCACTAGCTTATATGCAGCAAGCTATGATGAGTTGGCAAACTCTTCGCCAATTAAAAGGGCAGAGTGTACAAAGCTACACCCAAGAATTTAGAAAAAGAGCTTTGATTCTAGGCATTTCTTTAGACTCACTTGAAACTTTGTTGAAGTATATAAGTGGTCTACATAGTTATTTGAGGCACACCATTCTCATGTTTAACCCTACTAGCATAGATGAGGTATCTGTTCAGGCTACCCATCTAGAGGCTAGAGGCAAGAATGTGAACCCAGAGATTGGGGGATCATCAAAACCCACTGCAAGCAAGAATAAGGAAAAGAGGAAGCAGAAAAGGAAAGAGAGGAAGGTAAATGCTACACAAAAGGCCAAACCTTCATGCACTCACTACAAGAAGGATGGACATGATGTTGAACATTGTTGTTCTTTGTATCCGAAGCTGAAACCCAAGAAGTTCGATGGCAAGAAGAAGAAGGTTGTTGCTGCTGTTCAGAGAGATTTGGGGTCAAACTTATGTGATGAAACAACCATCACAACCACAGGTATACAAGGTAAAAATTCTAAATCATCTACTGGTAATTCTACCCAAACTATTGATAGTGAAGAAAATGAGAGAAGAAGACATGAGCTTTTTCATATTAGAGTTATTTCCAAGCATCAAAAGATTGAAACTTTGTTTGATAGTGGCTCACAAGTAAACTTAATTTCTGAAGTAATTGTAAAGAAGCTGGGATTACTAACCACACCTCATAAGAAGCCATATCCATTGGGTTGGTTATGTGATAAAGCAAAGCTACAAGTGACTAGACAATGTAAACTTAGGTTTGCCATTGGTTCAACATTTGTAGATGAGGTTGACTTAGATGTAATTCCCTTGGATATATGTGGAATTTTTTTAGGAAGTCCTTACTTGTACGATAGAAAAGCCATTTTCTGAAAATAAGTATCAACTTGTTAAATATGGAATAGAATATACTATAAGAGCTCACAAACTCAAAAATAATTATACTCTCATAAACTCAGGGTAGATGAAAAGGATTTTAAATTCATGCAAACAATTTTTACTGATGGTTGTAAAGGAAAATAAACCTGAAAAAACCAATGTATTTGAGGGTTTTGATGCTAAACAAAAAGCTGATTTAGAAAGAGTTGTTTTAGAATATGATATCTTATTTCAAGAACCTAAAGGTCTGCCACCAAAAAGGGAAATTGTACATGATATTAATTTGCAGCAAGATGCTCCATTGCCTAACATTGGAATGTACAGGTTATCCGCTTTAGAGAATGCAGAAATCAAGAAGCAGGTATAGGAGATGCTCGAAAAAGGGTTCATACGACCAAGCACATCGCCATGCGGATCTCCAATAGTGTTGGTGAGAAATAAGGATGGCTAGTGGAGGATGTGCATTGATTACCGAGCACTGAATAAAATAACGATCAAGAATCGTTATCCCCTTCCTCACATTGATGATCTATTGGATCAGCTGAAAGAGGTTGTTTACTTTTCCAAGTTGGACCTACGTAGTGGTTACCATCAGGTTAGAGTAGCAGAGCAAGATGCATGGAAGACTGCTTTCAAAACAAAGCAAGGGTTGTATGAATGGCTAGTTATGCCTTTTGGCTTAACTAATGCTCCTGCCACTTTCATGAGGGTTATGAATGATGTACTCAGGCCTTTTATTGATGATTTTGTAATTGTATATCTAGATGACATTCTTGTATTCAGTAAAACATGGGAAGAACATTTGAAGCATGTAAAGATGAATCTAGATGTTTTGAAAAAAGAAAATCTTTGTGTTAAATTATCAAATTGTGAATTTGGTAAAACATATTTGAATTATTTGGGTCATATTGTAGGGGGTGGTGAACTGAAGATAGATCCCTCTAAGGTTGTAGTCATTGTAAACTAGCCTAAACCCAAGTCTACTTCAGAATTAGAAGCTTCCTAGGGGAAGCACAATATTGGAGAAAGTTTATTGCTAACTTTTCCTTAATTGCAGCTCCCTTACATGCTTTGATAGGATTGAACAAGGTGTTTCAGTGGGGAGGCAAATAGCAGAAAGCCTTCGACACCTTGAAAGAAAAAATTAGTACAACACCAATACTAGCACTACCAAATCTTCAACAACCATTTGAGATCGAAACAGATACCAGTGATTATGCCATGGGAGCAGTGTTGATACAATATGGTAAACCCATATGCTATCATTCTGAGACTTTCAATTCTGTAGTAGTTAATTATCCTACAGATGATAAATAATTGTATGCATTAGTTCAGAGTGTGAAGAAGTGGAAACATTACTTAATGGGAAAAGAAACAATAATACATACTGATCATCAGCCACTTCAGTACTTGCACTCACAAACTAAATTGCAGCAATCAAGACACTATAAGTGGATGGGTTTCCTACAATAGTTTCACTTAGTCATTAGATATAGAAAGGGAATACACAATAAAGTTGCAGATATGTTGTCTAGACCAATCATAAATGCATCTACTATACTTAAGCATAACTCAGTAATGCATGAAAGCTACATTGAACAATATGCTCAAGATATAGACTTTAAAGATGTATATGTAGCTTTAAGTAATGGAAAAAAGGTAGAAGAATTGGATTACTATGTTAAGGACTGACTCTTGTATCATTTGGGAAAGCTATGCATTCCATAAATAGAGAGAATTAACATAATTAGGGAGGCACATACTTCCCTGATATCAGGTCATTTTGGTGTAAGTAAAATAGTTGCACAGCTGCAAAGATATTGTTATTGGCCAAAAATGCATGAAACAGTTTCTAGATATGTAAGAGGGTGTACCATGTGTGCTAAAATCAAGCCCAGCAATAGAAAACTAGGCTTGTACACCCCACTACCAGTTCCTTCTTGTCCTTGCAAAAGTGTTTCCATGGACTTTGTTGGGGGATTGCCAAAATCTAGAAAGGGACGTGCCTACTTAAAACACTATCGGCAGGCAAAAACCCGTGAAATCAATGAAAAAACAGAGTATTGGATGCAGAACAAAGGAATGCACAGCAGCCATCAGATCTGGTTGATCAACAGTCCAGATATGATCGGAAATCGCAATCGCCATAGACAATCAGCGAGGATCGGTGCTTAACACACATATATGGTGACGATGATTGGTGGAGTTAATATGGACTGTCGATCAAGTGCGCAGATCGACAGCACATACTAAATCGCAGGATCGCTATCAGAGGAGCGCTTACAATGACCTGGGGGTTACTGCGATGAGCGATTGCGATATCGCAATCAGACCAACCATAATGTGCGACCCGATAAACCGGACCCGATGGGTTTATCCATAATGTTTCATAAAATTTGAGATCCACAGCAAAGACATTTTCAATGTATTTTTGCACTTTTCATTATTAAACGAAATATGGAGGAAGGTTGATCCAATAAGCCAGACCCGAAAGGGTTCCTTAAGGCTAATATATATATTTTCAGATCTTCCATAAGTCATTTCTTACGTTATTTTCATGATTTTAACGTATTTCAAAAATACAAAGGGGACTTTGGAGCACGGCCATTGCAACATGTGATGGTGGCTTATAAGCAGACCCAATAGAAGAATAGCGTGGATTTAAGGACTTTTGAAGTCCGATACATTGATTTTTGGCAGAATTTCTCTGTTAAAACACATTTTCACTGTGAAAACAGAGCGCAGCCGTTTCAGGAATTGCAGAGGCCC
The DNA here is from genome assembly GCA_031772625.1 of Pinus tabuliformis. NCBI lineage: Eukaryota > Viridiplantae > Streptophyta > Pinopsida > Pinales > Pinaceae > Pinus > Pinus tabuliformis. The sequence continues at coordinate 496,827,230 of CM062811.1, forward strand.
GAGGCACTCTTGCGTTACAGAATGGGTGGCCACCTCCTCTCTATTCGTTAAGCAATGATTTTATCATGTTGAGAGAGGGATTCGAAGTGGAGAGAGGCTGGGGAGACCGAGAGACAGGAACCTGAAACGAACAGGCAGCATAGTTTTGGCTATAAAGCCACAAACAGAGAGGGCAGTAGAAGGGGGCAGTATTGCAAGCAAATGCCGAGACAGAGTTAGCACAGAGACAGAGAGCATTGAGGGAGTCTGTGTACTCATAAAGAACTTGAGAGGTTCAAGTAAAGTTGTTGTTGTTGTACTCTATTGTGTGTGAGGCTCAAATAGAGCTCACTGTTGTAAAAATAACTCTGCTTGAAGACATAATAGAGAGGCCACAACTGAAGGCTAGACCAAAAGATGTATCCCAGGAGTATTGGGTGAACTCCTCATTAAATTTGTTGTGTCATGTGTTTCCTATTATGTTTTCTTTGTTTACTACTTCATTGTCAGTGCATTTCGCAATCTTATCGATCCATTGCATAAAATGACATAGACTAATCCATGCATATAAGTCTATAATACCCTATTGTTGTCTTAGATCTCATTATCAGATCATCTACATTGATGAAAGTTTATTGAAGTCAAGAGAGGAGAGGGAGAATCAAAGGAATTATGGGAAATTGAGATAAACAAAAATCTTATTCAACAAGGGAAGTTACATCCACATTAGTATGAGATATCATGAAAGTCATCTAAGGCATAAGAAAAGAACAACAAGGCAAGAAGATGGATAGGTTGCTCAAAGGATGAGCAACAGTTTCAATAGGGGGGTATGATGGGCCTCCAAATTAGAAACAAATTAAGGCCCATCTAACCTTTCTTAGGCACATGTAGGCTATATTAAACCTCTCTTTCTACACTTAATACTTTTTTTTAGATTTAATATGTTCATTTGGAAGGGTTAGAGATAATTGCATATTTGTGCCTAATATTATTTATTTTTGTAGAATATTGTGAGAATGTTGGACAGATTGTGAAGATTTGGAGGAGGAAATAATTTAGGTACTTGCTCCCTACTTCAAGAGTATAAATATTGGATAATAAATCAACAAGATATTATGAAATTATTGCAAAAATTCTAGAAATCCAATGATTGAGAAAATCTAGGAATGTGTTCCCTGTCATTTGATGCAAATTCTTAGTGTTGGGAACCATATCCACCATTTGAGGGATATTTGAGGGGAAAGCTACCTACTTTCAAGGAGAATTCTTCCTCATCATTTTATATAAATGCCAATTCATATTTTTCTCTAGGGGTTAGTTTTTCTTAGTCTTCTTGCAGTGAAAACTTGTATTTTTGCAACTCCACTTTCATTTCTAGCAGGGATGTACTTAGATTGATTCAAATAATGAATATTGGTTCCATTTTTATCTTCTAAAGCTTGGTATCCTTCATAGGAATATAAGTATGCTTGGTCTTGGCTATCCTAAGAGCCTCAGAGCCCTTTTGTATAATTTAGTTTTCTTCTTTTCACTTCTTATTCACATGCATCTCTTGTTCTTGTTTTTCCTATTTCTGCATTTGGTATTCTTAATTTCTTGTTGTAGGATTGGGTTAAATGGTTGAAGTGAGTTATTTTGCAAGATCACAAGCATAGTTTCATCCTTGGAACAACTTTGGGAGGTCATAGTTATCATTGAGTTACTTGGATTAGTTTTCTTATTCACAAATCTAAAATTTCTGGGAGTCCCTTGTAGCAAATAGCAGTGATTTTCTGCTATTTTTTAAAACATGCTAATGAGTTTCATTTGTTTTTATTACAATTTAAATAGAACATAAAAACATCCAAGTTAATAAAAAAATTTACCCCATTGCATTTTCACTTGATTAGGTTAGTCATTTGATAGGTTAACTAGCTCACTAGTTCTCGAATTTCTAGATTTTAGACTAGTAATTTTCTACTATTTTTTAGCATGTGTTAGCAGAGGTATTTTTGAGTGATTCCACTTGGAATGGAGACCTAAGACATCCTATTCAATAAAAAAATTGTCCCATCCAATTTGGATTTGATTTACTTGGTCATTCGGTGAATTATATCTTCCTGTAGCAAACACTGTAACTTCCTGTAGCACTCCTCTAACACGTGTAAACTTGACCAAATTTGCTCAAAAATCTTGGTTTTTATCTCTTAGGGTTGAATCATAACCCCTAGGCTCTAAATCCATGATTTAGGAAGAATAAAACACCAATTAGGACATGCCTTTTTAAAAAGTAGATTAGGCCTATTTATTTGAATTCATGCTCTTAGGATTTCAATTACAAATTATTGTTCTTGCCTAGGATTAATTTCTTTTCAAAGCAACATTTTCATTTATGAAATTCGTTTAGGATTTGATTTGATTACATTCAATCCATTACAACATAAAATCAAAAGAAGGACGCATTGTATGTTGCAAATATGGTGTCGATACCTCTTAAATTTGTACTAACCCCAAGTTGATAATTAAAGTTGGTAGCCTTGGGAGTTACAACATTCTTGTTGCAATATTGAGGCTCATCAGGGGGTTTAAAAATTTTTTCCATATGCAGTTACTACCATGAACCATGGCACTAAATGAGGTTTATCATGCCCCTACTATGTGTCATTACAAAAAAATACCATATCATCAACTTGCCACCTATATCCCACATCACTTCATTCTTGCCATGTCATTCTCTGAAGTGTGCCCCGTGATATTGTGATCCACTCAAATCCAATGACGAAGAAGTCACTACACCCCCTTGACTATTCAAACTTTGATAAGTAGGGAGGTTCACTTTTTTGTCCTTATGCAGCTTATTGCCATGCAACATGGCACCAAATGCGGTTAATCGACCTCTTACTACATGTCATTATAAAAAACTGTCATATCATCAATTTTCCCCTATGTGTAAGTTGTGTACCTAATGCCAATTAATGCCATCGATCTTGCCTATGGAGATAGATCTTTGTCGTTGATTTTGCAGTTAGAATTTGTACCATTTACTCGACCAACTATTGTGTAAAAAAAATCTGGCTTGTTCTCTGGTTTTTTTATGCTCCTCGGCTTACCTGACATGATCATTTGATCCACTTCAAAGACCTCAATTTGATGAGATCATTACCCTTCTTGACACTGCAGCCTTGTGAAAGTTACTTTGCACTATTGTCTACCCATTTCCTTTCTCAAATTTAGTTTCTTGACCTTAGTTCAACTCCACCTATTTGTGAAGTTAGTGACTCTGGGGTTGACATCAATGAAAACACATTCAACAACCAACCCTTTTGGCATTGATGGCAACACCACAAGACATCTACTAGTCGTTGATGATATTCTTATAGAAATTCCAAGATGTTGGTTTGGTCAATGCTTTAAAGGTAAATGAAACCATTCTAGTAGCCTATCTTTTGAGTAAAATTAGTTTTGAATCAAATGATAATTATTTCCTCAAAATGAGAACTCTAGGAAAAAAACCCAAAAAAACATGAAAAAAGAACCCGAAAACGAAAAGCATTGATGTTGCATCAATGTTATTTTTTTGGGGTAAATTTTCAACATTTTTTTAAAAATGGCAGTGAAAACCAATTTTTTTTGTGCAAAAAAACCCCAAAAACGAAAAGTGTGGATGTTGGAGTAACATATTTTTTTTTGGCGATGAATTTTCAACATTTTTAAGCAATGGAGTTAAAGATAAAATATCATGACTTTGAAAAACCTTAAAATTCCAACAATTTTCAGGCATGGCATTAAAGATAAAATATCATGTCTCTGAAAAGCCTTAAAATTTCAATAATTTTCAGCCATAGTGTTAAAGATAAAATATGTATAACTTTTTTCAACCATAACATTAAAGATAAAATATCATGACTCAAAAAAACCTTAAAAGTTTGACATTTTTTCAACCATGGAATTAAAATCAAAGATAACGACTACATAAAACCTTAAGTTTTCAACATATTTCAACCATGGCATTATCTGAAAATTATATAGCTAAAAAAACTTTAAAAATGAACACTTGAATGAAAGATATATTATACCAAGAGTAATTTCTTTTTTAAAAACTAAAAGTATAGTTATTTTAAAATCTTAGTCTAAGAAAACTTGACATATTGCAAGAAAAATTTAAAATCAACCATCAAATTGACACGTAGTGTAGGCAAACTTGACCCATTGCAAATGAAAACTTAAAAATCAACCATGACATTGAAACATTGTGTAGGCTAGACTCAATCCATTATAACAAAAACTTTAAAATAAACTATCAAAATGATACATAATGGGGGTGGGTTGCTAATAGATGATCAACATGGACCCTATAGAAAAAAATAAAATAAAGAAAAATAATAAATAAATACATCAAAAAACAAGTGTAATATGCAGTGTTGGTGTTTAGTACCTGCCTCTTATGTAAGAAGTGATTGATAGGAATTATTGAATGTGTGAAGAAATTCATAAATCTAATAATGAAACACATTTGAATACAACGAAAGGAAGTAACGAAAGTAATTAATAGACTAAATAACCTTGGAGAAAAATAAAGATAGGTGCATAGTTAATTTTGGATGAAACATTAGCCCAACATTATCATTTGTTACACAAGTTAAGTGTTTATTGAAATGTGTTTGTGCACATTTTATTCCATCTTTAGCTTATGGGAACTATTAGCTCTGTTACAGTTTCAGCTTTTGTTGGATTAAATCAGGTGTTGAGCAGTGCTGGTTTTGGTTGCAAAAGGTTTACAGTAGGTTTTCATGTTTTCCCTTTCATTTTCCCTTTCTTCCTTATAACTCCCGCAATTCCATTGCATCCTTCCCCTTAAATCTTTTTATTCACCTTTAAAACCCCGCATTAACCTTTGTTTTTGTCCTATCCTGGGCCCTAATGTCTAATTAGTTATAACTCGCGCATATAAAATAATCCATAGTTGGGCCTTCCCTTTACCTGTCATATCACCCATCATGTCAACGATCAACCCATGCTTTATTTCTCCACTGTTCGATCCTCTGCCCATTGGTCCAACGATGTACTCAAATCTCGCTCTGTCAACCTGCACATTTGATAAACCCCGGGATAGTTGTTTTCCCCGCCGTCCTCTCAGCCATGTGTTTTCATTTCATTGCATCGCACTGCCCTGTACAATTACCGCCTGTAGTCAAAAGTGGTGCGGGAAAACCACTTCCCGCCATCGTATCATTTCTCCCGCCCGTTAACCATCGCTTTCTTCTAACGCCCGATCGCCTTCGGATATACCTGACCGCGATCCGACAACCCTCTTTCACCCTGTTCATCCGCCTCCCGATAGTTTACTCTAGCATGATCTCTGCCGTCCATTTATCTAATCTAACGGCTCATATTCAAATCATGCCCTTGTGCCTTCCCATTGTCCTCCGTCAGCATATCTCAATCGTTCATGCAATCCATCCGACGGCCAGTGTTATTCCTCGGCCCTTTGTTCATTTTTGATGTATAATACTGTGTTTTTGGCCAATTTTGAGTGCACGGAGAAGCAAGTTATGAGCCAACTACCTGCATTTAATCATCAGCTACCTCAGTCAAGGAATAGCACGCTCAAGGACAAAAAGGACACCCTCGAGTAGTTCAACCAAGCAGCAATTATGGAAGTTTATCCAGTCAACATTATACCTGTTCAAGGAGTACACCAAAGTACCAGTAAATGTCATTTGTCCATTAAAACATTCAGAATGAATGAGAAGACCATAATAGTTTTTAAATGCGGTTGGTGGTCAATTAAGACACCTCCACGCATACCCTAGCAGAAATTTTTTGTAAACTGGTTCTATATATACCCAGAAAAATGATGTAATGAGTTTGATGAGTGTTAGATGAAGTGTTAGTCTGTTGTAAGCTTCAACTTCTGGAGACTATAACTACTTAGAGACCTGCAATGTCTGTTCTTCATTTCCAACTTATACAAGCTTCTTTTGTTGTCATTTGCTCACTTTTCACTTCTTCTATGTTCCAGGATGTGCCTGTTTTGCATTAATTCATGAGCTGTGAATGTTTAGTATCAGAGGGGTTGTCATCCACCTCTGTCTTAGAACTTAGCTATTCATTGAAATTGCTTGCAGGTTTTTGTTGTTTTAATGCATAGAGAGCTGTCATTATGTCTGTGTGTTAGATAACATATTTGCAGACCCTTAACTGGTTGCAGCCGGCCATCACAGGGTCATGTGTATCTGTTGGTGTAGTCAGTCCTCTCCATCATCACATTTTGTTTAAATTGTGAGTAATTGGTGGTTAAAAGCCTTGTAGTCTGGGGGTGTTCACCCATGTCTAGGGTCAATCATAGTAGGAGTGGTTATCTGGCTTGAATATACAACATCTCTTTCATTCATCCATCATTTTATCCAACATTTTGTTGAGTTTGTAATGTTCCCAAGCATCACTTATATACAACCTAGGTGAGTTTCTTGGGGTGATAACATTAATTGGTGTTGTTTCCGGGGATCGAAGAATCAAAGCTCATCTTCCTTGGGAGAACAACACAGCTTTAAGCTTTGATGACAGACAAGGTTTGAACACAGTATTCTGGTTGTAATGATCTATCTGGCAACTCCATTGGTGGAAGACTATCCTTTGGCGACTCCACATTGAAGTTCTGGCTCAGTTTATGAGACACACTCGAAGAAATCCTCAGAAATCTCCTGTTGAACCAGTGCCTGAACCTGAGAGGATTGCTAAATCGAAGAAAGCTTCACAGAAAGGGGCATCAGGATCAGGTAAGCCTAAGAAATCTAATTCATCTCTGAAAGATAAAGTTGTTGCTGAAGATTTACAGTTTGAAGATTTGGAAGTCAGCACCATTAATAAAGAGAAACCTTCAGAGATTAGTTCAGCCCCTTGTTCAGTTAGTTCCCCTTTGAATCTTAGTCCAAAGAAAGCTTCCCATTCAATCTAGAACATCCCTTATTCATTACCATCCATCACATTACTTCCTACTCCTTCATCTCTTAGTATTCTTCCAAATATTCCAATCATGGTAGGACAGCAAGCACCTACGAGGATTGAGAGAATTGTAGCTGTGTTGTGGCCACCAACAACCCCCCTCCTTATTTAGTATTAGCAATAACACTATGTAAGTGGGGACCCTTAGTCAAAAAAAAATTTAAAAATCAATTAGTGCTTATATGTCACTCCTTAAAGAAATATCGCATCGCGCCAGCAATGATAGGGCATTTTCTTGGGAGTCAAAATGATAAAATGCGAGATTGCGATGCGAACTCCATTGCATCGCATGCATTAATAAACACTCACGTTGGAAAACCTTAAAATCGCCGATAGGCAATATCGCATATCGCATATCACAAAATCGCATAAAATACACATAACAATTAAAATGATTAAGTGATCTTGCGATATTGCGATCTGTGATCTTTGCGATATTGTGATCAAACAACCTTGCGATAGAATAGCACAATGAAATTGCGGTAATGGGATACAGGGAAATGCGATACTGCGATGCAAATCGCAGAAGCATTCCATCGCAGATTTTCCTGGCTCAATATTCAATAAAAATCTTTTTTTCATAAACCAAGAACTGGTTACGCGCTTTAATGATAAATTAATGAATTACATGCCAGTTGTCAATAAAATATGGTTTTGTGTTTTTCGAAGAGCCAGTTTATGTCAGATGGCATGTTTTTGCATATCCGTGGCATTTAAAGCTTTCCTGTCATTATTTATTATCATTACTCTCTCCTCACTTGTGAACTGCAGGAACGAAGAACAAAAGTTACACAAAGCAATGTGCAGGAAGCTATGGGAAAAAGGGTAAGGCTCCAATGTTCAAAGACAGAGAAAAGGTGCCCTTATAAATAGATATTGCATGCAACAGAGCCACAGATTCACAAAACATTGCTGAGCCATCCATTACAGATCTTTCATATACAACCATGGTTAAATGGGTACTGAGTGATGCTGATATCAGAGATAGACAGTTTAATGCTCAGGGTCAAGAGCTCACGAGATCATTATTTTTACAAATTTTGAGCTTTATACCCGATAAAAGAAAGAGGCACAAAAGGCGAAAAATGCATTAGAGAAGCCCGGATCAAAGAACGGAGGCAGTTTCCGATGCGCGATTAGCGCCTAGCGCTAATCGCGCATCGCTGAGAAAATTGCTCAAGAAGGAAAGCCTCTAACTGCTCAGTCACCTGTAAGCCCGAAAATTGCAAGAAAGCAATGATAAAAAACAAACTGGAAACAGAAAGCTAAAGAAAAGGCAGAAGCAATCCAAAGGGTTAACCAAGTTGAACTGGGATTATTACTGGGCATACACGGTAAAGCCACATAGTCAGTGGATGACTCTCAAGTATATCATCGATTTTGCTGAGAAAATGGTGCCAGCTCTTGCCAATTCTATTTGCTTAGCTCAACCAAAAGCGGAAGACAGTCAGCCGACTCTACTCAAGCAAATACTAAATGCTTGCAACGTTAAGGAGCAAATGCAGAAATAGTTAGATATTAGATTTAATTTTTAGAAATAGTTTTGCTTTATTTTTGCTTAGAAAAAGGGCGGTCATTTAAACCACATCCTGAATCTTTGTAAATAAGTTATTTAGTTAGTAGTATTTAAACCCTTCTCATGCATTTAGAGAAGGGTCCAGAAATTTATCAAAAACTTGTCCTTAGAACATGCACTTTTGCACCCTCCGAGGAGGTTTTGATGAATGAATGGAGCAGGATTCATTGATGTTTGCATTTGATATTTGCTACTGATGTTGCACTTCTGTACTCTTAGTGGATGTTAGAGCAAGGAGAGATAAATCATTGTCACTTGAAGCTCATGAGTAGGACTAGTTATAAATGGTACTTTTATCTCTTAACCATTTCTGCTTATGTGTTAAAGTGATATACAGTTTTTAGTTGTTTATGTATTATTGCATGAATGCCTGAGTTATCATTTGGCACTTTTGTACGATGATAGCTATTTATTTATGCTTAATATATGAATAGCTCATTATGCGATATGTTTTTCACAACTGTTTCGTCTAACTTTTTATGCGAAGTGGTTCATCCTTATTGATTTCTTTTCTCATAATAGTTGAATGATCTTTATTACCAGTCATTATTTGAAATCTTTTTAGATCGCATAATAGAAGAATTACATCCCAGGTTAGTATAGACTTAGATGTTGCTGCTTATTAGATTAAAATAGCATAGCATTAGATTAAAGTTAGAATTAGAATATCTTAATTAGGAACTGTTAGATCAGGAACATCAAATTCTACACACACACACTCATAGATTGGGAAACTGGTCCCATATCCCCAGTCGGACCCGCTATACCAAACGGATAAGGAGCTGCCAACCAAGGTCCGGACCGGGCGGGTATCCCCCTTATTGTAGACCCAATTTTCGGGGCTTCAACATATTTGGCGCTAGAAGGAGGGCCTGAACTATGAATGGCAAGTAAATCTAAATCTGAATACCATTCTGAGAGTAAATCGCCCTCACCATCTCCCCCAACTTCTCCATTACACTTAAATCCAGAGTTAGAAGTCGCTGGAGTATCAATCGCTACTACAAACCCTGACATTTCAGAACAATCTACCATTGAACCTCCTGAAGTCAAATCTCTGATTCACAAACTTCAGCGATTTTCTATTTCTCCTCAAAGATCTGATAAATCTCAAGGCAGCGTGACTTCGCAATATAACCCTGCTCATCCCTTGACCAGATTAAAGAGTGAAAAGTTTGGTGTTCAACCAACCGAATTACCTCTTCCCACAAGGAAAAGAGCAAGGAAATCACCTAAGGAGTCTGATAGCGAGACTCTTTCATCATCATCATCCATCTCAACTTCTTCACTGCGAAGTCAACCATCCACTCCGCCACTTCAGATCATTGTCCATCCGTCCACTGGAACCCCCACAACTCCTCCTCAATCATCTACAATCATAATATCCTCATCTTCCCAACCGCAGGGATCATCTTCTGCACTTTCCTTTGTTAGTAGTTCAGCAATGGCCCAATCTCCATGGAATAACACTGGGACAGTCTTAATGCCTACACCCTTGAGTCAAATACCGGCCCATCCTGAGAAATGGCTGCCTAAGTTTAATCCTGAGGTAGGCATGCTAGCAGAAGAGCATATAAACAACTTTATGCTATCCATTAATCTCAATGGGGTTACTAATGAAGATGTTGTTGTTTGACTTTTTCCTTATACTCTGCAAGGAACAACTGGATCATGGTATTTCTCATTACCCTCTGGATCTATCACTAGTTGGGACATCTTCCAAGAGAAATTCCTGACCAAGTTTGGTGATGACAGGTCTACGGAAATGCTAATCAATGACCTATCTAACCTTAGGGCCGAGTCAAGAGAGCCTATCAAAGATTTAAATTTACGTTTCAATAAAATCCTAAACAAAATTCCTACTGCTTCCCAGCCCAGCGAAGAAGTATGAAGTGAATGGTATATCACCGCTCTACCATCAAACATAGCAATATTCGTGGACAGGGCTAATAAAACAACCTTAGCTGAAAACATGAAAGAAGCAATAGCAGTAGAGAAACGTATAATAGCCCTGGAAAAGAAATCCACGATAGAGGAACGGAAATCCAAGAAAGTCACCTTCAAGGAAGACTCCAAGAAGAAACAAACAAAAGATCCATTCGATTTGGAAGGATTGCAGAAAGTTCTGAAGACCATGTCCAATGAAATGGTCGACATCAAGAAGCAAGTAGCAGAAACTTCTTCAAAAAAGCCCTACAGAGCTTTTAAAAGAGGCCCTTCAACGGATTCAAAGCCACCCAATGCTATTTCAAATGCTGAATCCAAAGAAGAGGAAGAGGAAATTGCCACTGAAGGGCAAACTGATGAAGAAGAAGTTGTAGAATTACAAGGAATTTGGGATTTCATCCTCCCACAAGAAGAATATCAAGAAGTATTCCCAGTTAGCACACGAAGTAAAAATCAGCTTGATCCTCCCCAAACTATCCCTAAGCCAAAGAGCGCAAGCTCTGCAATAAAGGATAAATTCGCAACAAAGAAAACGACATCTAAAGCGACTCAAACCAACCCAGTCCAAACAGATGCATCAACTCCATCTAAAACACTGATCGTGTCGGATGAAATGGAGTACAATATTATAGAAGATATGAAAAAGACTAGGGCCAACATCACTCTTTACGAATTGAGCAATTTAAAGCATCAACAGAAGATAATGTTGAAAGAATTACATGATGTGCCAGTTGCACCTTTGCGTGTCGCTGTACTTTCTCAAGCTTCTCATAACATGGGAAGACCTCCAACTAATGCGATCAATAAGATTGATCCAAATGACATCGCTCTAATTGGAGCAAGATCGAGATCTCATACTCTCCTGTTTCTCCTTATGAAATTTTCAATAAAAATGTGCACAATTGTTTGGTGGATTCTGATGCTTCATCGAATATTTTACCAAAGTCCATATGTGCCAAGTTAAACGTTCAACCACAGAAATCTGTTGTGTGCATAGTTTAGCTAGATCGATCTCAAGTCGAAGTGATTGGCGAACTAAATCAAGTAACCATAAGGCTGTCATCCAACCCAAAGGTATGTCAAGTTATTGACATTTTAGTTGCTAATATTCCAGAATTTTATGGCTTCATTCTTAGCAGGGATTGGTCGAAAAAAATTCATGGATACTTCGCAATTGACTGGTCGCACATGTGGCTTCTCTACAATGGTAAACCAAATCAAATAAAAGTTGAACGAGAACTACATCAGAAATACATAGTAACGGAGCTAGAGGGGGAAAATGAACCAGTAGCATATAACAGTAGCATTATTGGCAATTACTCAGTAGATTCTTTCCTTGGCAATTTCAATGCTCATATGTCACCCTATTTAGAACACTCTGTTTTGTCCCAAGTCGAAAATTTTTCTCGAACTGATAGTTCAAAATGTATCAATTTTTTAGATAGTACTTTAAATAAATCTTTGTTTTGGAAATTATTTTTTGATGGTTCTAAATCTAACGAAGGAGCAGGAGCAGGATGCGTTCTAATTAGTCCAGAAGGAGATAAAATTATGCTAACATGCATACTCGAATTTGATTGCACCAACAATACAGCAGAATATGAGGCTTTGGTCCAAGGGTTGTACAAAGCAATCGGGTTAGACATCAAGTACCTTCAAGTTTTCGAAGACTCTGAGATTGTGGTCAGACAGGTACTTAATACTATACATTGCTTATCAGGTCATTTAAAACATTATCAATCCTTAGTTCAAGATCTAACTGAGCATTTTATATCATTTAATATTTGTTCAATTCCCAGACTCCAAAATGCAAGTGCAGACCTTTTGGCTAACGTAGCTTCTAAGCTTATTCCTTCAGAATATTTTAGTCCAGATATATTCTCAATAGAATTAATCTTTAGACCATCCATTCCTGATAACATCACAAATTGGAGAGTATTCAACGATGATCCTGATATCGTAAATTTCCTCACATCTGAAGGATCCTACTCCAATCAAATAATTGACGAAGACCAACATGATCGACAATTGCAACAAGATAGCACTAACAATGCTATACCTAAGTTGGTAGTCAAGTTAGAAGACTTGTACGATTTGAAAGATCGGTTTAAAAGGTCTACCAATTCAAAACTCCAAAGTTCAACTTTGAACTACGAATTAGTAAACCTAGGAACCGATGCCAAACCACAAAACATTAATCTAGGTCTCGGCCTAGCCCTTGAAGAAAAATTAGCATATATTCGTCTTTTGAGAAAATATAAAAATGTTTTTGCTTGGAATTATGATGAACTCAAAACATACGACACTTCCATCATCCAACATACTATTCCAATGATCGATAATGAAAAACCTGTCCAACAAAAGCTAAGAAAGATCCATCCCAATTTAGAAAATCAGATAAAAATTGAACTCAATAAGTTATTGAAAGCCAGAATAATCTTTCCCGTCAGACATTCTAAATGGGTCTCCAATATGGTACCTGTTAGAAAGAAAAACGGAGATATTAAGATTTGCATTGACTTTCGAAATCTTAACAAGGCCTGCCAAAAAGATAATTTTCCTTTACCACCTATGGAACAGATATTGCAGGTAGAGGCGGGCTCAGAATTAATGTCTTTCTTGGATGGATTTTCAAGATACAATCAAGTGTCGGTACATCCTGATGATCAATTAAAAACCACATTCAGAACTAAATGGGGCACATACGCATATCGAAAGATGCCATTTGGTTTGATTAATGCTAGTACCACATTCCAGAGAGCCATGGACATCGCATTCAAAGGTTTAGTCAATAAATTTGTAGTAATTTATTTGGATGATATAACCGTGTATTCCAAGAAACGAAGCGACCATCTTAGAGATTTAAAACAAATCTTCCAACAGTGTTTAAGGTATGGAATTTCACTTAACCCGAAAAAATCTTTTTTCGCATTAAGTGAAGGGAAACTTCTAGGATTCATAGTGTCAAAATCCGGAATTCACATCGATTCCGACAGAATCAAAGAGATTTCTAAAATATCCTTACCTCACAACAAAAAAGCCATGCAATCTTTCCTTGGTTAGATCAACTTTGTAAAGAGATTCGTTCCAGATTTTTCATGAATCGTGTCTCCTTTGCAAGCCATGATTAAAAAGAACTCAAATTTTAAATGGGGCCAAGATGAACACGAAGCATTCAACCTAATCAAACAAGCTATTATTAATTCTCCATCTTTAGCAACTCCAAATTTTTCAGAGCCTTTTATTTTATATACATTTGCCTCAGATAGGTCATATGCTGCAATACTCACTCAAGCAAATCAAGAAAAAGCGGAAGCCCCAATTGCTTTTTTCAGTTCAAATTTACAGGGCGCTGAATTAAATTATTCAGACGTGGAGAAACAGGCTTATGCTGTTTTCAAAGCGGTCAAATACTTCAGACCTTTTTTGCTCAAAACCCATACTAAAATTATAGTACCGTTTCTAGCGGTAAGGAATCTTCTAGTACAGAAGGATGTGGGTGAGAAAAGGGCCAATTGGGTTACTACCTTACAAGAATATGACATTGATATTAAACCAACAAACATTGTAAAAGGCCAAGGCTTTTGCAAAATGCTGGTTGGAGTGTCGCAAACTTCTGAAATTCCATCTGCAGAGGTACAAATGTGCGAGGTAAGCCTAAACGATGCAGAGTCATTATACGCTGATATCATTTATTATCTTAAGAACGGGTATGCTCCTTCACACCTCGATCAGACTAAGAAAAGAGATCTAAGGTTGAAAGCCAAACAATATCAGCTCATAAATGATATTCTTTTTAGAATAAATTATGATTCTGTTCTTCTTAGGTGTCTTGAGAAATCTGAAGCTGAAAAAGTTTTGCAGGAACTTCACGATGGGCCAGCAGGCGGACACTATGCTGGAGATGCTACTGCACATAAAATCTTTCACGCAGGCTATTACTGGCCCACGTTATTTAAAGACTCGCACAGTTACATGAGGAAATGTCAAGTCTGCCAAACTACTGCTGGGAGACAAAAGAAGCCATCCTTGCCACTACAACCGGTTAACATTGAGAAACCTTTCAGTCAGTGGGGATTGGACATAATAGGTGAGATCGTTCCTCACTCTTCTAAGCAGCATAGTTATATCCTTACAGCAACAGATTATTTTACTAAGTGGGTAGAAGCAGTTCCACTCAAGACGGCTAATGCTGAAAATATCATTGAGTTCATAGATCAATTTATAATCACCAGGTTTGGATTGCCTTCCGCTTTAATGTTTGATAATGCATCATACTTTTCTGGAAATGCAATGACTGAATTTGCACTTAAAAGAGGATTCAAACTTAAATATTCAGCCAATTATTACCCGCAAGGCAATGGGTTAGCTGAGTCTACAAATAAAAACCTAATCAGGATTATCAAAAGAACAGTTGACCAAAATCATAAAAATTGGCATAAGGATTTGATATATGCTTTATGGGCAGACCGAATAACGCAAAAATCTTCTATCGGCACTTCTCCCTTTAATTTAGTTTATGGGAAAGAAGTGGTTCTTCCGACTCATTTGGCAATTCCCTCTTTGTCTCTAGTTCAATGCATTGATGAAGTACCCACTTCCTCCTTACGGCTAAGACAAATAGAATAATCAAATTAGAAGAACAACGAGAACAGGCTAAGAAAACTCATGCTCATCATCAAGCACTAGTAAAATCCTCTTTTGATTCAAACATAATAACCAGAAAAGATTTTCAGATGGGAGACTTAGTTTTAAAATGGGACAAGGCTCATGAAGAGAAAGGCAAACATACAAAATTTCAAAGAATGTGGCTTGGTCCTTTTCAAATTATAGAAGTCATATGTCCATCAACGTTTGTGCTACAGGATTTAGCAGGTAAGAGAGACTCTTTGCCTGTTAACAAACAAATTCTCAAGAAATATTTTCCACAGAAGATTATTCTTCTATTTTTGTAGAGTAGTTGTTTTTCTTTTTCATAATAAAACCAGTTGTGAGTGGTTACATTAGGCATTTATGAACAAGACACCAATTCTCTTTCATATTTTGATTTTTTACTTGTATAAATATCAAATATTTTGGAAAATTGATATTTATTATTGATAGATACAGTTAAAAACTCTAGCCTAGATATGATACTAGTTTCAACTTCATAAAGTTTGATGAAAACAACCTTTAGTGAAGAAATTGTTTTATCTCAGTACAATGAAAGGTATCAATAACAAAATAAAGATTCTTTGTAGAACAGCTATTTCCAAAAACTCTACTATTGTCATCCAGAGCTATCTTAAGGAAACAATGACTTCCTCCCTGCTAAGGAGATCACAACTTTCAGAGGAACAACCCAAGGATACACTTCATCTTGAAGAATAAGAGGTCTCATCACGAGCCGGCTTATCATAATCACAGATATTATAAACTTGCTGACTTTTCCAAATACTGTACACCACAATAGGGCAATGACTCAAGATTGTTGCAATCAAAAGACAAGGGGTCTCATCACGAGCCAGCTTATTCAGCAAAGTTATAAATCAAGTGAATGACTGTGTCATAAATTGGCTACCAAACCAAGACATTATTCTTTAAGAGTAAAAAGAAAATCAAAGCAATAAGTGTGGATGTGGATTCTTCTTTGAGAGTTGTAGGTTGCTTTAAGTAGGATACAGGATCATTGCTGGGTAATAGGTAACCCTGTCGAGGCTATAAACGCCTGCTGGCAGCAGAGGCTCTACCTACGACAAATGAGCATATTTAAAACTTGTTTACAGAGAAGACTTTGTTTTATCTTTACAAGACCAAGTAATGACTGATGTAAATACAAAGGCTAGCTTGAGGAAGCAAATAATCAAAGTTGAAAATAGTTGAAACAAAGTGTCATTGACAGGTTAAAGCATAATGTACTTTATCTTTCCATAATAAAGTTTAACTTTCTGAAAAATTTTCTGTTTTGGAAGTTTAGAAAATTCAATAGAAAAACAGAGATAACTGGTTCTTCCAAGTGAATCGCCAATTGTTGTGGCCACCAACAACCCCCCTCCTTATTTAGTATTAGCAATAACTCTATGTAAGTGGGGACCCTTAGTCAAAAATTTTTAAAAAAATCATTTAGTGCTTATATGTCACTCCTTAAAGAAATATCGCATCGCGCCAGCAGTGATAGGGCATCTTCTTGGGAGTCAAAATGATAAAATGCGAGATTGCAGCGGGAACTCCATCACATCGCACGCATTAATAAACACTTACGTTGGAAAACCTTAAAATTGGGCGATATCGCATATCGCATATTGTAAAATCACACAAAATACACATAACAATTAAAACGATTAAGCGATCTTGCGATATTGAGATCTGCAATCTTTGCGATATTGCGATCAAACAACCTTGCGATAGAACAGCACGATGAAATTGCGGTAATGCGATACAACGAAATGCGATACTGTGATGCAAATCACAGAAGCATTCCATCGCAGATTTTCCTGGCTCAATATTCAAGAAAAAGCTTTTTTTCATAAACCAAGAACTGGTTACGCGCTTTAATGATAAATTAACGAATTACACGCTAGTTGTTAATAAAATATGGTTTTTGTGTTTTTTGAAGAGCCAGTTTACGTCAGATGGCATGTTTTTGCATATCCGTGGCATTTAAATCTTTCCTGTAATTATTTATTATCATTACTCTCTCCTCACTTGTGAACTGCAGGAACGAAGAACAAAAGTTACACAAAGCAATGTGCAGGAAGCTATGGGGAAAAAGGGTAAGGCTCCAATGTTCAAAGACAGAGAAAAGGCACCCTTATAAACAGATACCGCATGCAATAGAGCCACAGATTCACAAAATGCTGCTGAGCCATCCATTACAGATCTTTCATATACAGCCATGGTTAAATGGGTACTGAGCGATGCTGATATTAGAGACAGACAGTTTAATGCTCAGGGTCAAGAGCTCATGAGATCATTATTTTTACAAATTTTGAGCTTTATACCCGATAAAAGAAAGAGGCGCAAAAGGCGAAAAACGCATCAAAGAAGCCCGGATCAAAGAACAGAGGCAGTTTCCGATGCGCAATTAGTGCCTAGCGCTAATCGCGCATCGCTGAGAAAATTGCTCAAGAAGGAAAGCCTCTAACTGCTCAGTCACCTGTAAGCCCGAAAATTGCAAGAAAGCAATGATAAAAAACAAACTGGAAACAGAAAGCTAAAGAAAAGGCAGAAGCAATCCAAAGGGTTAACCAAGTTGAACTGGGATTATTACTGGGCATACACGGTAAAGCCACATAGTCAGTGGATGACTCTCAAGTATATCATCGATTTTGCTGAGAAGATGGTGCCAGCTCTTGCCAATTCTGTTTTCTTAGCTCAACCAAAAGCGGAAGACAGTCAGCCGACTCTACTCAAGCAAATACTGAATGCTTGCAACGTTAAGGAGCAAATGCAGAAATAGTTAGATATTAGATTTAATTTTTAGAAATAGTTTTGCTTATTTTTGCTTAGAAAAAGGGCGGCCATTTAAACCACATCCTGAATCTTTGTAAATAAGTTATTTAGTTAGTAGTATTTAAACCCTTCTCATGCATTTAGAGAAGGGTCCAGAAATTTATCAAAAACTTGTCCTCAGAACATGCACTTTTGCACCCTCCGAGGAGGTTTTGATGAATGAATGGAACAAGATTTGTTGATGTTTGCATTTAATATCTGCTACTGATGTTGCACTTCTGTACTCTTAGTGGATGTTAGAGCAAGGAGAGATAAATCATTGTCGCTTGAAGCTCATGAGTAGGACTAGTTATAAATGGTACTTTTATCTCTTAACCATTTTTGCTTATGTGTTAAAGTGATATACAGTTTTTAGTTGTTTATGTATTATTGCATGAATGCCTGAGTTATCATTTGGCACTTTTGTACGGTGATAGCTATTTATTTATGCTTAATATATGAATAGCTCATTATGCGATATGTTTTTCACAACTGTTTCGTCTAACTTTTTATGCGAAGTGGTTCATCCTTATTGATTTATTTTCTCATAATAGCTGAATGATATTTATTACCAGTTGTTATTTGAAATCTTTTTAGATCGCATAATAGAAGAATTACATCCCGGGTTAGTATAGACTTAGATGTTGCTGCTTATTAGATTAAAATAGCATAGCATTAGATTAAAGTTAGAATTAGAATATCTTAATTAGGAACTGCTAGATCAGGAACATCAAATTCTACACACATACACTCATAGATTAGGAAATTGGTCCCATATCCCCAGTCGGACCCGCTATACCAAACTAATAAGGAGCTACCAACCAATGTCCGGACCGGGCGGGTATCCCCCTTGTTGTAGACCCGATTTTCGGGGCTTCAACAAGCTGCCAGATATGGACCATTGGTCTTGCCTGTCCCTTTAAATCCTATGCCTATGGGAGATTATCAAAAATATATGCCTAAATTCACTGGTATAGAGGGAGTAACAGCAGAAGAACACCTTGAAGCTTTTTACAGTTATGATGATAATTTAGATATAAGTGAAAATGATGTATGGATGAGATTTTTGTCCAGAGCCTTGATGGAGAGGCTAGGAAGTGGTTTAGAGAATTACCCCAGAGATCTATAACAAATATTGAAGCATTAGATGATGCATTTTTGAAGCAATGGGGAGATAAAAAAAACTTGTTGTATTATCATACTGAGTTTGGTAACCTGAAAAGGGAAAATGGGGAATCTTTGCCTGATTTTAATAAAAGATTCAATCAAATGTATAGTAATATTCCAGCTGAGGTAAAGCCTACCCCTACCTCTGCCAAAATCACTTATGCCAATTCTTTTGACTCTGATTTCTGCCTGTTATTAAGAGAAATGAGATGTGCTACGCTGGCAGACATGCAGGATGCAGCCCTAGAAGTATAATCCAATATTATGGTTGTAGAGAAATTAAAGAGTCAAACTGATAGAAGAAGACCGAGAAATCAGGCTTCTACCTCTTCTGCATCATCTTCAGAGCCTAAATTAGACAAAATGACTAAGATGATAGAGTCATTGGCAACTGAAATTTCTAAGCTAAAGGTTGAGTAGAATTTAGGAAAAACAAGGCAGCAAAACACATTTTCTCCAAGAAATCAGAATCCATCCAGAAGAGCAAATGAGCAGCTACAAATAATGCAGAGGGGTGAAGAATCACAGTAAGATCACAAAGTAAAATCTCCCTTCCAGAATTTAGTCATGGAGGAAGAATAGTTTGTAGAAGACGAGGATGAAATTCACTGCATGGAAGACAAAGGCAGCGCTGCATTTTTGACATTGGCCAAATATGAAGAATCATTGCTGCAAGAACAAAATAGTCAGGAGTGGGAAAGGAGTTGTTCTACAAACCAGTGATCAGTAGAGATATAAACTTAGGTCGAATGCAAAGAATGTCAAAGAAAATCCTGCACAAAGAGTTGTTGTTCAAACAGAATCACAGAATATCAAACAGAGAAGACCAGCAGTTGATCCAATCATCCTCAAAGCTCCAGTTCAAGAGGTAAAAAGTTCTGATAAGTCATTTTCTTCTTTCAGATTTGAGTGAGAAGTCCAAAAATTGAAAATATCTACGCCTCTAGTTGAGTTGGTGAAGAGTGAAATGTTTAAGAAGCTTATCCTTAAGGCCCTTGAACTAGACATCAAACAAACCTCCACCGACTCTGTCAATTTGCAAGATGACAAGCCTGCCATTGAGCTCAGCCCCATGATTGAACCTGCTGATAATAATTCTCCATATTTTTATGTCTCATTGACCATTCATGATAAAATCCTCCACAACTGCCTCCTAAACACACGGGCCAACCACAATTTGATGCCTAAAGCTGGCATGGAAGAGTTGGGCCTTGATTTCACTAGACCCTATCATGATTTGTTCTCTTTTGATTCAAGGAAGGTGAAATGTCTTGGATTGATTAAAGATCTGGCCATTACCCTAACTCAGCTACCCATGAAGAGCATGATGATGGATATTGTGGTGGAAAATGTTCCTCCCAAGTTTGGCATGTTTCTGTCTAGAGGGTGGATCAAGAGATTAGGTGGGACATTACAGAATGATTTATCTTATGCCACTGTCCCAGTGTTTGGAGGAGAAAGCAAGAGGTTATATAGAGAAGCACAGCTGGCATACATTATCAGTGATGAGAAGAATCCTACAAATCATCCTATATATGTAGTGGACACAGATTTTGGAGCATGTATTCTCCAAATAGATGAATCTCAGAAGGCCGAAATGCAGATCAGGAAACCAACAGTTCAGGCCAAGAAGGAGCAAGGAAGTCAGGTTTGGGAGATGTTCTTTGATGGAGCGTGTTCCAGGGAGACTGCAGGAGCAGGGGTGGTGCTAGTATCTCCACAACAAGAAAGAATTCAGCTGTCTTTTAAGCTGGTTTTTCAAGTAACCAAAAATATAGTAGAGTATGTGGCTTTGTTGTTGGGCCTTAATGCAGCTAAAGACAGAGAAATCAGGAAGTTGAGGGTGTTTGGAGGTGCTAATTTGATTATCCAGCAAGTGAATAAAACCTTTCAAGCAAAGCATCCAAGGCTTAAAGCTTACAGAGATGAGGTATGGAGAATCAGAGACACATTTGATTTTTTTTGTATTTCGTACATTCCTAGAGCCCAAAATCAGCTTGTTGATTCCCTAGCTATGTCTGCTAGTCTATTATTCCTCCTATGCCTCCCAGACTAGTTTATGAAGTCCAAATGAAGTACAGACCCTCCTTGCCCGATAATGCCCACCATTGGAAAGTTTTTAATGATGATGATGAGTTGAATAGGTTCCTTCAGGTCATTGATGAATTTTCTGAGATGCAAATTGACCAAGAAAATGATGCCTTGTTAGAAAATCACCAGTCCCAACCAGAAATAAAATTGGTAAAAACAGCATAGTCCAGCTTCCTAGTAACCATACTCCTAAAGGTCTAATTCCTCTTGAAAGATTGTTTGACCAGAATGATGTGCCTTACAAGGCTGCCCAAAAAGAAGATCAATCAGCAGTCTGTAAGCATAATATAGGAAGTCCAGGTCAGCCCAAATTTATAAATCTGTCTACTCATTTATCTGCTGACCAGAGTGCTGAATACTGCAATTTAATGAGGCAATTTTCTGATGTGTTTGCCTAGGAGTATGGTGATCTGAAAACATATGACAAGAACATAATTCAGCATAAAATCCCTCTAGAAAAAGACACTGTTCCTTTCAAACAGAAGCTAAGACCAATAAATCCGATGCTTCTTCCATTGATTGAAAAAGAAATTAAAAAATTGTTGGCTGCTAAGATCATAGTGCCTCTCAGATATTCAAAATGGGTAGCCAATTTGGTGGTGGTGAGGAAGAAGAGTGGTGAAATCAGACTGTGTGTTGATTTCAGAAATTTGAACAAGTGCTCAAAGAAAGATAACTATCCTCTGCCAAAGATGGAGCACTTGTTGCAAAAGGTCTCAGGAGCTAAAGTGATGTCATTTTTAGATGGATTTTCAGGCTTCAATCAGATTGTTGTGCACCCAGATGATCAAGAAAAGACTACATTTACCACTCCTTGGGGCACATTTATGTATGCTAAAATTCCATTTGGATTGATGAATGTTGGAGCTATCTTTCAGAGAGCTATGGATATAGCATTTGTGGGAGAGAAGGATAAGTTTGTGCTTATCTACCTTGATGATATAACTATCTATTCCAGCAGCCATCAAAGTCATTTGCAGCATCTGAAAAAAGTGTTCTTGAAGTGCAGGAGGTTTGGAATTTCAATCAATCCAAATAAATCACAATTTACTTTACATGAATGCAAGTTATTGGGACATATTGTGTCTGTTGTAGGTGTTCAGATTGACCTAGAAAGAGTCAAAGAAATTCAGGCTTTGACTGTCCCCAGATCAAAGAAGGATATCCAGTCCTTTATGGGAAAAATTAATTTTTTCAGGAGGTTTATTCCAAACTTTGCAGAGCTGGTAAAGCATGTGACCTCCATGTTGAAGAAAGGAGTAGAGCTAATATGGACCGAAACAACAAGAAAATTGTTTGTTTCCATCAAGAAGGCTATTATGGAATATCCCACATTAATAAGTCATGATTATAGCAAGGAGTTCCATATATTTTCTTTTGCCTGTCAGGACACTATTGCGGTTGTTTTATTGCAACAAGATGAAGAAGGTTCAGAGCATCCGGTGGCATTTTTCAGTAATAACTTGAGGGATGCTGAACTGAGGTATGACATTATAGAAAAACAAGCATATGCTCTTATTAAATCCCTAAATACTTTCAGAGTATATATCTTGCATTCAAAAATAATTGCATATGTTCCCTCTGCTGCAATAAAAGATATCTTAACTCAACCTGATGCTGATGGAAGGAGGGCGAAGTGGATTGCTAAAATGATTGAATTTAACATAGAGCTGAAGCCCACCAAGCTGGTCAGAGGTCAGGGGCTTGCCAAGTTATTGGCTAAAGAAAATTGCAAGTCTTTAGATGTTGACTTGCTGTGCATAATTTCAGAAAATGGTCAGGTAGAAGAAGAGGAAATGGTTAAAACAGTGAAAGAACAGTCAATGGTCAAGAATCTAGCTTCATGTAATTGGTATGCTGCAATAATTAATTTTTTGTTGAAGCTAGAAATGCCTCCAGAATTTACTCAAAGTCAAGCTAGAACTTTAAAGCTTAGAGCAGCAAAATATTGCATTATGGAAAATCTACTCTACTGGAGGGATCCATCTGGAATATTTTTAAGGTGCTTGGACAAAGAACAGTCAGCAGAAGTCATGCAACAGTTTCATGACAGCATGTGTGGAGGGCACCATTATTGGAAGACTACTACCCACAAAATTCTCAGAGCTGGGTACTATTGGCTCACTTTATTTTCTGATGTGTTTGCTTTTGTTAAATCTTGTGACAGATGCCAAAGATTTGAAGGAAAACAGCAGTTGAAATCCTTGCCCCTAAAACCAATTCAAGCAAAAGGACCTTTTCAGCAGTGGGGCTTGGATTTCATTGGAGAAATCAATCCACATTCCAGTGGCCAGCACAGGTGGATATTAGTAGCCACTGATTATTTTACTAAGTGGATTGAAGCAGTCCCTACAAGGAAGGTTGATCATAATGTGTTCATAAAGTTTTTAACAGAAAATATCCTCAGTAGATTTGGTTGTCCACACAAGTTAATCACAGATAATGCAGTAGTCTTCAGGGCAAAAGAATTGGTGGAAATGTGTGATTTAATGGGCATTAAACTTGTTCATTCCACCTCATATTATCCTTAGGGAAATGGTCTAGCAGAATCCTCTAATAAAATTCTGATCAGGATAATTAAAAAGCTATTAGAGGACAACAAAAAGAATTGGGATTCAAAGCTCAAGTATGCACTGTGGGCTGATAGAGTGACCATAAAGAAATCCACAGGCAATTCTCCATTCAAACTGGTGTATGGCACTGAGGCTATATTTCCAATCCAGTTAACTCTCCCTGTGGCAAAATTCCTTCAAGAAGAGCAAGATGAGGGAGAAGACATGGCAAGAAGAATCACTGACTTAACAGAGTTGCATTAGATTAGAGAACAGCTAGTTGAAAGAGTTGCAGCACATCAACAAAAGATCAAGGAAGCCTTTGACAAAAAGGCAAAAACAAATAATTTTCAGGTTGGTGATCTGGTGTTGAAATGGGATGCACTGAAGGAAGAGAAAGGCAACCATGGGAAATTTGATGCATTTTGGAGAGGGCCTTTCATCATTTCACAGGTTCAAGGGAACAACACCTTCATACTGAAAAGTATGGGAGGTGAAGCAGTTTTTGATGGCCCGGTTAATGGGCGGTTTTTGAAAATTTATATTGCTTAAGGACTTTGGCCTTAAAGGTTGTAAATAGTTTTGTTTTTAGCAGTTTTGTGCAGGAAAAATAGACTCCATGCCCAATGGAACACTAGGAATTTTGATTAATGTGTTTTCAGAAGATAAAGGCAGTGGTCTGCAGGTTCTTGAGACCTCACAGGGAGGATCTCATCCCCAGAAGGAGCCAGTGTTAGCTCTGTTACAGTTTCAGCTTTTGTTGAATCATATCAGGTGTTGAGTAGTGTTGGTTTTTGGTTGCAAAAGGTTTACAGCAAGTTTTCATGTTTTCCCTTTCATTTTCCCTTTCTTCCTATAACTCCCGCAATTCCATTGCATCCTTCCCCTTAAATATTTTTATTCACCTTTAAAACCCTGCATTAACCTTTGTTTTTGTCCTATCCTGGGCTCTAATGTCTAATTAGTTATAACTCGTGCATATAAAATAATCCATAGTTGGGCCTTCCCTTTACCTGTCATATCACCCGTCATGTCAACAATGAACCTGTGCTTTATTTCTCCACCATTCGATCCTCCGCCCATTGGTCCAACGATGTATGAAAATCCAGCTCCATCAACCTACACGTTTGATAAACCCCGGGATAATTTTTTCCCCGCCGTCCTCTCAGCCACGTGTTTTCATTTCATTACATCGCATTTCCCTATACAATTACTGCCTACAGTCAAAAGTGGTGCAGGAAAACCACTTCCCGCCATCATATCATTTCTCCCGCCCGTTAACCATCGCTCTCTTCTAACGCCCAATCGTCGTCGGATCTGCCCGACCGCGATCCGACGGCCCTCTTTCACACTGTTCATCCGCCTTCCGATAGTTTACTCTAGCATGATCTCTGTCGTCCATTTATCTAATTGAACGGCTCATATTCAAATAATGCCCTTGTGCCTTCCCATTGTCCTCCATCACATATCTCAATCGTTCATGCAATCCATCCGACGGCTAGTGTTATTCCTCGGCCCTTCGTTCATTTTTGATGTATCATACTGTGTTTTTGGCCAATTTTGAGTGCGCGGAGAAGCAAGTTATGAGCCAGCTACCTGCATTTAATCATCAACTACCTCAGTTAAGGAACAACACGCTCAAGGACAGAAAGGACACCCTCGAGCAGTTCAACCAAGCAGCAATTATGGAAGTTTATCCAGTCAACATTCTACCTGTTCAAGGAGTACACCAAAGTACCAGTAAATGTCATTTATCCATTAAAACATTCAGAATGAATGAGAAGACCATAATAGTTTGTAAATGCGGTTGGTGGTCAATTAAGACACCTCCACGCATACCCTAGCAGAGAATTTTTGTAAACTGATTCTATATATACCCAGAAAAACGATGTAATCAGTTTGATG
This sequence comes from Pinus tabuliformis, assembly GCA_031772625.1. Classification (NCBI taxonomy): domain Eukaryota; kingdom Viridiplantae; phylum Streptophyta; class Pinopsida; order Pinales; family Pinaceae; genus Pinus; species Pinus tabuliformis. The sequence continues at coordinate 496,852,904 of CM062811.1, forward strand.
AGTGTTAGATGAAGTGTTAGTCTGTTGTAAGCTTCAACTTCTGGAGACTGTAACTACTTAGAGACCTGCAGCGTCTGGTCTTCATTTCCAACTTATACAAGCTTCTTTTGCTGTCATTTGCTCACTTTTTACTTCTTCTATGTTCCAGGCTGTGCCTGTTTTGCATTAATTCATGAGCTGTGAATGTTTAGTATCAGAGGGGCTGTCATCCCACCTCTATGTTAGAACTTAGCTGTTCATTGAAATTGCTTGCAGGTTTCTGTTGTTTTAATGCATAGAGAGTTGTCATCCTGTCTGTGTATTAGATAACAGATTTGCAGACCCTTAACTGGTTGCAGCCAGCCATCACAGGGTCCTGTGTATCTGCTGGTGTAGTCAGCCTTCTCCATCATCACATTTTGTTTAAACTGTGAGTAATTGGTGGTTAAAAGCCTTGTAGTCTAGGGGTGTTCACCCATGTCTGGGGTCAATCATAGTAGGAGTGGTTATCTGGCTTGAATATACAGCATCTCTTTCATTCATCCATCATTTTATCCAACATTTTGTTGAGTTTGTAATGTTCCCGAGCATCACTAATATACAACCTAGGTGAGTTTCTTGGGGTGATAACAGGACCAAATAAGGAGGAGAAAATACAATGTCTAGTATCTTTATATTAAATAATGTATATATATGATATAAATAAAATAAATAATTTCTTAAAAAGCTAATTATTGTAACAAACTTTTTATTTAACTTTAAATTTGTACTCATCTTAATTCAGTCGAAAATAAATAATCTATGGTAGAATTTTTACGTGAAAATATCAAATTGATATGAAGCATCCTGTGTCATGTTAATCACGTGACAAATAATTCATATGTAATAAAATATCTAACATACAAATTTACGATGTCTAATATATTAAAATAAAAAAATTGGTTACACAAAGGCTTAAATGTGAGTATAAAATATTCCTATTTTTTTTATATATTTTAAAATAATGATTAAAATTGTGAAGACAAAAGAGAAAATCTTATTTATTGTAGTGTTGAATTAGATTTTATTTTTTATATTGCATCATGATTTAAAATTGAATTGTGAAAATATATAATATAGGTAAGGTTTATTGAGGAAAATGATTGAACCAAGTCCATTCAATAATAAAAATAAGCAAGCGAAAAAAAAATGAAGAAAAGGCAAGGAAAAAATCAGTGTAATATGCAACATTGTATCTTTTGTTTTTTAGATCAACCAGTTTCCATGGTTAGTAAAAGCTTGAAACATAATAACAACTATTTTTTTTGGAAAAGAAAACATTGATTATGGAAAAATCCATAAATTTGGAATTATTTTTTGAAAATTAATTTACCAATACACTTGGCGATTAGTTTTTTCTTATTTTTATTTTTTTAAACAATTTTTAATTATGAAAATTTCATTTTAAACCACATAAAATTAGTCATCCACCAATCAAAAATTAGAAATTCAAATTTTAAAAATTCTAAAAATAATTTTCAATTTCTAAAAAAAAATTGATCCAGGTGGATATTGGTGGCCACCCACCAATTCCACCTAAACCTCAGTTTCCTTGATTATAACATTTTTTACTATTTTTAGTAGTTTTTTGGGTCCTGAACTCCCAGAGTTGTTTTGACCCCCTAAATGGTGTTTTTTTGAGGTCTGCAACAATTCAATAGCCATAGGAAGGGGCCTACCACAAATCATGTAGTACTTGGAGAGATCTTTCTAATGAGGTATTGTATGCACCCAATGGAGATCATATCACAAAGTTACGACCCTGGGAAGTTGGTTACCTGACTAATGCCAATGGGGCCCACAAACTCTTGGTGTTCCATCTCCTAGGGTTAGGGTTTTGGTTGTTTAGGGTTTCCCTTTGTTGTTCAATAATAAAAAGGCCCTTGAATGTCATTGTAACACAGTTCAGAGGCATGTAGCTGTCACATCTCTTCTTAGATATAAGCTACCATCACCTGGTCTAGTTTATTTCCATTCTATATGTACACATATTTCAGTTCTTTGATATTAATGAAATGAAGATTTATTTCTCTTGCATCTCTGTGTTTATGTTTATATCTATATTCTATTACATTCCTACATAAATCTGGACTAGTGGTATTAGAGTGGTATGCTCTTTCTCAGTTTTTATTTTCATGTCCCCATCAAGTTCATGGTATAAAGAGTTAGGGCTCAAACTGGTTGAACCTTTGCAATACCAACCTCGCAAACCACGATGGCCTCCCATAGCGGAAGAAAAGAAAGATGAGGGAGTAGGAGATCCCTTCAAAATATTTCTCGAAGAAGCCCTCAAGTGACAAAGGAATGCAATGATGGATAACTTTTCCCAGATCCTTCAACAGATGCCCACATGAAACACATCTTCATCCGAAAACCACTATGGAGGCACCGCTCTCTTCAAGGTACAAGTCAACTTTGAAATTCCCATATTTGAAGGCTAGATAGATGCAGACATTGTAGATAGATGTTTAAATATGTTAGAAGGATATTTTTTGGTTCATTATTTTTCCAATAGGTAAAATATTACATTTTCACTCCTCAAAGCCATCCCCCATGTCAAGGACTGGTGGAAAACCTACTGTGAACAAAGGGACGACGGAGAACCCTCACTATTTTCCACTACACCCACTTGGAATTCTTTCTAAGATGCCATCAAGGAACAATATTAACCCGTGGGGAGCTATGAGGAATAGTACATACAATGGACTATGTTTCAACAACAAAGGGATCAAGATGTGCATGAACTAATGAATCTTTTCCATACCCTGCACACAAATTTGGGTATCAAAGATTCTAAGAAACATCTAGTTCTCAAGTACTGCAGTTGTTTGCACAAATACATTTAGGAGGAAATGGAGTTCCTAAACATCTCCTCGCTTGGTGTAGCATAGCTATAAGTTGCCAAGATTGAGCATAAATTCAAGCAGAAGAAGCGATACTTTGGATCTATGAACCCAAAGAAGAGAAAAGGTACCTGCAAGCCACATAGCAAAGGTAAAATTCATTCAGTGACCCCCAAAACAACTCTTTGAAGCTGCAAGCCAAGAATAATGGAAAGGCGAAGAAAGACACCGAAAAGTGGTGTGAATTCCATGAAAGCTCCCACTCACGACACGAATCAATGTCGCACGAAGTAAGTGCTGGTGGCTAAGCTAAAAGACTCAAAGATGGATGCATGCTTTCACTCTAGGCCAAAACCCAACAAGGGAATGCAGATCATTGGTGTTGAACCCATTCTGATGGTAGCCACCACCAAGCTCCAAAATGAGGAACTTGAGGATCCAGAGGAGGGGGAGCACCTCTTCCACTTGAAGATGTGGGTAAAGGGTTCGTCAATGCAATTCATCATTGATAATGGGAACTAGAAGAACCTCATCTCAATCGAGGTTGTTAAGAGACTGAAGATTCCGACAATGAAGCACCACAATGGTACACCATTAGGTGGCTCCACCAAGGGTGATATCTCTATGTTAGCCAACAGTGTCGCCTACCTTATAGCATCAAGCCCTTTGTATATGAGGTATTGTACGATGTTTCCCCTTTGGAAGTCTGTGATGTTTTATTAGATCAGACATACCTATGGAAGCATCATGTTGTATATTAATATAGACCTTGTTCTGTTATTATTACTGTTGTAACTCTAGAAACAACCTCTGACTGAGGAGAGGTCAATTCCTAGGACATTTGTGCAAAAAGACGATAACATTGTTTGTTCTCCTATACATAGTTTCCCAGAGATATTTTCTGAAAATGCAATGTAATGGTATCTCTTGGAGAAAGTGGAACCTTGCTAGATGGCCACGCTGTCTGTGAGAATTATCTTTGAGGTTGCAATAGAGTGAGGGGAAGAAACAATGAAAGATTAAAAGTACAAGGTTGTAGTAACAAAATATTATACACCAAACCTTAGAAGAAATCTCGAAAGATAAAAGAAATGGAAATATGAAAATATGGAGCACAATTTAAGGTTATTTTAATTAAAGATGCACATGTACTAGAGCTATTCAAAGAAATGTAAATTTATTTAATGAAAATAACCAACAACTTCTTCACACATTTTCAAAGGAAGAAAAAAAATAGCCAATGAATTACAATAAAGGAAAGAACACATATCATGCCCAATAGACAGTTGGAATTACCCATGAATTTTATTAATTCTCCAAGAAAGTTCTGATATATTACACAAAATTTTCTCTCTAAGGCCAAAATTCAGAACCACAAAACTGGTTCCTTCATCTCTTTTTAAAGAAATATTACACTAGAAACAAATACAAACAATTAACTATCAAACTACTTCAAAAATGTCTCTAAATTATTCAGTCCTTATGAGGAATTAACAAAACCAAATTCAAAAACTAAACTATTTTAACTTTAAAATTACAAAGTGTCATATTTCCTCAATATTAAAAATAAGTGCATTGTTATTATTCAATAACTTGTGACTCTTGTGCAGGCTTGCTTGATGAGGCTCCAGGTTCCACCACTCTGATCTTTGGGGGTGATATTAAATCTTGACATTTCTTCCACAGTGTTAAGTCAGGAGTTGGGAATCGTACCATTCTGTTGCATGCCATCCTTAGATTAGTTACCCAATGGTATGTTGGTTTCTCAGAAAAAAGAAAAAATAAAATAAAAAAATAAAAAAGTTTTTTTAGACTCAAGGTCGGAAAAACAAAGTTAAGTGAATATGGACAAAAAGTATGGAGTAATGATGTAGCGGATGACATGGAAAATGACATGGAAAGGATGGATGAGGTGTCATGATGAGAAGCGACATGATGGTGATCAAGATTTGGTGACTGGGCACACGCTCGCTTGAATACCAACTCACTTGTCGTAGATGAAGTAGAGACTTCTTACCACTATTGAGGGCCCCTTTTGCAATAAGTAGTATCCCAAAGATGTGTTTTCAAGGTTAATATTGACCTCAGATTTCCTCGACAATATTTTTTCCCCAAACTGCCTATGAGAGCACTCCCCTCCATAACAGTTGATTAAGTTGTGTTGTCGGGTTTGTTGTGAGCAAGGCCCCAATGAAAGCGATGACAACACGCCAAGGGAGTTACACATTTTTTAATCCCTTTCTACACTACATCGTGATAGAGTTGGACCACCTTTGTGGATGAAATATATTTAAAAAATTATGGCCAATTTAATCCTTTCCTCCCTTGTAGTGGGCTTGCATTATCTTTGAACAAACATTAGATTTTTTCAAAAATATTACATATAAGAGTCCCATGACCTTTTATGTATTTTCATTTTTTTCTTTTCATATATATATATATATATATATATATATATATATATATATATATATATATATATATGTTTTTGCATATATGATTTATTATTATTATTATTATTATTTTGGAACAAAATAAAAACTGGCTCCACCCGTGGATAGTGTTCTGAAACAAAACACAAATAATCGTAGATTAGTTCCTCCACCTCGGGCATGGAGTCATATTGTAGCTTAATACATTGCAATGGTTAAACACACTAGATACTTACAATGGGAACACTAGTATTTACAATGAGAAAAATGAATATGAGTGTTGGAAGTAATGTTTTAGAAATTTCCCACTGACGGGAAATTGCAACAATTTTCCATCAAGATTTTCTATAATGAAGGTGTTGTTCCCTCAAACTTCTGCAAATTTGAAAGGTCCAAAACATAAGGGGTTGAAATTTTCATGTTTACCCTTGTCCTCCTTTCTGACATCCCACCTCAAAACAAGGTCTCCAGGCTGAAAGATTCTATCCTTGGCCTTCCTATCAAAAACAAATTTCATCTTCTCTTGATAACTTATCAGATTTTCAGTCACATGTTCTCTTCTTTCATTAAATTCCTCCAGCTGGTTTATTCTCCTGGTCAATGCATTGGGTTCTTCTTCAGCATCCTGAATCAGTGCAACTACTAGTTTAGCTAATTGACTGGGAAATAGAGTTGCCATTCCATACACCAGTTCAAAAGGTGACTTTCTAGTGGACCTTTTGGTTGTCACTCTGTTTGCCCATAAGGAAAACTTAAGCTGGGAATCCCAATTCTTTTTATTTTCTGCAATTGTCTTCTTCAAAATTCTTACCAAAGTTTTATTTGAGGATTTTGCCAACCCATTCCCTTGAGGATAATAGGTGGTAGAATGAGAAATAATTACATTATATTTTTGGCAAAAATTAATCAACTTTGCAAATTTAAATACTTGAGCATTATCTATCACCAACTTTTTGGGGCAACCAAATCTTGCAAATATATTTTCTTCCAGGAACTTGATCACTACCATGTCTGTTTCATTTATGGTTGGAACAACTTCCACCCATTTGGTAAAATAATCAGTGGCTATCAAAATCCACTTGTGTTTTCCACTAGAAGGTGGGTTTATTTCCCCTATGAAATCCAACCCCCACTGCCTGAATGGTTCTTCTACAAATACTAGAATTAATGGAAGTGGTGCTAGCTTCTTCTTTTCAGCAAAAAGTTGACATTCTTTACAACATTTGACCAATTTATAAACATCAGAAAACAAAGTAGGCCAGTAAAAACCAGCCTTCAAGATCTTGTGTGTTGTAACTCTCCAACTGTAATGACCCCCACAAGCACACCCATGATATTCATTAATAACTTCAGTTATTCCTCCTCTGTTAGACATAGCAGCAAAACACCAACATGATCTCTCCAATATATTTGACCATTTACTATAACATACTTTTGAGCTTTCATCCTCAAGGCCTTATATTTTTCTCTATCAAAATTTGATGGACAACTAAGATATATCAAATAATGGACAATATTCTTATACCAATCAGAACAGAGATATTTATAGGAAATTTTGTTATCTTTCTCATCTAACTTACCTCCTTCACCAATAGTATTCGATTCTGGAATCTCAGCCAGCAGATTTATCCCCATTTCCTGATAATTGGCTTGTGTCCAAATCTTGTCCAACCCTTTCCCTTTTATCAGTTTTTTTGGCTTAATATCCATTTCATACTCTTGTATCTTAGTTATCTATTTTCATCTTCTCCCCTCACTATCCCCCAGTGTCAGTACATCTTTAATAGCTGAATTAAGCACATATGTAGTAATATGAGATTGCAAAATATATATCATGAATGCCTTTAGAGCTTTAACAAGGGCATAAGTTTGTTTCTCTAAAATATTATATTTTAGTTCAGCATCCCTTAATACCTAACTAAAGAGTGCAACTGGTTTCTCCTTGTTATCTTCATTCTTTTTCAAAAGTATTGTTGCAATCGTAGAAGGGGAGGCAAAAGAGAAAATTTGAAAAGGTTTTTGATAATCGAGACTTACCAAAATGAGAGATTCTCCAAAAGCCTTCTCAATCCTTGTAAAAGACTCTCTAGTTGCTGGAGTCCATCCAACCTCTACATATTTCTTTAAAATGTTAGTAATTTCCTTTACAATTTCTGCATAATTGGGAATAAATCTTTTGAGAAAATTTATTCTACCTAGGAAAATATGTATTTCCTTTTTGTTTCTAGGTAAAGGTATGTTACTAATTGCTTCCACATGCTTTGGATCAATTCTAACTCCCTCTTTTGATACAATATGCCCAATAATTTTCCTTCTCTCAGAGAAAAATGAGACTTTTTTGGATTGAGAGATAGTCCATATTTTCTGCATTTCTCAAAAGTCTGATGTAAGTTTTCCAAATGCTCATCATTATATTTAGAAAAGATTGTAATATAATCCACATATATCACCACAAATTTATATTTTTTTCCAACAAAGTTTATATTTGTAGCCCTCTAAAAGGTAGCTCCAAAATTCATCAAACCGAATAACATCTTTGCATACATAAAGGTCCCCCATGGTGTTGTGAAGGTTGTCTTCTTTTGATCATCTGGATGGACTGCAATTTGGTTGTATCTAGAAAATCCATCAATCATGGATAACCTTGAAGATCTTGTAACTTTATGCAAAATGTGATCCATCTTGGGAAGAGGGTAGTTATCCTTTAATGATACCCTGTTTAAATTCTGAAATCTATACAAAACATGATCTCCCCATTTTTCTTTCTCACATGCACTAAATTTGCTACCTAATCTAAATATCTTAATAGCACAATTATTTTTTCCCATAGAAATTTCTTCACTTCTTTTTCAATTGAAGGAAGCAACAAAGGATTAATCTCTCTAAGTTTATGCTTTTATGGCTTGGCCCCTGGCTTCAGTGGAATCTTATGTTTTATAATATCTCTATCATATGTTTTAAGGTCTTCATAAGACCAAGCAAAAACATCAGAATAATTCTTAAACAAATCAACATACCTGTGTTTATAATCCTTTGAAATACCCCTTTCCAATTTCATGAGCTTAGGTTGTTTTTCAATGCCAATATTACAATATTCAATGTTATCCTCTAGGCTTCGCTTACTAACATTCACAGGAACATCATTTTCATCAAACAATCTCTCCAAAGGAACCAGACCTCTAGGGATTACATTACCTCAGCTACACAATTTTGTGGTTTGCAATAGAATCTTTCCAAGTAATTCATCTTCAATTTCTTCTTGTTTAACATTCTCAGCTTCCTCTTCCTAATAAATTTTTGAATTGGAAAACTCTCCAACAACCTCCAAAAACCTTTTAATATGTTCTTCATCTTCAAATACCTGCCATTACTTCACATTGTCAGGTATAGAAGGCCTGCTTTTGATTTCTACTTCATACCTTAATTTAGGATTTTGTGGAGGCTTAAATGTGTTGGCTTCTACTGCAAGTGAATCATCCAATATGTTGCTTTCTCTTGGAAAAAATTTAATATTAAATGTTGAGAATAAGTTATCCACCAAATCACATACTTCATTCTAGTAAGCTCTAAAGCTTGGGTGCTTTGTCTAACACTGTCCTCTTATCTATTTAACCACCAATTTTGAATCTCCAAAAACATATAGACATTCAATTTTTATATTCCTGAAAGTTTGTAGACCAAGAATTAGAGCTTCATATTTTATTATATTATTAGTAGAATCAAATTCAAATTTATAGGAAAGATGGATCATTTCACCCTTTGGTGAAAGCAGTAAAACCCCTGCACCATTTCTCTCTTTGGAATATGCACCATGAAAATATAACTTCCAAATGCAATTATGCACTTCTTCTATTTTTGAATTACTGGAGGAACCTACACCTAAGTGTCCTCAGTAATTCCTTCATTCACTTCCAACATAAAATAGGAAAAATCCCTATCCTAGCTATAAACTGGGGAATTATTTGAACTTCCCTCCTTTGTGATTGTCTTGACAAATATGGACTCCTAATATAGCCCTCTTCTTTCTTCTCCATTGAGAACTGGAATTATAGCATAAGTGAAATTCATCTTTAGAACTCCTCCTAGCTTTGAATCCCAAGATCTGAAAAGCAGTATACCAAATCTTGACGGGATATGTGCAACCACCACGTCCATCACAATACTCCTAACCGGAATATGAGCTAAAGAAACCACAAGATATTTTATCAGTCCAATACACTTTACTCTTTTGGAGTCAAATGAATATAGATCTTTGTAAGGTTTTGTGATATGAAAATTCAACTACTTCATTACAAAGAGAGACATCAAATTATGGGAGGTCCCTCTGTCAAGCATGTAGTTATGAAGCATGAGATCATGCACTAAGAGAGTATTGTAAAAAGGGGGAGTAGTTGATTCTTGTTCCTCCACATGAGGATCAAACATGACCATTGGCCTTTCCTCTTGTATATTAACTATATCTGCTGAAATAGTTGCTTGAGATAAATTAATTAAATTTGAAATCTGCTTTCTATAAGTAGGTTGTTTTTCCATCTCAGCCAATGGGATTGGTATCTTCACTTTCCCCAACTCCTTTTCAATATTAAAAGAATGCACATATTTTTGTACTTTTTCTTGCTCTTCCTCTACTGAATTATATGTTGGGGCTCTTTGCTTACCTATAGTAGGCTGATTCGTTTGCTTTTCTTGATTTACTTTGACATGTTGACCTTTGGACGTATCTCCTTGCTAGACTGGAATAGTATGAAATGGTTGCTTCCCTTTATCATCAGCTTTCTGGATAGGTTGTTGGGACTGCTCCTCACCTTGGTCCTGATTTCTGGATCTCTTTCTAGATATGACCTCATATTTTTTATGCAGCTCAACCTGCATCATGTCTGCAAATTTTATGCAATAATCATCAATTTCTTCCTCACCCAGAGCAACTTGTGAATCAAAATCAAGATTTTCCTCATACACCTCCTCACCTTATTCTTCTGACAAAGTGGAGTACTGATTTTCTTGAAATTTTAGAGTTTCCTCCACTACTTCTGGTTCATCTTCAAGATAAAGAGGAGGTTGCACCTAATCTTGGTCCTTCTTCTCCCTTTGCATAATTTGCAAATGAGGTCTCTTGAACTAAGGATTAAACAAAAATTTTCTTCCTGTTGAATATGCCTTGGTGGATTCCTATTTTCCAACTCCATTTTAACTAACTTATTAGATAAATTTCTAATGTCCTTAGTCATTTAATCTAGTTTTTGTTCCTGTGAATCCTGTGGAATTATTTTGCTGATTTGAGAGTCCAATTTCTTCTTTTCCCTTTTTCTTCTTGGCATGATCGGTTTTTTATTTTATCTTTCCACCTACAGATAAATTTGCTTCAATCTCCAAGGCATCATTCCAAATTGGGTCTAATGTAGGAGATCTTCTTTCCCTTAATGTGAATCCAAAATCTGATTCAAAATCCCCTACAAAAAACTAATTTTGCATGGGGAAATTTAATCTTTGTTAGGACACTGTTATAGAGTTTATATAATATTTTAATAAATTCAACAACTTCTTCATTAGGCTTCCTTTTAATAACATTGAACTCTGTCAAAAAATAGCCATGATCTTTTTTCTCTCCCCACCTTTGTATAAAAATATTCTCCAACTCTTCCCAGGTATTAATGGAAGGGTTTTAAACCATTTTCTAGCCTCTCCATCTAGAGACTGAAAAAGAAACCTCATTACCACATCCAAATATTCCACGTTGATATTTTCTGAAAAAGCACAAAAGGATGCTACATGTTTCTCAGTTGTAAGTTCATCTTCTCCTGTGAATCGTGGCAATAAATTTAAGTGATATTGAGGCATTGCATTCATGGGTTGAGGGAAATTAAGAGGAGAATATATGTTCAATAGAAATCCTGGAATCACAATGTTTTGATTTGGGGGAGGAGGAAGATTTCCTGCTTGAAACAAAAATGAAGTTGGAGGAATTACAAAGATTGGAATAAGTTGAGGAACTGAAGGAATGCCCTGATATGCTGCTGAAATGTCAACGGTCTTTATTTCTTCAAATTCTAAAATAACTGGAAAAGAGAATGACATTGATTCAAATGATCTTTCTTCAAGGGTAGGTTTAGGAAAAGGGAAATGAGGAGGAGTAAAACTCCCCTCAGAAAAGTCCAAATTTCTTGAAATTTCTTCTGTATGTTTTCCTTTGATATCTTGACAAAAAGGGCTAGAACCAAGAGTTGATAAAGTAGGACTTTGGGTTTTAGGAGATTGTTTATCTCTCCAAACCCTTCTGGAAATAATATTCTCGGGATCAGATAGGGCTGGGGTTTTTTCTGGGAAGTATCTGACCTTGTGTGGGGTCTTCTTGGAGCCATGAATGCTACTTTTAATTCCCTAGTTGGTGAGAAAGACTCAACCAACACACTTTATTTTCTCACAAAACAAAGAAATGGTTTCACGAAAGCCTAGGGAAAAATAACTTTGATCATTTTTCCTCAATAATAATGCCAAAACATGTTGTAACTCTAGAGACAACCTTTGGCTAAGGAAAGTTCAGTTCCTAGGACATATGTGCAAAAAGATGATATCATTGTCCTGTACATGGTTTCCCAGGGATCTTTATCAAAATGCAATGTAATTGCATCTCTTGGAGAAAGAGGAACCTTCCCAAATGGCCATGTTTTCTGTGAGAATTATCTTTTAGGTTGCAATAGAGTGAGGGGAAGAAACAATGAAAGATTCGAAGTACAAGGTTGTAGTAACAGAATCTTATACATCAAACCTTAGAAGAAATCATTAAAGATTAAAGAATTGGAAATATGAAAATATGGAGTGCAGCTTAAGTTTATTTTAATTAAAGGTGCATAGGTACTAGAGCTATTCAAAGCAAAGTAAATCTTTTTAATGAAAATAACCAACAACTTCTTTACACATTTTTAAAAGAAGAAAAAAAACAACCAATGACTTATAGTAAAGGAAAGAACACATATCATTCCAAACAAACAATTGGAATCAGCTAGAAATTTTATTAATTCTCAAAGAAAGTTTTGATACATTACACAAATTTTTCTTTCTGATGTCAAAATTCGGAACCAAAAAATTGGTTCCTTCATCTCTTTTTAAAGAAATCTTACACTAGAAACAATTACAAACTGTTAACTATTAAACTACTTCAAAATTGTAAGTCCTTATGAGGAATTAACAAAACCAAATTCAAAAACTAGATTATTTTAACTTTAAAATTACAAAGTTCCATATTTCCTCAATATTTAAAATAAGTGCATTGTTATTATTCAATAACTTGTGACTCCTATGCAAACTCGCTTGATAAGGCTTCAAGTTCCACCACACTGATCTTTGGGGGGTGATATTAAATCTCAACATTTCTTCCATAGTGCTATGTCAGGAGTTAGGCATTGTACCAGTTTGTTGTATGCCATCCTTATATTAGTTACCATGTATGTTGGTTTCTCAGAAAATAGGGTTTTTGTAGATGTAGGGTGGGAAAAATGAAGTTAAGTGAATATGGACAAAAATTATAGAGTGATGATGAGGAAAGGATGGATGAGGTGGCATGATGAGAAGCGACATGATGGTGACAAGGATTTGGTGACTGGGCACACACTCACTTGAACAAGTGCTCACTTGTCATAGACGAAGTAGAGAGCGCTTACCGCTCTCAGTGGCACCTTGAGTAGTAAGAAGTATCACAAAGAGGTGTTGTCGAGGTTAATCTTGACTGTAGATTTCCCTGATAGTAGTTTTTCCCCAAAATACCTACGGGGGAACTACCCTCCATAATAGTCAATCAAGTTATGTTGTTGGGTTCGTTGTGAGCGATATCCCGATGCAAGTGACGATATCGCGCCAAGGGAGTTGCAATTTTTTTAATCCCTTTATCCACTACACTGCGATAAGGCTGGCCCACCTTTGTGGATGAAATATATTTAAAAAATTTCGACCAATTTAATCCTTTCCTCCCTTGTAGTAGGCCTACATTGTCTTTGACCAAAACATTAGATTTTTCAAAAATATTACATACAAGAGTCCTATGACCTTTTATGTATTTTCCTTTTTTTCATATATATATGTTTTGGCTTATATAAAAAATAAATAAATAAATAAATTGGAACAAAAGAAAGCTGGCTACAATAATTACTTTGGGTCAGAAATTGTACAGGATACCAGAGGTAGCACTGCCTACCGCCCTTTTTTAATCTCTATTAAACAACACAGTAAGATCATTTCCCAAACTAGGAAATTAGCCTTCCCTATGATTTTCCCTTAGAACAAGAGTAAGTTTGTGGCCACATCCACATCCTCCATAGAGGGCTCCTCCACATGGCAACAACAAATGGACAAGGTCATGGAGGATTACAGGGACATCTTCACCTCACCCACAGGAGTACCCCTACACTGTCAGATCAAGCATTCCATCGATCTGACCCTAGGCACATTACTACCTAATGGACTAATCTATTGACGCTCTGTTCTGGAAAATGATGAGATCAAGAAGCAAATTCAGGAGTTGTTGCACATCAGGCCAAGTTCATCACCCTATGGGAACCTGATCATGTTGGGATAGAAGAAGGATAGAACCTGGAGGCTTTGTATTGACTATCGGGCACTGAATAAGATCATTGTCTGGAATAAGTATCCAATCCCATGGATTGATGACCTTATAGACTAGCTCAAGGGGACCAAATATTTCATCAAGATTGACTTGAAGTCTGATTATCACTAGGTACTGATTGAACCCTGTGTGGAAGATTGTCTTCAAATCTAAGGAGGTCCTTTCCAAATGGTTGGACATGCCTTTCGAGTTGACAAATTCCCCTACAACCTTCATGTAGCTGATGAATGAAATCTTGCATCCCTTCACCAACTCGTTCATGATAGTGTACCTAGACGACATCCTAATCTTCAGCCAGGGTTGGGAAGAGCACATACACCATATCCAATAGGTCCTTCAAACCCTGTAACAACACAAATTGTGTGCCAATTTGGAGAAATGCACTTTTTGTATGACCCAGGTTCAATATATGGGGTACATCATTGATGAACAGGGTGTGCATGTAGACCTAGCCAAGATACAAGTTATTCGGGATTGGCCAGCTCCAACCACTCTAATAGAGCTCCGAAGCTTTATGGGTCTTGCTAATTTCTATCACAGGTTCATGATGGGATTCTCTCATATAACTTGGCCTTGAGTCAAGTCACCAAGGGCAGAGCAAAATAAAATTGCTTTTGGTATAAATCCCAATAGAAGGAATTTTCCAAGTTGAAGCATCACCTCTACTCTACACCAGTGCTCACATTACTAGACCTGCAACAACCATTTGAAATTGAGATAGAAGCCTACGACTATGTTGTTGGTGCAGTTGTTACCCAACAGGGGCATCTGGTGGCATATCATAATGAGACACTTTCAGATACAGTATAAAAGCATCCCACCTATGACAAGGAAACGTATTCCATTGTGCTGGTCTGCCAAAAATGGAAGCATTACATTATAGGGAAGGAAACGATCATCCACATAGACCATTGACCCTTGCAGTTCATACAAACACAAGGAAAGTTGCAGAATGTTTGTCATCAGAAATGGTCCACATATCTATAACAGTTCCATTTGAACATTAAGTACAAGAACGGAAACACCAATAATGTTGTAGACTACCTCAACCAACCACCGGTTATGGTGTTGTCCACTATGCTCGACTCTTATGGACACAAGACTTCGAGATGGCTGCATCTTTACAAGAGTGATCTAGAATTCGACACCACATATCAGATGCTCCTAGAAGGTAAGAAAGTCTCAAATTTTCACCTCCAGGGCACATTGTTATGCCACCTAGGACACCTTTGTGTTCCTTCAAGCGAGCATGTCAAGATGATTTGGGAGGTGCACTACAGTCAGGTCACTAGAAATTTTGGGGTAGAAAAGGCAATGGCAGTGTTGCAGAAGTATTTTAATTGGCCAAACCTTTGAGAGATGTTGGGAAGTACATTATATCCTTCACTTCCTACACCATTTCCAAACCTATAATAAATAATAAAGGCATGCATACTCCTCTATCGACTCCTACTTGGCCCTGGGAATCCATCTCCATGGATTACATGTTAGGCCTTCCTTCTACCAAGCACAGGAATGATTGTTTTTTTGTGGTCATTGAAAGGTTCTCTAATATGCCCATTATGGTTGCTTGCAATAAGAGTATCATAGCGGAAGCCACTGCCAAACTCTTCTCTGAACGAGTATGGGTACACTTTGGAATACCACAGTCCATTATCTCAAATCGGGACAATCGGTTCCTAAGTGCATTCTGGTCAAGCCTCTCGTTGTTATTAGATACCAAGTGTAACACCCTCCTCCTAAATCAACCCAAGTAACCATGCCAACCGGGGTGAACATGAGACAAGAGGCTACTATGATCAGATTCGACATCCTAGGTGACCTTAACAAAGTGGAATCAATGGAACATCACACATAGTCATCCAACATCATCAATAGAACCCTCAGAAGACAAGTCAGCCACTCAGACAACCTATCCTTGGGTCCCATTGTTGTTCTGGACCTCTTAGGCCATAGTCGCTCTCATGCTATGGGCAAGGGAATGACCAGAGACCTAAATTCGCTCTCATAGGCCTACCTACTAGCAACTGTGGACTAAGGTTGCCAGTTTTGTGCCAGTGACCCCGGGATTTAAGCCACTTTTTCAGGCCCAGAGCCTAGGCCACTGCCCAAAATGGAATGAAAGCTCAAAATCAAGTAAAGTACAGGGAAACAATGATGCAAAAGAAATAAGTTGATCAAGACCTTAACCAGACCCCTACTAGCCATGATAGACATTTCATCAAACATATTGTCAACATGTAGCCTACAAGTGTAAACAACAAAATTAAGTGTAGGGATCTCATACTTATATGAGAATCGCTATGAACCATTATTCCCTCATGTCATTTGTTGCCTTATCACTTATTAGGTCATAGATACCATATCCATTCAAATACAAGTAAAAACATGCTGAGAGCCATAAGATGGGACTCCCACGTTCCACCTGACCATAGAATGACTAAGCCAAATCTCTCTTTAGCCATTCGCCCCCATGCCATATTCTAAGCATGAATGTGGGACTCAAACCAAAAGAACCAACCAGGGCATATCGAGGAAAAAACACCTTATCCTCATCAATAGAAACCAGGCTTTATCGTAATCCATCCCGGATCACTGAGCCAACACAATGAACACATCATAACCAACTTTACCATGATCTCCACTGATCACTAGGCCAAACAAGTATGGATGCTACAAGATTTCTCCACCTACATGTGAGGAATTTTCCTGTCTCCTAATCTCTCAAGATTTACCTCAATCCAAACCCGGAACACTAGGCCCTAAACCAAGACCCACTCTCGAGGATTTACCACATATCCCAAACCCAGGATTAATAGGCCCAACGGAGAGCAAACCACCTCTAGGATTTATCGTATATCCTGCCATTCACCAACAAGGATTCCTAGGCCATTCGAGGCAACACAAAATCCGACTTTACCACAACCCACAGTTTAGTTCAAGGGATACTAGACCATGTATTCTATCATTTTGGAGATCCACTTCACTCATCTTTGAATCCATCTAGAAATCCAACTCAACCAAGCATGAGAACCCCATCACGCCATGGCTATCCGAAAATCAAAAGGCTAGGATGAAAAACACTATTACACCTAGCAAACCCATGCCATGATAGAAGAGAACCACATGTAATACCATGCATGCCAAATCTAGCAAGGAAAATGCACATGCAAGTCGATACATGAAATTAAGCCCACTATAGCTACTTGATCCTGCCTTTCCCTGCTTGATCCTTTCTTCCTCTTGCCTTCTTTTCCTTTCTTGCTCCAATGCAAAAGTGCTCCAAGAAAACTCTAAGTATCCAAGAGTATGAGAGAGAGAATAATGAAAGTGCCAAAGTTAAACTGACAAAATGTTACTAACTGATCCTCAGAAGCCTTTTTATGAATGAGGCCTCTATTTTCTTCATTTTCCATTATTTTACTTCATTTTCCTTATCACATGCAACATGTGACCTTTCATCTCCTTTTTCTCCTAATTTCCATATTTTCATAAATAAATGTGCCAAAAATGCCATTTTGCCTTTCCAAAGCCTTAGCCATTTCCTATACCAATTTCCTTAGCCATAAACAACCAAATGAACACCCCCTAGGATTCTTGCCCAACATTCAGCTTGGAATAAGTGTCCCATCATTTGTGATTATCTTTTTTTATTTTTATTACATGGAATTTTCACCAGGGCTGTTACAGAACCCTCCCCCTTAGGGGACACCGTCCTCGGTGTTTAATCACACATATACAACAACAACCTGCTGAAATAACACATACTGCTCATGGAGCTTTATAACACATCTTGATGCAGTGTTTACAATGAAAGATCTGCTCAAGAGAAAACACCATGACAACATGACAATATACCGCATAGTGGAGATTTATAACACAACTCATAACAATATTTACAATGATCACCCTGCTGAGTGCCAACTCATATAACATCATAACATCATGATAACATAACCACATGATAGCATAATAACTTGAAACCCATATCACATAGTGGAGCCTTATAACATAGCTCGTTACATTATTTACATCCATACACATGGGTACATATAACAACATCACCATAAATATTGGCACCAAAACATATGCCAAATTATATACCAAAACATATATCAAAACATGTACTAAACACCAAGTCTAAGCATATATCAAAACATCATATAGTATATATCAAACCGTCATACATATACCAAACCACCATAAAGAAAATAATAAACCACCATAAGAAAATACCAAACCACCCTATCAAGATGCTTTGCCTCAATCGGAAAACAAGGCAGGATACATGGTCCACATCTGATCTGCCATCTCCCATGAAGCTTAATCGGGCCCATAGTGCTTCCATTTCACTTTAACTTACTCAATTTCTTGGTTCCGGAGCATGAGCACCTTTTTCTGTAATATACACTAAGGCTCTGGCTAGAATTCTACATCTAGTTCCACCTGTAGTACAAACCAGTCAATCACATGATCATTATCGTGGACTTTCATTGTCGGAGGCAGTGCAATTCAATAGGCTATTGGCCCAATCCTCTCAATGATATTTAAGGGTCCACAAAACCATGGTGCCAACTTGGTATATGAGCCAATCCGCAAGGAGCTCTTCTCCAGTTTGATGTGCAAGTACACCTGTTCTCCAACCTAGAACTCCTTGAACAAGTTGTTCCTATATGCATAACTCTTCTACATATCTTGTGATGCCTTTAGATTCTTCTTAATCACCTACATCTCCTATTCCATGTCTACCAATATATATGGTCCAATCAATACCCTACTAACTGGGTCACTCCAACTGATAGGAGTGTTACAACTCCGCCCACACAATGCCTCAAAAGGACTCATCCTTAACAACTCCTGATAACTGTTATTGTATGCGAACTCTATCAAAGGGAGATACTCTTCCCACTTCTACTACTGATGCATGACATACATCCTCAACATTTCCTCCAATATCCTGTTGACCCTCTTTGTCTATTCATATGTCTGCGGATGGTAAGTTGTGTTGAAGGCCAACTCGGTGCCCAAACCTGGAAATAACTCCTTCCAAAACTTGGAAGTGAACTTCACATCCCTATCTGACATAATCTTCTTTAGAACACCATGTAGTCTAACCACATCTCTGATGAATACCTGTTCCACATCACTAGCTAAGTACGTAGATTTCACTGGAATGAAGTGTGCAACCTTTGTCAATGTTTCCAAAATGACCGTGATGGAATCATGCTTCTTCACTATCTTTAGAAACCATATGATGAAATCCATGGAAATAACCTCCCATTTCCATTTTGGAATCACAATCGGCTGTAGCAGTCCACCTGGATGTTTACACTCTGCTTTCACTTGCTAACAATTAAAACATCTAGCCACAAACTCTGTTACATCCCTCTTCAGGTTCGACCAATAATAAGATCTCTTCACTGTTTTCAGTGTCTTTTGGTAACTTGGGTGACCTGAATACAATTTTGCATGAAACTCCCTCAAGATTTCCTTCTTGAGCTCACTACTATCTGGTACATATATCCTATCTCAGATCCTAACCAATCAATCTGCTATAAGACAATAATCCATGTCCTGTGCACCTACACCTATGCCTGTACCATCACTTATACCTGTACATGTACCATCACATGTACATGTACATGTACATGTACCTGCACATATACCATCACATGTACTTGTACCTGTACATATACCATCACCTGTACATGTACCTATACCTGTACTCTATTGCAACCTATGCACAATCTCCATATATCTAACATCCCATTGTCCTGCTTGCATGATCCTATCCTGTAAGTCCATCCCATAGGAGCTCATAACTGCCAAGTGATGTACATGTACCCATTTGTTGAGATCATCTTCCACCCTATTCTCTTTACCTTTGATATACCACATCTCAAAATTAAACCATCTAGCCTGTGTAGCATTCAGATTGAGCTGGTCAAACAAATACCTCAACCCAATGTGATCAATCATAAGCACAAATTGCCTACCAAGAAGATAGTGCCTCCACATCTTCAGTGTATGTATAATCAATACTAACTCAAGATCATGTGTCAGTTAGTTTTGCTCATGCTCATTTAGTTTCAGGGACTCATAACATACCACCTTTCCATCCTGCATAAGGACTCCAACATGCCCGCTCTTGCATGCATACCACAAAATCTTAGTTTGGATCTGTAATCTGTAGTACTCGTGCATGCGTCAACAACTACTTAAGCTGCTCAAAGCTAGCTTCAAACTCCTTTGTCCATTTGAACTTCTTACCTATCTTTTTCAATGATGTAATGGGATAAGCAATTTGCGAGAAGTTCTTGATGAATATCCTGTAATATCCTGTCATACCCATAAAAGATCTCACCTCATCCACACTCTTAGGAGCTACCCAGTCCATGATGGCCCTTATCTTCTCTGAATCTACTACAATTCCTTCCTTGGAGACAACATGTCCCAAGTAGTGCACCTCAGTTTGAAAGAAACTACACTTGTTGGGCTTAGCATACAACTGATGCTCTCTCAACAACCTCAACAATGTTGTTAAATTCTCGACATGCTCTTCCTCATTTTTATAATATACCAGTATATCATCAATGAAAAAAATAAAAAAATAATCCAAATATGGACGCAACATACTATTCATCAAACACATGAATGTAGTTGGAGCTTCAGTTAAGCCAAATGGAACAACAACAAACTCATAATGCCCATACCCGGTCCTGAATGCAGTCTTGTAAATGTCCTCCTCTTTGATGCGTACCTGATGGTATCCAGATCTCAAGTCAATCTTCAAGAACACTACTGCTCCCTTTAGTTGATCGAACAAATCGTCAATCCTCGGCAAAGGATATATGTTCTTGATAGTCACTTTGTTCAATTGTCTATAGTCAATGCATATCTGAGAGTGCCATCTTTCTTCCTCACAAACAAGACTGGTGCGCCCCAAGTTGATACACTTGGCTTAATGTATCCCTTGTCCAACATTTCCTTCAGTTGCAATTTTAACTCAACCAACTTAGGCATGCTCATCCTGTAAGGTGCTTTCGATGCTAGAGCTGCCCCTGGCACTAACTCAATCGAAAAGTCTACCTCCCTGTGAGGTGGAAACTCTGTAATGTCCTCGGGAAATT
The DNA here is from genome assembly GCA_031772625.1 of Pinus tabuliformis. Classification (NCBI taxonomy): domain Eukaryota; kingdom Viridiplantae; phylum Streptophyta; class Pinopsida; order Pinales; family Pinaceae; genus Pinus; species Pinus tabuliformis. The sequence goes on from CM062811.1 coordinate 496,873,944, forward strand.
CATCCTGAAACTGTTGCAAAAATGGGTACTTGTTCAACACATCTACATCCTCAACCTCCTTACCCTTATCACTAGAAATTTGTATTGCAAATAGCTTGCACCCTTTTCTACGGCTACACTTTGCTTGCATAGTTGTCACCATCCTAAGTAATATGGCTTTCTTCTTACCCTGTAAGAGTCTTGGTTCTCCATTGTCATAAACACACTCAATAGCTTTGTCATAGCAGTCAACCTTGGTTCTATGTAGATACAACCAATCCATGCCCAACAACATACTGTATGATCCCAATAGTAACACATTCAAATGTGTTGTTGTACGCATACCATTTAAATCAAATGCGCAAGCTCTTACCTAATTGTGAACTCACTTCTTTATACTTGTAGCCAACTGCACTAACCAAGACTCTGCATGCAGTTCCTTATTCAAAACACACTTATCCACCAAGTTAGGACTAACATAACTATAATTAGATCCAAGGTCAATCAAAATAGAAATAACTTAATCACAAAGCTTACCATCCATCTCAATGATAGATTCTGGGTGTTATGCCTACCTATCGTCCACTGTTTCATAGATACATGGAATACTCTGACCAACATCCCCAACAGTCTGTGCCTCCTATGCACTATATATTTGAGGCCTACCACCCTAATTCTGTGGACAATCTCTCTTAAGGTGTTCCTTGCCACATGTCCAACACTCCAACCGACCAGTACCAACACCTCTATGTTGCTGTTGCGACTCATGTCCCTGTCTAGCTGCATTAAATCTCTTTTGCAGTGCCACATTCTCTTTCTCATCTACATGTTGAGGCCTTGTCCTCTTAGGCTTCCATTTACCTTTACCTTTGTCCTTTCCTTTCCATCCATGCTGAGATTCATTCTTACGCTTTGATTGCTCATAGAAATTCTTCAGTTTCCCAATAACTTCCTCAAGTGACCGAGGCTCATCATACTCAATCTGATCTCTAAATACTAATGGAAAACCACTAACAAACCATTGAACTTTAGCCTTCTCATCAGTAAGATATGGTGCATACCTCAATAGCTCCAGAAACTTGGTCATGTACTCTTCATCCATCATTGATCCCATCTTTAGCTCATAGAATTATTTTGCCTTACTGTCATAGTACCTTTCTGACAAGTATTTCTTCCTAAAAATCCTCTTGAATTGTCATTAGCTCAAGTCATCTGTTCTGATGTCTCTAACCCGCTTAACATCTTCCCACCAGATGTTTACTTTACCTTTCAAGTTGAAGATAGCTATTATGGCCTTCATGTTATCTGTGTAATCATGCAACTCAAATAATTTGTTCATTCCAAGTATTAAAGCCTCTGCATCTTCCGCCTTCTTCATATGTCCATCAAAAGTAGGTGGTTTTTCTTTCTTGAATTCATCCGGTAAGTATCCCCTATCATTCCTCCTATAAGGATGATAGCGATGATGACAATGATGTCTATCAAAACTAGAACTAGAATAATACCTGTGTTCACCACCCCTCCTATCTGGAACATCCAACAACCTACCATCTCTCACTGTATCAGATCTATTTGACCTGTGTCTACCAGGAGATCTACTACCATATGCCTCATTAGTTTTATCCTCATACCCATGGCTGATCCGAAGCGGCCCTTCCCACTGTAATCCAACAAACTCTAAAGAAGTATAACATTCACCTCTGCCTTCTCTTATGTCTGTATGATCTGGTCATTATTTGCCTTACAACTCCTTATCTCTTCCTTCAAACTTCTCAATGTAACTGCCAAATCGGAAGAGTTCCCAACACCATATTGCTCTTCAGATTCATAGGGAGGGTCTTTATAGTCAACCATCTTGCTATCCATTTGATCTTTTCTTCTTGCAATGCATAATATGTCAGATAAACCAAATCACAATAAACCAACGTACCTCAGTATAGTTTGGGGAGGATACCTTGTTTGCAAGATCACCAAATCAGCGTGATACATGTATAACATAATCATAATAGCGTATAGACATTCGCGAGTAAATGTATCAACACATAAACATCACTCTAACTAGGAACCAGTCATCAATGCAAGGCAATACCAACAATGCATGCCATGACCTCATGCATGACAACAACCATTACTCCATCATACACATTGCTACATGCAACCGACAATATGCATAAGCAATGCCTAACCAACTACAAATATGCATAAATGCATGTAGTCGAACATAATCGATCAGTTCTTGCAATCAACCTACAAGACTGATACATGTAATCAAAATATTCAAAATGTAGCCTAACATACAAGGATGTAAGTAGGTGACATAATTAACATGTAAGTGACAAAGAACCATATACAATTAGTCACATACTCATGTCAAATATGTTCCAAAATATCAACATCAAATTCTTCATGATAACCATACTACAACCCTAATCCATCATCAAGCAAATGCAACAAGTATATAATTGTAAGATACACACATAAAACTGACATGCATACATGACCAACACATTCAAACCATCTAGTCTCAGAGTCGAACCATGCTCTGATACCACTCTGTAACACCCTCCTCCCACATCCACCCAAGTAACCATGCCAACCGAGCTGAACATGAGACGAGAGGCTACAATGATCAGATTCGACCTCCTAGGTGACCTTAAGGAAGTGGAATCGATGGAACATCACACACAGTCATCCAACATCATAAACATAACCCTCAAAAGACAAGTCAGCCACTCAGGCAGTTTGTCCCTAGGTCCCACTGTTGTTCTGGACCTCTTAGGCCATATTCGCTCTCATGCTATGGGCAAGGGAGCGACCAGAGACCTAAAGTCGCTCTCATAGGCCTTCCTGCTAGCGACTATGGACTAAAGTTGCTAGTTCTGTTCCAGCGACCCAAGGATTTAAGCCACTTTTTCAGGCCTAGAGACTAGGCCATTTCCCAGAATGGAATGAAAGCTCAAAATCAAGTAAAGTACAAGGAAACAATGATGCAAAAGCAATAAGTTGATCAAGACCTTAACCAGACCCCTATTAGTCATGACAGGCATTTCATCAAACATATTGTCAACATGTAGCCTACAAATGCAAACAACAAAATTAAGTGTATGGATCTCATACTTATCTAAGAATCCTATGAACCATTGTTCCCTCATGCCATTTGCTGCCTTATCACTTATTAGGTCATAGATACCATATCCATTCAAATACAAGTAAAAACATGCTGAGAGCCATACATAGTTGTTGTCACAAAATGTACATATAACCAACATAATAGGAACATAAATACCATAAACATATCAGCCATCAAAATCCATATATACATCAGTACATTTTCACATAGAAATCAAGGGAATGAATTTCTCATTAATCAATGCAATCAACCAACCGAAGATGGGACTACCACGTTCCACCCGACCATAGAATGGCTGAGCCAAATCTCTCTTCATCCATTCACCCCCGTGCCATATTCCAAGCATGAATGTGGGACTCAAACCAAAAGAACCAACCAGGGAATATCGAGGCTAAACCACCTCACCCTCATTAATAGAAACCGAGATTTATCGTAATCCATCTCGGATCACTAGGCCAACACAATGAACACATCGTAATCAACTTTACTGTGATCTTCACCCAAACACTAGGCCAAATAAGCATAGATACCACTGGATTTCTCCACCTACACCGTGAGGAATTTTCCTGTCTCCTAGTCTCTCAGGCTTTACTGCAATCCAAACCTGGATCACTAGGCCATAAACCAGGACCCACTCTCCAGGCTTTACCGCATCTCCAAAAACCGAGATTACTAGGCCCGACGGAGGGAAAAACACCTATAGGCTTTAACATATATCCTGCCATTCACCAAAAAGGATTCCTAGGCCATCTGAGGCAACACAAAGTATGGCTTTACCACAACCCATTGTCTGATTCAGGGGTTACTAGGCCATGTGTTCTATCATTTCGGAGATCCACCTCACTTAGATTTGAATCCATCTCATCCAAACATGAGAACCCCATCACACCATGGCTATCAAGAAATGGCAAGGCTAGGATGAAAAACATTGTTACACCTGGAAAAACCCATGCCATGATAGAAAAGAACCACATGCAATACCATGCATGCCAAATCTAGCAAAGAAAATAGACATACAAGCCGAAACCTACAATGAAGCCCATTGTAGTTGCTTGATCATGCCTTTCCCTACTTAATCTTTGCTTCCTCTTGCCTTCTTTTCCTTTCTTTCTCCAATGCCAAAGTGCTCCAAGAAAACTCTAAGTATCCGAAAGTATGAGAGAGAGAGAGAGAATAATGAAAGAGCTCCAAAGCTAAACAGACAAAAGGTTACCAATTGTTCCTCAAAAGCCTTTTTATGAATAAGGCCTCTATTTTCTTCATTTTCCATTATTTTCCTTCATTTTCCTCCTCACATGCAACGTGTGACCTTTCACCTCCTTTTTCTCCTAATTTCCAATATTTTCATAAATAAATGTGCCAAAAATGTCATTTTTCCTTTCCAAAGCCTTAGCCATTTCCTTTGCCATTTTCCTTAGCCATAAAAAACCAAATGAATACCCCTTAGGATGCCTACCCAACATTCAACTTGGAATAAGTGTCGCATCCACTGTGGTTATTGTTTTTAACTTTTATTACATGGAATTTTCACCACGGTTGTTACACCAAGCTCACTAATTCCGCGACCTTCAACCCCCAAACTGATGGCCAAACAGAGGTCGTCAACAGGATGATCGTGCACATCCTGGGCATGTACAACTCGAAGCACCCACACACATGGGATGAGAGCCTCCCCCTATGTCCAACACAACTACAATAGTGATATACACAACTCAACTGGCCACATCCCTTTTCAGGTGGGATTCAGATTTCAGCCATTATGTCCCATCGATGTTTACATACCGTTTGCAACTACTTGGGCAGATTCAGCTCATGTCCAGTCTGAAGCTGATAGGGATAAAAAATTCATTAAGTGCATTCAACACATCCGCCAATGGATCCATGACTTATTGGACAAAGCAAATGCTAAGTACAAACAACATCATGATCAACATCAGGTGCCACACAAGTTCCAAGTGGGCGAAAAAGTTTGGTCACATTTGTAGAAGGAGCTCTTTGTTGGGGCCCACTGTAAGCTTCTCCTGCTCTGATATGGACCTTACACAATCACTAAGTTTGTAGGGTACAATTCTTTCATGCTAAGCATTCCACCGTTCCTTGGCCGACACCTAGTATTCAATGTGGATCGGTTGCGAACATACTTTCTACAGTTGTTGGACACATACGACATTGCTGATAGTTGACACAAACAGGGCTCAATCCAAGTTGTATTTAACATTTCATAACTGATAGGATCATCGATACACAGGTTAACAACACTCTCCAGTAGAGGATCCAGCTATATCGAGTTGTCAAAGTAGGCCAACTCCTTCACCAAGGAAAGTGGCTCACTAGGGACCAAGTTCAACAGAAATTTCCTTACCTCATGGAGGCTCTAAATGTAATGGGGACCATTGCTTCCTAAGGGGGAATGAATGAGCTAGGTGTATATTGGTGTCCACCCACCTATTCCACCTATATCTCCAATTGGTTTCATCAATTTCCTTGATTATAGTAGTATTTACTATTTTTAGCAGTTTTTTAGGTCTTGAACTACCCCTAAATGACATTTTTTTAGGTCTGCAACACCCTCGTAGCCATAGGCGGGGACATGCTGCAAATCCTGTAGTACTCAGAGAGACCTTTCTAATGAGGTATCATATATGTCAAACAAATATCATATGGCCATGTTACGACCCCGGGAAGTTGACTACCCAACTAATGCCAATGGGGCCCACAAATTCTTGGTGTTCCATCTCCTAGGGTTAGGTTTTTGGTTGTTTAGGGTTTCCCTTTTTTGTTCAATAATAAAAAATCCCTTCCGCCTCATTATAACACGGTTCAGAGGCATGTAGCAGTCACATCTCTTCTCAAAGATAAGCTATCATTGCCTGAGCTAGTTTATTTCTATTCTATATGTAAGCATATTTCAATTCTTTGATATTAATGAAATGAAGATTTGTTTTTGCTGCATCTCTATGTTTATGCTTATATATGTATTCTATTGTGTTCTTGCATAAGCCCGAATCAAATTTAATATTTAATTTTACAAAAACTTTAATAAAGTTTGGAAATAGTTTCTAAAAACTTGCAAATTAATTAAGAATCTAAGTATCTTGACCCAAATTAATTACAATATACTCTACCTTCGGTAGGTTTAACAAAAATGAAAAATACAAAACAAAAACAAAAAAGCACTAAAAGTTTTAAAAAATAATAAGTAAATAAAAATATACATTAAAACATTAAAAAATGACAAAAAAAAATCAAATATATAAAATATATAAAAGAAATACATATAAAAAAATAAATAAAATAGTCTCTTCGGAGACATCCGATAAAATTGGAACGATACAGAGAAGATTAGCATGGCCCCTGCGCAAGGATGACACGCACAAATCGAGAAATGGTCCAAATTTAAAAAAAAAAAAAAAAATCAAGCATAAAAATGTAAATAAAAAACAAAATTAACTTATAAAGACAAAAGTAAAAAATAAATAAATAAAAGGAAAAAACAAGAAAATATTTCCAAAAAAACATAATTTAAGAAAAAATTAAAAAATTAACCCCAAAAAAAGTAAAAAACCAAATAAATAAAACCAAATTGGATAATTTAAAAAAAAAAAAACAAAAACAAAAACAAAAAACAAAAAAAAAAACAAAAGATTTAATTTTTTTTAACAAACATTAAAAATAAATAAACAAAACATTAAAATTAAATTAAAATTAAGAAAAAAACATTCAAAAAATTAAAATAAGAAATTAAAAAAAAAAAAATCACTATTTTTTTTTTCAAAAACCTCGATCAGGGTGAGACAAACAGGATGGTGACAGAGGGATCTGTGCCTCTGACATGATATTAAGTATCAGGCAAGGTTGGTGGGCATGGAGCTACCCACACGTAATATTTCCCATACGCAAGATGCTGAGGGGAGAAATTACCAACCCAGTGTCAGCATTTGGATAGTCATGCACCCTGGCTAATTATATTTTCCACAAGGAGTGAGGCAAGTTTTAGGAGAAGGAGCTCTGGAAATTCAAGTTGTTCTGGCTAAGGATACCGGGATAGGAAGGTGATGCTTCAGACATCCTTGGGTTCAAACCATCTCCATGGTAGCGCGGTCAACAGGTATGCTAACACAATTCAACCCTCATATCATAATTCCACTATAACCTGTGTAGTTTTTCCTAGTTTGTTGTGGGTTTTATTGGCCTTGAGTCTTCTGCTGAGAGATATCATGTATATGTTTGAAGTTAATGTTGAGCTTGATCTTAGTGATGAGTTGTTTGGTACCCTGCGGTTTAGGTCTAGCTATTTTCTTCATCGTGGTGGTGTTTTGTTTAACTATGTCCTCAAGTCTATCATGGTGGTAGGCGAGATTGGGGGGCTTCATCACAACTCCTCGAGTACTCCCCATCTTACTTGGTATGAATGTGTTGGGAGGGGTTTTTAAGTGTATTATATATGTTTCCTTTCTGCAACTTTTAGTTGGAACCCTGGTGTGTATGGGTACTCTATCACTAGTATGTATGGCAATTATATGGATGAAAACTTTAACCATCTCACGACGAAATGGGAAGTTGGTTATCATGGAATTTTCCCTAATGTTTTTATCTCAATTGTATTTGTGCCCCTAACTTTCATAGGTCCACTCCTTCCATCCCTATGGTGGCATCTACTCCATAGACGCCCTCCATTTCGAGGGTTTGCTACAGAGAAACGCTGGCCAAGGAAGGAGTCAATAATCCCAAATAGTCGATGTATTTTTGTATTTCTCAATAACCAGTTTCAGAACATGGCCCGAAAACCAAACCTCTCACAACGAAGAACTAAGGGGGACAAGATCGCAGTAAAAATGATGGGAATGGGGTAGAGTTTCCCAGCTCTAGACCGGCCAAAGGTAGAGGCCACATAATGTCTCAAAACTGAATTAGAAAAATTGTTCTGTCTACCAGTCACAAGTGCACCTTAAGGCAAGACAAATGATAGATAGATGGGAAAAAGAAGCGGGCCAACAAATGGCAGAAATTGAGATAGAGTTGGAGGAATGGAAAAATCTCCTTCCAAACCATGGTCATACCAGAGGTCACAACACCCAATACTAGCAGACACTTCATCGGTTTTGTATAGCAATATGTATCTTAGCCAAAGCAGTTTCATCACCTCTTGCAGGAAAGGCGGAGACAACAACTGAAATTCAGGATATTCATAAGGAATTTCAGCTTATCTAGCTCCAAATACAACAAAAAAATGTTATGTTAGCCTATATTGAAAGACATATCCCCACTATTCCACAATCTGAGCTATCGGGATCCAGTGCTAAAGATCCAACACCAATTAAGTCCTTAGATGAATAGCTTGCTTTTCTGTTTAGTTATGTCAGTATATTTTGATATGTATAGATGAACAGTCAATCGAAATGTTTTTTCAGTCACAGGGATATAGACAATAGGAGGTATAAGAACATTCAGGCTCATAGTGTTTTACTAGACATTCTCAAACTCTTTAGATTTTGGATGGCTTACAATGCAGTCAGATGGCCAACAAACCCGGTTTCCCAATGGGCAGGTTGAAGCCATTTGGCCATGGATGATAAATCTGTAATGCCTACCTATTTTTTGAAAAAGGAACGAAAAGGATTTGCCAAGCTTACAAAAAAAAGAGTTAAAAGTTAATAATCATAAATAAGAAAAAAAATGATAATTAAATAAGGCCCACCCATGGCCCCTCGAGGCCTGGCCGATTTTAGAATCACCCTCTTTCCCCCAACACGGTGGAGGGTGATTTTGGGAATCACCCAAAATGCTCCCTCACCCCCATCACGGCGAAGGGTTTTCACCCTCTATTCCCAACACGACAGATCTAGCCCCCAGCACAGTTGAGGCTCATTCTGGGAATCACCCATGGTTCCCTCTCACCACTAACATGGTAGATGGTGATTCTCATAATCACCCTTTGGCCCCAACATGACGGAGGGTCATTCTCAGATTCATCCGTTGGCCCTGGCATAGCGGAGGGTGATTTCTAGAATCACCCTCCACCATGCTGGGGTGAGAGGGTGATTCTAGGAATCATTCTCTATTATGTCGGGGCTACAAGGTGATTCTCGAAATCACCCTCCTTCATGCTAAGAATCAACCAACCCCCGCCCAACCAACCGAGGGGTCATAGGCCAGGGCGGGGGAAGCCGTGACCTCTCAAGCGGTTGGGCAGGGTCTGGGCAATTCCCAACACGATGGAGGGTGATTCTGGGAATCACCCTCTAGCCCTGACACAACAGAGGGTGATTCCCAGAATCACCCTCTAGCGTCATGTCGGGGTCAGAGATCACCCTCCACCATGCCGAAGCCAGAGGGTGATTCCAGGAATCACCCTCAACCATGTTGGTGGCAAGAGGGCATTGTGGGTGATTCTCGGAATCACCCCCCACTGAATTGGGGGCTATAGGGTGATTATGGGAATCACCCTCTGTCGTTCAGGGGCTAGATGGTGATTCTTGGAATCATGCTCTGCTATGATGGGGGCAAGAAGGCATCATAGGTGATTCTTGTAATCACCGTCCACCATGTTGGGGGCTAGAGAGTGATTCTAGAATCGGCTAGCCCTGCCCAGCCCCTGAGGGGCAATGAGTGGGCCTTATTTAATTTTTTTTAATTTTATTTTTTTTAATGTTATTTAATTTTTTTTAATGTTATTTGACTTTTTTTAATGCTTATAATTATTTTTTAATATTTTATTTTTTATTTTTATTTTTATGTTTTATGTTTTATTTTTTTATTTTATTTTTTAATTTTTTTTAAACGTTTTTTAATTTTAAGGTTTATTTTTTTTAACTTGAATTGTATTTTTTATTTTTATTCTTAAAGTTTTTTTTATTGTTTTTTTTTTAAATTGTATGTTTTAATTTTATTTTTTTGTTATTTTTACTTAAAATTTTATGTGAATTATTTTTTTGGAAAAAAGAAAAAAACAAATGTCATCATTTTTATATGTGGCGAATGGTTTGGGTCAAAATTCTTTGATTGTTAATTAATTTGCAAATTTTTTCCAAAGTTAATTAAATTTTTTGTAAAATAAAACATTAAACTTATTTTTTTTTAAATTGAAAAATATTTTTTGAATTTTTTAAATTTGAATTTCTATTTTTTGATTGGTGGATGACTAATTTTATGTGGTTTAAAATCAAATGTTTAGAATTAAAAAGTACTTAAAAATAAATAAAAAGGAAAAAAAAATCCTCTAATTGCCAAGTGTCCTCATAGATTAAATATTGAAAAAATATATATAAATTTATGGATTTTTCCATAATTAATATTTTCTTTAAAAAAAAAAAAAGTTGTTATTACGTTTCAACCTTTTATTAACCATAGAAACTGGTCGATTTTAAAAAAAACATGCATATTACATTGATTTTTCCCTTGTTGATTTCTTCATATTTTTCCCTTGTTGTTTTTTATTATTGAATGGACTTGGTTCAATCATTTTCCTCAATAAACCTTACCTATATTATATATTTTCACAATTCAATTTTAAATCATGATGCAATATAAAATTAAAATTTAAGTTAACACTGCAATAAACAAGTGCTATACATGTCGCTTATTTAAATATAGCTTAAATAAACTTAAAAGAATAAAAGCAAATATTTCATCAAAAAAATAAAACAATTAATAAAATGTTGTTTTGTTGAATATCATTACAAAAAAATAAGAAATATGATTAACTAATATTGTTTATATTAATATATATACACTTCAATATTATATTATATATATATATATATATATATATATATATATATATATATATATATATATATATATATATATATATATATATATATATATATATATATATATATATATATATATATATATATATATATATATATGTATATGTCATTTTAAATTGAAAATGTGGAGAAAAAATTATAATTCGAAAAATAGAAATAATTGAAAGAAGGAAAAAACAAAATAAAAAGAAATAAAACTAAAAGAAAAAAATTAGTAACTAACAAAATGGAAATTACTAAAGAGATCACAATAAGACCTCGACCAATCATCTTACAAATAAATAAATTTAAATAATAATAAAAATTGAATTTCCAATTCCCCGATGGGGGTGAGGAGTACTGAGAATAATGCGGTCATCGGGTCTCATAAGGAGTGAAAAATGGGTCGTTGGGGAGGGTCGTACCTCCCGGTCACCTCTCCATATATGGCAGAGGGAATGGCATACAAGGACATGCGATCTGGGGCGTGTGAGTAATCAAGGTGCCTCGGGAAGGGAAAGTGTTGATGAGTTGATAGGCGGGATGAGGGAGGAGTTGGGAATTTGTTTCAGTGCTCAGGTTTGGTGGTGGAGCTACACCTGGTTTCCTGCTCAATGACAGAAGCAGCATTAGAGGTGTGACAAAATTGGTGGTTTGTGGATTTTCTTCAAGGAATTGTGGTTTGCTATGTATAACAAAGTACAACTCCTAGTTTTTCTCAGGCCTTGCAGGGTGGGACTAGATTGGCAATTGTTGGTAGAAGTAAAATGCTATTTCTGGTTTATTTGGGGCAAGGAACATCTTTGCAAAATCTGGCAATGTCATGGTGAGGGCAATGATCGGGAGGCACCAAGCTTCTGGAGAACTAGCATCCTCTTGGTAGCCGGCTCTGTACAATGAAGTGACTGGTGTGGCAAGGATAGCGAGGGTGGTGCTAGCGACGATGGTTAAGATGACTCCTTGGGCTTCAAGCGCGCGACCCTGGCTCTCGGGTAGAGTGAAGACGCTTTCGGCGAGTGCTGGAGTAGGCATGGGCTCTGGGAGGCCAGTTTGGTGTACAGGAGGGTAGAAACTCAGGTTAGCTGATGGGGTCGCACTCTTGGCTATTGTGGGAGCACTTGGATGGTGGCAGATGTGCCCCATTCCTCGACGTGGGTGGGCTATCCTCCCAGTGGAGCCAGGGAAGGGGAGGGAAGAGGCCCTCGCATTGGAAACCATGGTAGATGGAAGCAGGAGAAATCGGTGGGAAGGGAGCGGGGTGCAGGTTCTAGAGCACATGGAGGGCGAGGTAGTGGAATTCATGGAGGTTGATGTCCGACTGCTCGAGGAGGAGGCAGAGGTCAAGGATAGGAGAATCAGCGTGGCGGCACAAAGACATCTCGCACCAGCAACAGCTCTCGGACACTTGGCTCTCAGAAGGGTGGTAAGTGTAGGAGAGGTCAAGCTCCTCAAAACAATGACCGCGTGAAGTCCCTAACCCATAGAAATTGTAGCATTGTTGCTTGGAAAATTGTCGTGCCCTAATTCAATCCTTGATGGACTAGGTAGATGTGGCAGAGTAAATTAATCGAGAAGAGCATGAGGAGCTAAAGGAAACTCTAGAACATGTGCATTACTTCTAGTGTCAGGTCAGGGAGTGAATGGTGGTAGTCTAGTGAGGACAAAACCATCTAGCGGAGAAAGTGGAAAAGTTGGAGACCTAGATGGCACACTTCGAAGGGCATGTTTAGTGCAACTTCCTTCCTCCGTCTCCTCTAGGAAATGCTCCAAATAACCCAGCTTCTGTCACCTTAGATGATTAGTATGTCCTTTGGTTTTCTTTATGTTTTTTTTGTCTATTGGAGCCTATGGCCCTCTCATTTGTGGACACTATTACTAACATCTTTTTTGTATTTTTTTCATCTTCTACATACTTTGGTCAACAAACCTGGTCGAGGTGAGACCACATGTTTTTTTTAAGCATCAAATGTATATCTTTTTTATGGATGAATAAAATGTTGAGTTACAAAAAAAAAATTGAATTCCCAATGTTAAAATATGGATAAAAGACAAAAAAAATTGGTCAAAGACAAACTAATACACAGTCAAAGAAAAATTGAATGCGTAATACCATGTGGGTATAATAAGATTTTCTTTTTTGTCTTCACAATTTTAATGATAACTTATTAAAAAAATAGGAATTTGTTGTACTCACACTTAAGCCTTTGTGTAACTAATTTTTTTATTTTAATATACTAGACATTGTAATTTTTATATGAGTTTTTTAATTACATCTGAATTTTTTGCCACATGATTAAGACGACACAAGATACTTCATAACAATTTGATTTTTCCGGCATAGAAATTCTACCATAGATTATTTTTTTTTCCATTGAATTATGATGAGTATAAATTTAAAGTTAAATAAACAATTTGTTACAATAATTAGTTTTTTTTTTAATATATATATATATATATATGAGACATTGTAATTTCTCCTTGTTTGGTCTCATAAGCTAAAAATGGAATAAAATGTGTGCAAGCACATTTCAATGAACTCTTAACTTTTGTAATAAATGATGATGTTGGGGCTAATGTTTCATACAAAATTATTTATGCACGTATCTCTATTTTTCTCCAAGGTTATCTAGTCCATTGGTTACTTTTGTTACTTCCATTCATCGTATTCAAATGTATTTCATTATTAGATTTATGAATTGTTCAAGTATTCAATAATTGTTATCAATTATTTTATGCATTTGAGGGAAGTACTAAGCAACAACACTACATATTACACTTTTTCATATAAAATTCATAAAGTTTGTTATTTTTCCAACTTTTTTATTCAATTTTTTCATAAAACCCTTTTATTTAACATGTCATTTTTAGCGAAAATCTCCCGAAGTAAACAATTTTTTTAATTATATCTATATGCAAAATGTGTATTTTTTTCGAGTGTTTAAAATTATTATTTTTTAGTGACAATTATTTATGCATATTGAAGTATCATTTAACGATATATATAAATATATAAAAAAATCTTAACCTCAAAATATTAATTTTATTATTTTTTTTAAACTTTGCAAAAAAAATTATAAAAATTTTTATTAAAAAAACCATTTTAAAGAAAAACAAAAAACACTAAACGCGAGTTTGGAAAACCCTTAAAAAAAAAAAATCTTAGGACGAAAACCAAGAAAAGGAATAAGACAACTTGAAAAATGGTTAAATAGTCAACATTAAAAAAAATGTGCATACTTGGGACATAAGAAAATTTAATGTGTCAAAAATATGCCTAAAAAAGGATGATGTTTTTCAAAGCCTGCATGAAAATGAACAAAATTTTAAAAAATATATATTCATATTTAGTATATCAAAATATTTAAAGTTTCAAAAACAAGCCAAAAGAAAATGGATTGATGTTGCATCAACACTTTTCAAATTAGCATGAAAATCACTAACGTTTAAAAAATTTGTGCTTAATAAATAAGAAAATTTAAAGTCTCAAAAATATGCTCCAAAAAAAAGGTACATTCTTAATCAACACTTTTCAAAATCGAATGATTTTTTTCTACCTCTAAAAAGTGAGGACTCGGTTCATTACCCATTTGATTGAAACTTTGTTAGTAATGTCATTCTAACTTTTGGAAAATAGCATATGCACTATCTTGCATAGGTTTTCATTGCTTTGAAGTTCATAATTGTCTTGCATCTGGAAAAAACTCTAAGGGCTTCAATTTACAAGTTATCTAAATCCTAACATAGGTTTTCATTGCTTTGAAGTTCATAATTGTCTTGCATCTGGAAAAAACTCTAAGGGCTTCAATTTACAAGTTATCTAAATCCTAACATTTCTTATAGGAGTGGGTACATCATTGACAAGTGGTCTAAGATGCAATACAAGAAAAATATTATGGATGTTAGAGTTACGAAGAGGCGAGAGATTCCTATATGGGCACATATATAGTTTCCAGTGTTCAATAATTTTAATTTCATATTGATGTATTTGATTGACTTTACAGAATGTAATTCTTATGCGTTTTTTAGTTTATAAACATCATATCTATGTGGACCTTTATCCAATCACATTTTTCAACCTTTATCCAGTATGGACACACCATTCTCAGTTTTAAGTATTTTTCCATAATCAAAACCTTTGGGCATCTTCTACTGTGACCCTGGAAATGTTCTTCATTAAAAGTAGAAATATGATAGATTCGGTGATTCTCATTTACTCCATTTTGGTTTGTAAAGGTGTAAGGGAAACTTGCAATTGAATCATGTAAGGTCTATACCTACAATCAAACTTGTTCATGGGATTTACCTTGCATCCCTAAATAGATTTTGAGTGTGCCTCCTATGACAAGGATGTCTCTAATTTGTTATAGGTGTGTTGACCCTTTCATAATAGGTGTTAAATTTGTAGTCAATTTCACTGAACCATCATGTGCTATGATTCCCTAAAACCATTGCCATCAAATCGTAGGTAGCCCATGGTTAGGTTAAATATTTGAAACACTGACTCTCTAAGAAATGGATCCATTACAGATACAAGAGATCCACCTATATATACAATTACAACAATATATACATGGGCAATCAAACAAAATAAAAGCACCTTGCATCAGATTCTTTGGATCCAAAATGGTATGATATTGGAAGAGGAAAGGTGAGATTTTATTCAAAATGTTGCAAGAGGATTCTTTATTTATGGATTTAAGTTTTTCCTTAAAACTCCAATCCAAAATTAGAATAACAATATCAATTGATGTAATATCTAGGTGTGAATAATTGGATGACACATACCATTAGGGGAATTTTGAGGTCTAAAATGGGCCTCCTAAGGAAATTATAAAATAATAGTGGAAACAATAAAATAATATTAGATTACATCATCGAATTTTAGAGGGAAAAAATAAAAAACTATTTTTCCAAGTCGTATTTTCAACGTATCTCCCTATGGGTTTACTCAAATTTTGAGCGGAAACACTCATTTGATGCATAATTTAATTCTTCATCCAAGGAGTACCCATGTTACATACTTTCGATGGACCCTGCTACACGAAAAATAAGAAATACATGAAAAATGTGATTGAAATCATGTTTTTTCATGTATTTCTCATTTTTTGTGTAGTAATGTCCATCGAAAGTATGCAACATGGGTACTCCTTGGATGAGAAATTAAATTTGCATCCAACGAGTACTCCCGCTCGAAATTTGAGTAAAACCTTAGGGAGATAAGTTGAAAATGCGAGTTGAAAAAGTAGTTTTATTATTTTATTATTTTTTAATAATTTTTACTTTTTTACTCCAAAAATGGTGAATCATCCCCCATGGTTAACATAATCATCTTGAATCCTATTGGTTCTTATAAATCTTATTTTGGTTGTACATTTTTCTTAGGAGGCCCATTTTAGACCTCAAAATTCCCCTAATGTTATTGTACAATCTAGCCTAAAGTAATAAGGGATGAGAGATGAAAACAAAACACTAAAGGTTACCATAGTATATGTTGTTAATAAATGGGTGATATAGTTTACAAATGATCGCTATCAATATGTTAAATATGAACTCTAAGATCTATTTTTCTCTTAGTTTCTAGAATTTAATTGACACATGATGAGGTCAATAATACGAGTACAAATCAAACCTTATAATAACTTTGCAAAAACTAAGTCAAATTGAAGGAATTTTCATGTTCTTCTTTTATATAGTTACTTGTAGCTTGCAAGTGACATGTTTGTGCTGGGTTGTTTTGACTCGGCCCAGTTTAGGCTCCAATCTAGGGATGGATTTTGAGTATGGGTTGTTGATTTGAAATGGATTACTATATAATTTTTCATCCTGATTATTACTCTCTAAGTGAGGATTTGGACTGATCCTAAAATTTATAAAGCAGGGAAAAAATTAAAATTATTCATTTGAGGCCCAAAAAATGCATTTTTGGGATCAAAATCATCATTGTCCTATCCACTAGCTCCAACGATAGTACACATTGAGAGTTTCAAACTAGTTATCATGGACCAAAAACATAGTTTAGATGGGAGAGTTATGACCTCCACAGGTTGACCTATGGATATGACCAACAAAGTACCAAGTGGAGGCCATGTCAACTCTCATTACTCAAACACATGGAGCTAGTCACCTTTAGACTTTCAAGAAGATTATAGAGGATATAAAATTGATCCTCACCTTGTTTATTCATTCTTAAATTTAGCCTTAAGCTCCTAACTATCATTTGGTTGTCTTAATTTTCCACCATATGGTCTTTGTTAGTGGTAGAATTGTTAGGTCACTAGTCCATATGAACTTGAAACTATGGTAGAGTGACTAATTCTATTATAGAGTTCTTAACCAATAAGTCTAAAAATGTTGGCGTTGCATGTGTAAGTGAAAGGAATATGAGGTGCCATATTTTAGGATAGACCCATTTTGAGATCGCTTTCAAACTTTTTCATGGCATTTAATAAGAATGTTTGTTGTGGCGGAGATATTAAATGTATCATAAAGTTTGTAGACAACACCACCTGAATTACATCATGCCTAAAAATGAAACTATAACAAATTTTCTTGAATTATACTATTGGTATTCTTTTTATTCATCACATCATCATATTGATATTTTTGTTGTTGTGTTTGAGCTGAATAAATGAGGGAGATTTTGCACATTCAACCAACCAGATTGGTGCCAAGTTTTGGGAGGTGGTGTGTGTTGAACATGGGATTGATCCCACTGGGAGTTATCAGGGAACCACTGATCTCCAGCTTCAGAGGGTGAATGTGTACTACAATGAGGCGAGTTGTGGGAGGTTTGTTCCATGGTTTTTTCTCATGAACCTTGAGCATGGAACCATGGACAACGTCAAATCAAGCCCTTATGGTCAGATTTCCAAGCCTGACAACTTTGTTTTTATCCATTCTGGGGCTGGTAACAACTGGGCCAAGGGCCGTTACACTGAAGGGGCTAAACTCATTGATTTTGTGCTGGATGTCGACAGGAAAGAGGTGGAGAACTGTGATTGTATCCAAGGTTTTCAAGTATGCCATTCCATGGGGGGTGGAATAGGGTCTGGAATGGGTACATTACTCATATCCAAGATCAGAGAAGAATACCCATATATGATGATGCTAACATTATTTGTCTTCCCTTCTCCCAAAGTCTTGGATACATTAGTGGAACCCTACAAACCTACGCTCTCTATTCATCAGATGGTGGAAAATGTAGATGAGTTCATGGTTCTTGACAATGAGGCATATTATGATATTTGCTTCAAGACACTCAAGCTCACTACTCCTAGCTTCGTATATTTGAACCATACAATCTTTGGGACCATTATTGGAGTGACATGATGCCTAATATTTTCAGGGAAACTAAACTCAGACTTGAGGAAGCTGACAGTAAATCTGATTCCCTTCCCAATCTTCATTTTTTCATAGTGGGATTCAGTCCCCCAACCTCCCAGTAGTACAAAATATAACATGGTTCAAAAGTTCCCTCTACCCTTGTTCTTCATTATGAAACATTGTAATGTGTTTTTTTCTTCTTGATATCAGCATTATGCATGTTACACTCTCTTCCCTATTAAGTTTTAAAATGCACTTTGCTTGGGCTGGTAGGTAGGACGTTACCACTAAACTTGGAGGGATAATTGAAACTTTTTTTGCCTGGGGACTAGGTATTTCTTCAAATGTTAAAGCAAAAGCTGATGCCTGTGACAAGGAGTCTACATTGCCCAAGATATAAGTGCATGTTAAATCAAGGTGATCGATGACTCCAAGATAATTATCAATCCAAAAATTTTCTTTCTATATTTTTCCCCTAAATTGCAACAATAATAGATCATTCTAAGTTGATTAGGATAATATGGATTGAGGTATAGATCGTTTTAAGCCATAAGATTTATTGAATTTAATGAAAGAAATTTGAAAACCAATGAATATTAAAATGGAAGATTAATTTTGAATAATGTTACTGAATGATAACATATATTATTGATAGTTCCTATACCTGCCTGGATATGAGAGTGAATCTTCTTGGATATTATTACCATTTCATCTATTCTCTTGATGGATATATATATATATATATATAGATATATATATATATATATATATATATATATATATATATATATATATATCTATATATATATATATATATATATATATATATATATCTATATATATATATATATATATATATATATATATATATATATATATATATATATATATATAGATATATATATAATAATAATAAAAAATTGATGTGTATATCAGACTTCATTTCCATTGTACTATGCATGATTGAAATGTCTGTGTGCTATCTCAACCTTAGTGTGATTTGCATTAGTAGAAATATATGGTCACCAGAATAATTATGGCCAATATGTTTTCCCTTAGGGAATGTTGGTGTTATCACAAAATTAGGTACTGAAGGCTGCCAATCAGCAAGATTCTGTGTAACTATTTCAAACCAGGCTTTAGACTAAGGCTTAGCCTCCTTAGTCATAGAGGGCTCTCTCACAGACTATGAATATTGACTAATGACAAGGAAAGATGGCTAACTCTTTAAAACACATGAAAAATACGCTGGCTGGACAAATATCAAAGTGATTCCCATTGGGCTTATGGAGTCTCACACATCTCAGCAAACAAAAAACACTATCCTTTCATAGAAATCAGGGCACTTTACATCTAATGTTCAAACATAACTTACATAAAACACAGTTTGCCAAGGCATACAAGAAGTCAGAGCATGACACATGAGTTCTGAGTGATTATGCAGTAACAAAACTGTAAAAGAACACTAAAGAGAATAAACCATCATACATTTGAACCATTAGATCTATTGTGAATCCTGAGAAGAAACAACAGTCATTTGCATTACTGAAATCTGCTATACATAAACCAAAATAGTCTTGTCTTTTATCAAAACATCCAACCCCCTTTACATTCATCTTTCAACTCTATATAGAATGCTTACTCTACCTGATTCGAGCTCCCTCCTCCAGCGTGAGGGAAGCTCAATAATTACCTATGATGACACCTACTAACTTTTAACTAACTAATAATTATAGCTGACCACTAATTGACAGCGCTGGAATCCTAAAGCAAATAAGATCCTAATTCTACATCATGCTGGACATAGCATTTATTACAATTAAGACTCGTTCTCTGCCAAGTGGATTACTACAGTGGTAGCTTTGATGGCTTTAATTACAATGAACTTCATTCTTTGACATCTGCTCTCTTTCTGGAAGCGGCTGTGATAGCATGAGATGAGGATTCAATGTTCCAGGTTAGCATTGGATGCTGGATGCGTTGATGATTCAATAATATTAGGATAGAACCCCTGTTTTCCTGGTCCTTGTCTTCCACCACTCTTCGAAAATGTAGCAGCATGTTCCCAGATCTTTAATAACCCCAGGTATGGAACGCTGCCATGTTTCTGATGTGCTGTAGGTTGTATTGATGGACAGGTGTCTCTCTTTCAAAACTCCCGCACACAGTATCACAATAGCTGCTCTGCGTTTAAAATCACCACCTACAGCAGTTTCGTAGCGCGCTACGAAACTGCTGTGTAATTTAAAAAACATAGCTTCAACCCAAAATCTTTATCAATTGAATATTACCAGTGGAATTTGCAGTCGCCATTATTTTTGATTTCCCTCTCCTTCAGTTCAGACCTAAAATCTTGTTTCAAATTCTCCAAGAAGTTTTGCAGCTTATTGTGCATCATCTCAGAACACTTTACCTATTAAGATTGAGAAAATCTCATGGATGTCAAACCTTTAGAGTGCTCCTTAAATTGTCAGAAATAGAGGACATCTCAGGCTTTGATGCATCTCCAACATTTGATATAGGAAACTCCATCTTTTTACAAGATACTCATTTGTTATTATTGTGCTTTCTGAAGGGGAACCATCATCAGTCGTAGAAAAACTTTGAGAACATTCAACTACTGCAGTTTCATTGAAATAGAGAGTTGGTAACTGACAAACCTCTAACTTCTGATATTCTGACGAATCTTTTAAAAACTCTGGCTTAGAAACTGTAAAATCCATTAAAGAGGGATGAAGCAGTGAGTTTAATCCTAAATTAGTAGGTCTTGTTGGTCTTTTTACAAGCTGTGCATTTGAAACAATAAGCGTATTCTCCCTTGAAAACAAAGGAAATAATCCTTTAGGCGTAGGCGGGTGGTTCTGGTTTTGAGACATCAACTGGAACCGGTGTTGTACGTTACACACCTCTCCCAACCACACTAAGATGCGTTACATTACCACTGGAAGGGACTGCTGGTAGACTAGGCTGATCAAAACCACTGTTTGTCGTAGCTTCTACTTCATGAGAGGAATTCACACTCATACAAGCATTTTAATCCTGAGAAACACTCTTATCATCATAAAGAGCCTGAAGAACCTCAGACAACGGTGGAGCTGACATCATCGCCTTGAGATCTTCAATAAGACCTTTAATCACCAAAGAATGTTTAGAGGTGGCCCCGATGTATATTTTAATGGGTCCCCGGTGTCACCAATAACGGCGGCCTTGTGGCAATCAGATCCTTACCATCATTTGGCCTCTTCACTCATTCCATGTGATCCTCAAGCATTCTTTGTGAAAGCTCATTCTTTGTGACATATGCGTGCCAGGTATAAACCTATTCGCTTAGCTACTGAAAAGTAGGTTTCGAAAGCACCACTAATTTCACCGGAGGCATTTGAATCACAGTCCTTGATACCTTTTGTTATCAGAAAATCGAGCACAGGAATAATGTTTTTTTTTATTTTCTATTTACTTGCTATTGTACTCCAGAGTTTCTCTATAAGAGCCCTGTACTCGAGCTTCACATCCCTGTTGTTGGGGTCAATCTCGAGTGCTTTCTTTATGTCCAGCTCTGCGAGCTCCAAATCTGCTGTTTGAATATATGCTTGTGCTCTTCTATATAAAGCCTTAACGTTTTGCGATTCAATCTCCAAAACCTTTGTACATAATTTTTCTGCTTGTATATAGTCTTTCAATTTGAGTTTACAAGCTGCATTGTTGAGATTACAAGTGACCTTCAAGGGCTTCGACTGCTTCTTCTCCAGCCATAAACTCGAATGGTTCTTCATCAGATCCCTTTTCCTCAAATATGGTGCCATCCTCTAACTTCCCCGTGTATTTCACTTTGACCATTGCCCCATCATTAGGTCGTTCATAACCTTCTCCTTGCTTCAAGATTTTCTTCAGCACTTTCTTATCATCAGTAATTTCATCGACAACCTTCCAAGACACAAGCTCAAGATCCACAAACAATGTTGCATTTGGTGGCGCGGTTACATCATTTCCAATTGCTTCATGTCCTTGATGTCCAAAAAACCATACTGAGGCTTCACTGTCAACAATACTTTTTCTCCCTTCTTCATTGTTTTGACAGCTATGGCAAAAGTTGGACAGAAATATCCATCCTTCACATAAAACTCCACACCCTCCTCTGATTTTGATACAGCAGTTCCGTCCTCCAGTCTAACCTCATATTTAACCAAAACTTCATCAGCTTCTTTTGGGTGCTCCCATTTCTTATACTTGAAGTATTCAAGGACTCTGAGTCAACATATGAAGCCTGAATACAAACATCTGTAACAATATCATCTGCTAGTTCAGTGCCAACGGCAAAACTCAAGTTTGCTTCAAGTTGTCCTGGAGAGAGAAAGCATGTGTGCTTGAAATCATAATCATTGTAATACAATGGTGGACCTTCCAAAATGCAGAGAAACTTGGGCATGTCTCAGCAATAGCATGAAGTGATGACGGCACCAAATGGTGGAAAGAAGACCACTCCTGCTCAAGCCTAGGAGCAATTGAAGCAAAATCATGTGTCTGAGTTGTGAAGATCTCATTGCCAGCCACTTGAATGAGTCGTTGCAATCGATGCTTGTCATTCAAAATCCGTTGCCAAAACAGAATTGTACAAAAATTTGCCATAAGTGTCTTTGTATGATATGAAGAACCAACAGATCCATTAGCATCATTGTAATAGCTGTCCACATATTTATTGAACAAAGGTTGCTGCCCAAATGGCTGTATGATAGGCATTGGTCGTGCATCCATCAATGAACCAATTATTGCACCCTCTCTAAGAAACCCACACTGACCAGACTTAATGACAAGCATTGATGCCTCCAAAGAAAGGGGAAGACTCCCAAGCAAATTGCCATATAATGTTGGTTCATACTTTCCCCTATGATGAGATGGTGCCAGAGCATCTAAAGAAACCAACAAATCTGGTGCATCTTGAAAAACAGAACGCTGCACTAAGGAACTCGGCAGTGCAATCACTTCAACCCTTTCATTCTTACCAAGGTCCTTAAAGTAGTCCCTGTATCTTGTTATATCTGCACCTTTGGGGATTAGGTTGTTTTGCGGCTGCAACACTTCAGACTTTTCCCTTGTCTCTGCTTGGCAACAGTGGTAGATGCAAAGCATAAAAGTCACCATCCCACTCAAAACACTCCTTCACCTGTAATATTTCCCTTCAGATTCAGAACTGATGACAAGCATACATGCAGGAGCTTGAGAACATGCCACCTGTAAAATGCATCCACCCCAGAACTATTTTGCATGACAGTTGCTATGGATTCGAACAAATCCCCAATTTCGTAGCACGCTACGAAATCACTAAAACAGGTTGCGCTGCGAAACTGCTAAAGGATTTATGCGCTGCGAAAACACTTTGTCCTTAAGCTAGTCTGAGCAATTTTTGGCAACAGAATTTTCAGTGATAACAGTGGCTCCACTTGGGATAGTGTGCCCTTGGGGTGCACTAAGAACCTGCAGTTCCAGTGCCTTATAAAATTTATTTGACAAACAGAAATTTGCTTGACCAGCATGACTGTAGGAGAAAGAAAGCTACTTCTACTAAAAAAAATGCTCAGTTGACCTTGAGCTTATTTTGCATTTCCCTCTACCTACCTACCCTAACAATTTCAACTTCTTTCTGCTCAATCAATATGAAATTTCCAATGTAGCCAATCCTCTGTTTTATCTAACATTTGAGTCCTTTGGCTGTGCTTGAAACAAAAATAAACCAGATACTGAAGTAACCGAGGCAGCATGAGGTGTAACTGTTCTTCAACATGAAAATATAACTGGAAGCCGCCTGAACAGTAAATCTTTTCCATGTATTCAGCTATAGGGTCAAAAAACACATGGTTAGTTTGTTGATTCTCAAAACTTTCTGTATCTTTAGACAACTTATCTTCAGCCACACCAAATTTATTTGATATGCTATCCAATTGCCTTTCTGAATGATGCTCACAAACAATGTAATTTTCCTCACTATTATGATTGTTATTTGAAGAAAGCTGCTGCAAGGAATTATGATTGTTATTTGAAGAAAGCTGCTGCAAGGAATTACAAAATTGAACAAGCTTTTCCTCTGCCTGAGGGTCATAAAAGCTATCTCCCACTTCTTCTTGCTGTTTGCAACCGATTTCATACTCATGATGATCTGAAGCCTGACAAATCTGTTGCATCTCTTCATCAATATCAAAGGATGAAACATGGTTTTCACAAATAAACCCCTGCTGATCTTCATGCTGTGTTTCATGAGAGGCTATACTTTCTTCTCGGTGCTGAAATGCATTGTTATGAAGAGCCTCTAAAATTTCTTCATCCATAAATTCATCATCATCATAACAATCCTCCAAGTACTGAATAAGATTTAAAGAATGCCTACAGCAATCTTTAAGCAGCAATAAGGAAGGATAACCTTCTTTATACATTTCACAGAATTCATCATGAAAACTAGCAAGCGAATATATTGAACCATTTTCCAGACTTTTATACCAAGACCATGCTTTTCCTTCTAAAGTGGTCATAAACATTTTCATGAGACAATATTCAGGTAAATGAACCTTAAGACTGCGTACATGCATATGGTATTTAACCAAATGAAGAGCAGCATTGTCCTTCTTTTCATCTTTGAATATTGGAAGATCATCTAACCAATCAACCTTTGGCATAGGATTTGGAAAACCAGGGATATGAGACCGATCCATAGGAGCATACCTGGCATTCATTCTTGCAGTAGAATCCATCTTGAAACTTCATCAAGCTACTGATCTTCTAGCAGTGGAGTCACCTTCCAATTTCTTATTTGATGTGTGGAGTCGCCAAGGTAGTTTTGCAGCCTCAAAATGATGTCTGAGCTCCTGCTACCTTCAGAAATTCAGTCTTATAACTACGGGAATGAGTAATCTTCAGGCTCCCGGCAGACGCACCAAAATGTTATCACAAAATCAGGTACTGAAGGCTGCCAATCAGCAAGATTCTGTGTAACTATTTCAAACCAGGCTTTAGACTAAGGCTTAGCCTCCTTAGTCAGAGAGGGCTCTCTCACAGACTATGAATATTGACTAATGACAAGGAAAGATGGCTAACTCTTTAAAAGACATGAAAAATACGCTGGCTGGACAAATATCAAAGTGATTCCCATTGGGCTTATGGAGTCTCACACATCTCAGCAAACAAAAAACACTATCCTTTCATAGAAATCAGGGCACTTTACATCTAATGTTCAAACATAACTTACATAAAACACAGTTTGCCAAGGCATACAGGAAGTCAGAGCATGACACATGAGTTCTGAGTGATTATGCAGTAACAAAACTGTAAAAGAACACTAAAGAGAATAAACCATCATACATTTGAACCATTAGATCTATTGTGAATCCTGAGAAGAAACAACAGTCATTTGCATTACTGAAATCTGCTATACATAAACCAAAATAGTCTTGTCTTTTATCAAAACATCCAACCCCCTTTACATTCATCTTTCAGCTCTATATAGAATGCTTACTCTACCTGATTTGAGCTCCCTCCTCCAGCGTGAGGGAAGCTCAATAATTACCTATGATGACACCTACTAACTTTTAACTAACTAATAATTACAGCTGACCACTAATTGACAGCGCTGGAATCCTAAAGCAAATAAGATCCTAATTCTACATCATGCTGGACATAGCATTTATTACAATTAAGACTCGTTCTCTGCCAAGTGGATTACTACAGCGGTAGCTTTGATGGCTTTAATTACAATGAACTTCATTCTTTGACATCTGCTCTCTTTCTGGAAGCGGCTGTGATAGCATGAGATGAGGATTCAATGTTCCAGGTTAGCATTGGATGCTGGATGCGTTGATGATTCAATAATATTAGGATAGAACCCCTGTTTTCCCGGTCCTTGTCTTCCACCACTCTTCGAAAATGTAGCAGCATGTTCCCAGCTCTTTAATAACCCCAGGTATGGAATGCTGCCATGTTTCTGATGTGCTGTAGGTTGTATTGATGGACAGGTGTCTCTCTTTCAAAACTCCCGCTCACAGTATCACAATAGTTGCTCTGCGTTTAAAATCACCACCTACAGCAGTTTCGTAGCGCGCTACGAAACTACTGTGTAATTTAAAAAACATAGCTTCAACCCAAAATCTTTATCAACTGAATATTACCAGTGGAATTTGCAGTCACCATTATTTTTTATTTCCCTCTCCTTCAGTTCAGACCTAAAATATTGTTTCAAATTCTACAAGAAGTTTTGCAGCTTATTGTGCATCATCTCAGAACACTTTACCTATTAAGATTGAGAAAATCTCATGGATGTCAAACCTTTAGAGTGCTCCTTAAATTGTCAGAAATAGAGGACATCTCAGGCTTTGATGCATCTCCAACATTTGATATAGGAAACTCCATCTTTTTACAAGATACTCATTTGTTATTATTGTGCTTTCTGAAGGGGAACCATCATCAGTCGTAGAAAAACTTTGAGAACATTCAACTACTGCAATTTCATTGAAATAGAGAGTTGGTAACTGACAAACCTCTAACTTCTGATATTCTGACGAATCTATTAAAAACTCTGGCTTAGAAACTGTAAAATCCATTAAAGAGGGATGAAGCAATGAGTTTAATCCTAAATTAGTAGGTCTTGTTGGTCTTTTTACAAGCTGTGCATTTGAAACAATAAGCGTATTCTCCCTTGAAAACAAAGGAAATAATCCTTTAGGCGTAGGCGGGTGGTTCTGGTTTTGAGACATCAACTGGAACCGGTGTTGTACGTTACACACCTCTCCCAACCACACTAAGATGCGTTACATTACCACTGGAAGGGACTGCTGGTAGACTAGGCTGATCAAAACCACTGTTTGTCGTAGCTTCTACTTCATGAGAGGAATTCACACTCATACAAGCATTTTAATCCTGAGAAACGCTCTTATCATCATAAAGAGCCTGAAGAACCTCAGACAACGGTGGAGCTGACATCATCGCCTTGAGATCTTCAATAAGACCTTTAATCACCAAAGAATGTTTAGAGGTGGCCCCGATGTATATTTTAATGGGTCCCCGGTGTCACCAATAACGGCGGCCTTGTGGCAATCAGATCCTTACCATCATTTGGCCTCTTCACTCATTCCATGTGATCCTCAAGCATTCTTTGTGAAAGCTCATTCTTTGTGACATATGCGTGCCAGGTATAAACCTATTCGCTTAGCTACTGAAAAGTAGGTTTCGAAAGCACCACTAATTTCACCAGAGGCATTTGAATCACAGTCCTTGATACCTTTTGTTATCAGAAAATCGAGCACAGGAATAATGTTTTTTTTATTTTTTATTTACTTGCTATTGTACTCCAGAGTTTCTCTATAAGAGCCCTGTACTCGAGCTTCACATCCCTGTTGTTGGGGTCAATCTCGAGTGCTTTCTTTATGTCCAGCTCTGCGAGCTCCAAATCTGCTGTCTGAATATATGCTTGTGCTCTTCTATATAAAGCCTTAACGTTTTGCGATTCAATCTCCAAAACCTTTGTACATAATTTTTCTGCTTGTATATAGTCTTTCAATTTGAGTTTACAAGCTGCATTGTTGAGATTACAAGTGACCTTCAAGGGCTTCGACTGCTTCTTCTCCAGCCATAAACTCAAATGGTTCTTCATCAGATCCCTTTTCCTCAAATATGGTGCCATCCTCTAACTTCCCCGTGTATTTCACTTTGACCACTGCCCCATCATTAGGTCGTTCATAACCTTCTCCTTGCTTCAGGATTTTCTTCAGCACTTTCTTATCATCAGTAATTTCATCGACAACCTTCCAAGACACAAGCTCAAGATCCACAAACAATGTTGCATTTGGTGGCGCGGTTACATCATTTCCAATTGCTTCACGTCCTTGATGTCCAAAACCATACTGAGGCATCACTGTCAACAATACTTTTTCTCCCTTCTTCATTGTTTTGACAGCTATGGCAAAAGTTGGACAGAAATATCCATCCTTCACATAAAACTCCACACCCTCCTCTGATTTTGATACAGCAGTTCTGTCCTCCAGTCTAACCTCATATTTAACCAAAACTTCATCAGCTTCTTTTGGGTGCTCCCATTTCTTATACTTGAAGTATTCAAGCACTCTGAGTCAACATATGAAGCCTGAATACAAACATCTGTAACAATATCATCTGCTAGTTCAGTGCCAACGGCAAAACTCAAGTTTGCTTCAAGTTGTCCTGGAGAGAGAAAGCATGTGTGCTTGAAATCATAATCATTGTAATACAATGGTGGACCTTCCAAAATGCAGAGAAACTTGGGCATGTCTCAGCAATAGCATGAAGTGATGACGGCACCAAATGGTGGAAAGAAGACCACTCCTGCTCAAGCCTAGGAGCAATTGAAGCAAAATCATGTGTCTGAGTTGTGAAGATCTCATTGCCAGCCACTTGAATGAGTCGTTGC
Source organism: Pinus tabuliformis (assembly GCA_031772625.1). Lineage (NCBI taxonomy): Eukaryota > Viridiplantae > Streptophyta > Pinopsida > Pinales > Pinaceae > Pinus > Pinus tabuliformis. Next base: position 496,902,550 of record CM062811.1, read on the forward strand.
AATCGATGCTTGTCCTTCAAAATCCGTTGCCAAAACAAAATTGTACAAAAATTTGCCATAAGTGTCTTTGTATGATATGAAGAACCAACAGATCCATTAGCATCATTGTAATAGCTGTCCACATATTTATTGAACAAAGATTGCTGCCCAAATGGCTGTATGATAGGTATTGGTCGTGCATCCATCAATGAACCAATTATTTCACCCTCTCTAAGAAACCCACACTGACCAGACTTAATGACAAGCATTGATGCCTCCAAAGAAAGGGGAAGACTCCCAAGCAAATTGCCATATAATGTTGGTTCATACTTTCCCCTATGATGAGATGGTGCCAGAGCATCTAAAGAAACCAACAAATCTGGTGCATCTTGAAAAATAGAACGCTGCACTAAGGAACTCGGCAGTGCAATCACTTCAACCCTTTCATTCTTACCAAGGTCCTTAAAGTAGTCCCTGTATCTTGTTATATCTGCACCTTTGGGGATTAGGTTGTTTTGCGGCTGCAACACTTCAGACTTTTCCCTTGTCTCTGCTTGGCAACAGTGGTGGATGCAAAGCATAAAAGTCACCATCCCACTCAAAACACTCCTTAACCTGTAATATTTCCCTTCAGATTCAGAACTGATGACAAGCATACATGCAGGAGCTTGAGAACATGCCACCTGTAAAATGCATCCACCCCAGAACTATTTTGCATGACAGTTGCTATGGATTCGAACAAATCCCCAATTTCGTAGCACGCTACGAAATCACTAAAACAGGTTGCGCTGCGAAACTACTAAAGGATTTATGCGCTGCGAAAACACTTTGTCCTTAAGCTAGTCTGAGCAATTTTTGGCAACAGAATTTTCAGTGATAACAGTTGGATCCAAAGCCACATATGAAAATGTCAAATATTGATGAGCATTGTACAAAGTGGTTTAGGTCTTTTGTTTGAAGTAGACAGGAAAAAGGTATATTTTTTTTTTATTGTAAGCTTTCACCATCAACTTGATATTTGGGGTCTACAGGAAATTATGTCAAATTCGGGAGGTTTTCCTGCGAAGATGCCTCACTCTTTCAAGCCCTTTAGAATATACCATACTTATAATATTTATGATTGATTTCATTTGATTTCATGTTTCTATGTATTTTTGGAAACATAAACAATAATAGGTTGTTATGTATTACTATTTATTTTTTATAATAAAAAACTATAATGTATATATAATTTTTTTCAAATTATTATAAATCAAACTAGATCCACTTGGTTGACCCCCCTCTCCACCTCGCCCTTCTTAACATCATTTCAATTTTTTCTTTCTTTCTTTCCTTTAATTGTACTAAAAACACAGCCATTTTTTTGAACTTCCATATGCTCATCACCTTGAATATTTAATGATGGGAAATGTTGACTAGGTATTCTAGGATTTGGCTAAAGAAACTAGGAGGGTTTACTAGGTGAAAGGCTAAGAAAAAAGGGTAAGTTTCAAGTTCTTATAGGCTAGTTTCTATATCATATCTGAAAGTTTTATGACATCCATGAAGTTAGGGTTCGAGACTTATTAAAAATGGTCTCTGACCACCTATATGTTATATCCAAGGTCTCCTAAAATACCCATTTTCAATTTACTACTCTATGTTTGGGGATTTAAGGATTTATATTAATTTATCCCCTACTTAGACTATATTTTAAATGTAGAAATAAAAATTGCTTGAAATCAAATGCAACACAAAACTAAATCACGCACCCGGTAGCCAAGCGCTTAGTGGGCTAAAGTTGAGCAATACTTAGATGATATTTTTTGTGTATATGACTCCAACCCTAATTAATATTTCAAATCTAGATATGTGAATGAAAATACCTCCAAAACAAGGAAGGAGGAGAAGTTATATGAGATAAATAATTAATAAAATAGAAGAAAAATCATACCAGTGCCTTATGCCCAAATAATAGAGTAAGAGTTTCTCCTACTGCCCTGCATGAAAAATGAGAGTTTGTGGTCTTTCACTCAAATACAAACACAATGGTCAAAGAAAGAAAAACACTACATAAATTTTTCATGGAATAGTTTCTTATTTCAGTCTATTTCTCTCATACAAAACTAAAATAACAATTCATGAAAGAAAATAACTGGAAATGAAATAAATCTACCATAAAAACTAGTAGTACATAATGAGAAAATCACCATGACAATACATAAGCAAGGGGGGAATCCAACTCTCAACAATTTCGGTAGAAATCTGACATCTCAAAATAATCAAAGATTAATCGATACAATGCATAAACCCACTTTATTATTATCTCATTGCTTGCCCTATCTTCTTCTAGACTAGAGCACATTCCCACTCATGAATATTATTTATTTAAAATGGGCATAAACCTTTATGTAACTCCCATTCATCCAAGACATAAAACACAAATATCAAAAAAAAAATCTTATCTCACCTAAACTCTTACCATTTTGAGCTATTTGTTTTAGATAGTTGGTCCACTTCAACATCTGAATTGATACTAGTTGTCCTACACATATTCATGAGACCAATGAGGTAAACTTATATTAAATTTGACCAAATATTAAATTTAATGCCACATGGATAAATAATAATTAAAAAAACTTGAGTGCATGAATACCTGAATGAGCTCCTCTTAGTTTCGAGAATAAATTATTGGTGTAGTTTTATCTTGGAGCAAACCTCCCTCCACTCGAAGAAGCAGTAGCGGAGTCAACATTGACTTTTTTGTTGCTCTATTGGATCGAGGGTGTTTTCCTCCAAGATTATCTATATTCTAATTTATTCTCTACTGAACAAGGCCAGCAAAATGAGGATGGAAGTTCTCATGGCCTCGCCCCCCCCCACCCACATCACTCTCAATTCCATAGTACCCAATATATGTACTAGGAAATAGTTGAAAGAAAGACATTAAGATACATAAAGAAACAAATAGAAAACATTCATTCATTCATTCGTACATCCAAAAAATATTTTATCTCAATAAATTTAATCACAAAAAATATGTTTACATTATATGAAACAAGGTCATTTTTTTTTTTCCAATGGAAAAATCACAAATTTTTATTAAGATAGTCAAAAGTTACATGTGCACATGCCATGAACCATTCAACCTCTCAGTAAAAAATGTGGCACTCAAAAAATAGGTCTCAAAATAAACAAGTACAATCATTTATTATCAAGTTTATTTTTCTTTTTAAATACGCATTTAGCAAGGACGTCTTGATCTTGGTCCCCTTCAGTTTTTATGGGCTCTGTATGTCTTGTTGTTGACCCAGTCCTACGTCTATTGTACTACAAGTGGGGTTAAGCATAAACTGGAATAAGAAAGAAATTTTAAATTCATATTTATAATTATTATTATTACAAGCATTTTATTAATAGAAAGAGCAGTAGAGTGTTCTTTACCTGCTTTGGTAGTGGAGGGAAGTAGAATACTTTCGAATGTGGCCATATATTCATCCTCTTGTCTAGCCTCATCTTCTACATCCTCTGGAGTAGAAACAACAAAGGTTATAATTAATACACCATTTGCATTTAAATATTTTTAATTTTAATATGTACTACAATTTTTTTATAACACATGAAATACCTCCAGTACCGAGTTGAACATCAATTTCAAGAGGCACTCCACTGTCACTAGGCTCATTTGTTGTATCTACATTACTTGTCTTCTTTTTACAATCAAGCACAATACTTTATGGCCAAAAATAATAACCAATATATTGTACAAGTAATAATTTATAAATGTTCTTCATTACTTTTATTTACCTGAGTGTCACATTGCATGCCAGAAGTCTGTGAAGATGCCAAGCTTGTCCTACGTTCAACCACGGATTGATAACCATGCTTGTAAGAAGGCTTGAAGTATTCCTCTATGGTATGATCTTTGAATTATGACCCCTGTAATTTTTCATGAGAACATTATTTTTTTTCTTCTGTGATATTAAATTAAAATTGTTAAGAATTTATAATTTGGATGCAATTTTTTTTTATACTTACAATTTTTGTGACAAGTTTTGAGTAACCACCCAGGCCAAGATGATGTTGCCCATGTTTAACTATTCTCGCTTTTGTGCCTTTCAATGTATCTGGGAGCCTATATTATTGAACATATTGAAAAACTTAGTTAGATGTCGCAATGATGATAAATCATCATAATTACATTATTAAAAGTGCCTCATACCTTCCTGGTTTGGGTGGTGTCTTCCCACTCCCTCTCTATAATCACTAGAGGGTGCTCATACTTAGGGTTCTTTTGCAAATGAACCCTATATTGGTCCTGCAAATATTTTAAATGTAAGCTTTCCTTTGAGGTAACTCCAACTTTGTTGAAGGTACCCTCACCAAATAGGCCAACCATGTTGTTCACAATTTCATCCTTCAACTTGGAACTTTGTGACTTCTAGTTTGTGTGAATGGTGGGCCCAAAGAGTTCTAAGGTTAGGTCATACATGTGCCTATATAATACATCATTTCCTGCAAAACAATATTATCATTAGTTTAAAATAAGCATAGACTATAAATTAATTTTAATTAGATTATACTTAGTATTTAAAAAACTTCTTAAATACTTGGAAGTTTCTCTAATTTCATCGATACATGGTCATCATCTACCAAAAATGTAATAAGAGGTGTTCTCGTTCTAATAACACGGGGAGATCCAATAAAACTCACATCAAATTGTGAGATGGGATCATGCTATGCATCCACAATATCATGTGAGGATCCCGGTGCATGTTATTCAGCGGGTGCAGATTCAGGCTTGCGTGGTTCAATGGGTGTATAGTCTCACTGACCGATGCATCACTCATAGGTATAGCATCGACACTGCTACCAACATCGACCCCCTAGTCATAACATGAGGATTATACTTTGTCAAAGACTCCTATAAAATAAAAAGTTTTTTTATATAAAAAATGATATAAATAAAATCATAAATAAATAAATGGGATAATTAAATGAGTTTCTCACCCCATAGTGATTGATTTGGCCCATCACAATTTCTCTTTGGCCTCTTATCTCTTATGTTGTTGGCTTAATCTGAATTATAGAACTGAGTTTCTTGTTTAATTTCATTTGAAGCTTCTTTATTGTTTGGATTAGATCAGTGGACAAAAAATTGCTTCATCACTAAGAACTTGCTCAGGAGCATCTATGGACTGCTCTGAGGATGGTTCCTTCCCCTTATTACCCTATTGATCAAATAAGTGTAATTTGTAATTTTATTCCACCATCCTCAACTATAAACATTCAAATATTTGAATTTGATGAAGCATTTTAGATCAATAAAGAATTACATTCTTCACATAAGAGGGGAAGTTTAGCCAGTTAAATATTTGCTTGTAAATATTATGATATCTCAAAAGTTCATTACGACACATCAAAAAATAATCAAGCAATTCATCCACAATTGATCATCATTATATTAATAAGAAACCCACTACTAACATATGTCTAAATTTATATAGAAACTTCACATTATATCATGACCATTATAAAAGGTTCTAAATTTATAAAAACTTCATCATCTTAGAAGGCTCTTGGAAGAGGAATTATGATAGGATCAATATATATTCCATATTGTATAGAAACAATACTTTGAAAAGGATGGAGTAATGCATTTACTCAAGTTGGCCATTTTCATAGTGAATCTTTCATTTAGCTATATGATGCCTAAAATTATATATTTGACTTACTCTATAATGGATAAAATCCTACTCTAGAAGAAATATCTTGGTTATATTATTTTCCGTACAATTACATTGATGTTTACTTGTTTTTAGGTTGGCACCCTTTGAACTTGATCAACCTTCCACAATATTATAACCATGATGTATTAAAATGTTTCCTTAATGTTGTAGGGAAAAGTATCCGACTCGGATGACCCTATCCCACTCTAAGGGTGATAGTACCTCAGCAACAACTGTAAAGAAAACTACTTAAGGTTTACTTCTTTATGAAAGCAAGAGAGAATGAAGAAATGCACTAACCGTTGCCTTGCGCTTAATGTCGAATCCAAACTCTTCTCTTTGCTGCTTGCTCCCAGCTCCTTGCTCTTTTGCTGGCCCAGCTACAATGAGATCCTGCAAAATAACAAAGAAGGAAACTACAAAAAGCATGCAATCATAACTGATTCAAGGATTAGCATAAATCAAATATACAATTATCACAATACATCATTGAAACAAGTGCATATAGAAGAACCTCAATAGCTTTTATTAATGGAAGAAATAAAGTTCTGAGAGTGTTACAACCATTGAAGGCCCCAATCCAGCAACACCTCCTAGCAGAAAGAATTTCTCCTCTTCACCTCCTTCAAGCAATCACCCAATAGTTCTATAGTGAAACCAACAGCATATCATTACTTTGCACAAAATTCCAGCCTCCCTGAGCTCATAGGAGAGAGCTCAATATATAGATGAATTGAGAAAGGATGAGTCAGCTTGCAACTGATGTGTAGCTGCCTTGTGTCCTCTCTCTCTTCAGTTGATCTTCAGTTCTTGAGTCCACTTGGAGAACCTTGCTTCCACTTGGAGAAACAGAGCCTCTGACTCATCACAAGGCGAAATCCTTGATCCAAGTGTCATTTTTGGAAGATTCCAGAGTAATGACTCAGTGTGCCACTTGTCCCATCTCGCTCAGCGCAGGTGGCCTTTGTTCTACCTGCTTTGCAACGCAGGTACACCATGGAGGAGTTGAGTTTCAGCGCAGAAGCCTAGTGGAGCACCTGCTTTGATTTCAGGATTGCTTGTTTTTGAGTGTTTTCAGGTGGAGAACTGATCTGAGAGCTGTTGGTTTGCTGACCTTGTTCCTCTAGGGGTAGGAACATCATGTTTAGGGACTTTGGATTATTGACAATTCATGCCTGATGCTGCAAGGCACAAAATTGTCTATAACAGATGCCCCCTAAAGTATGAGGTCGTTTATCGGGTGAAATGCTTTATTAGGAGGATCCGAAGTTCATTCAATCTGCCGAGAAGTGTCCTGTAATAAGATACAATACAATACATTATTTTTCATACTTTTTCATGATCTAGCTGAGGCGGGCATTCCCATGCTCAGCTTTATAAATTCATTTTGGTACATAGAACAGACGATCGTTTGATGGTAGACTGATAATTCTCTGCTGAAATTATCATCCTTTGAGAAGGATGATCATCTGCTGCAATGATGTACACATCAAATGTCTTTATATCCTGAATACATATCGCAACCCGGATGGATGAAACTAGATCCGGGGTCTTCAATCTCTTCCGATCTTCACTCGATGTACAAGTCGATCCATGTGAGAATTTCTTGAAGTCGAACATGGAAAGACATCGCTTGATTACCGGTCAATGATGTAAACCGTTAACAAGCGCGAGAGGAATCACCGATAAGGATGATGACCCTCAAGGTACGGCAGTACAATTCACATGGTGGGAATAAAGGACTTGGCATCGACCACCATGCAAAATCTTCTGGTCGAAGGTCATTGATGTATACCTGTCGCCGGAAGTGAGAAACTTGCCATTGAGGCATGCAAACTTCAAAGTACTGAAGGGGTTGTTCCTAGATCAACTCCTTGGATAATGAGCTGATGTCGACAAGGAGCGATCCGTCAAAGGAGGGCCTTAATGAATCCCACATCAGTGACACGGAACGGAGCTAGTGATTGTGATGAGGTGAGAACAAACTGTGATGTATGATTCAGGGTGGCGGTCATGAAATGGATGAAGGACAATGTATGGCAGTGGATGGGACACGGTTGACTCTTTGCAGAACAACATCTCTTGAACATATAACGACACTGATGTGATGGATCGGTAGCATTACCCCAAATGTGGATGGTGTGGCGAGGACCATGGTGATGAGACCGGTGAATGAAACAACCCAACCCGATGTGATACGGAGGACAAAGTGTCATGTTCAAGAGCGACTTGCTACCATTAAAGCTGTGAGGTTCTCCCAATTTTTCCCCAGTCATTGCTGACCAGTACCTCTTTATTTTTGTCAAGCTTGAGGAGGATAACATATGCTTGTTCTATAACCTGCCCTTCGGGCAAGCCCATCGCTATGTTTTAACGAGCCTAGCAATAGGGAAACTCGTTCTCGTCTAAAGACAAGTTTGTCGCTATTTAATGAATTTAACGAGTCTAACGACAAGGATAACTCGGTCCTTTTCATTTTTAGAGAGTCTGAAAAGGTACATAAAGTCAACTCCAGAATTCCTTTTTTGTCATCTAATCCCTTAAGTCCGAAAAAGTATAAAACAATACAGAAGGGATGAGTTTTCGGTACTTTTAACGAGCCGAACAAAACAAGCGCTCGATCTTTTTGTGCAATAATCCCTCAGGTCCAAAAAAGATTAAAATCTAAAGGAGGGATAGCTCTTCCTGTCGTTTAACGAGCTGGAAGGCCAAAACTCGGCAAACTTTTCATGTTTTACGAGTCAGGAGAAAAGAGCTCAAAGAAGACTCGTCTTTTGAGGAACGAGTGATGAACAGGGCAGCAGCAGATTCCAGGTACAGGTTGGAATATTCCAATCACGGCAGTGTTACAAGGATGGCTTAGTGAAATCACTCTTCGCAGCTGTTCCTCAAAATGGGTAAACAATCATATGGAGATGAACGATTGGCCAAATGAACGGATGGAGGTGACGGTACACAAACACGACCAATGGTTTTTTATATGGCTGTCAAAGGTTACATTTACCAAGGTTATTTACCGGGATGGGTTCGTTTTTTAACGAGCTTGAACACTGCTCAAACTTATGTTTGTTTTTTAACGAGCATGAACTATGTGCTAAAACTGCTCAGAGATAAGTTTGCATGCCTCCAGCATAATAATGCAAATCGAGGTGCATGCCCCCCAAGCTTCATTGCATCCAACTCGGTGGTTGGAATGAAGGTTTACCTCGGGGATTTGTTTCATTTTTTAATGAGGTTGACACAAGATAAGAACTATCCTCGATTCCTTGTTTCATTTTTTAACGAGGTTGACACAAGATAAGAACCGTCCTGGGAGCCGACAAAATATCTAGGAATCTTCCGAATCCAACCAGAAGATTGGATTAGATTTCATTTTGTAGGTTTCCACCGTGGCCACTCTCGCCAGATTACTTGGAGGCGGTAGGGCGAAAGTACCCATTAAGGCAGGGTCTTTTAGGAGACCTACTCCGATATTTTGGAGCAAATGATTCCTTCCATGGATCATTGGAATGCTTCCTGTAACTTGTGAACTGTCGTGGAGAAAAGTTTGTTGGTCAACGATTGTAATTCCTCCTTGGAAGGGGAATGCAATCTTCCTGAAGTAGGTCGACACAACTGCGGCCATGGCATAGATCCATGGTCTTCCAAGTAGGATGTTGTAATCGAGGTTTCCATCAATTACTTCAACATCAATTCCTACTGTTTTGCCCCCCAGTTCAACTTGCAAGTTACTTAAAATCCCGTATGGAGTGTATGATCGTCCATCAAATGCTTTTAACGTCGTCGACGATTTCAACAAGGGTGGTGAGCCTAAATCTTTCCAGAAACTCATCGACATAAGACATGTAGATGCCCCCTCATCAATAATTGTTCGATGAACAGTTTTGTTGAGGGCTTTCACTTGAATAAGGAAAGCTAGTTGAGCTGGTAACTGAGGGTCATATCCTTTATGATCAAAGGCCACAAGATCAGAATCCACTGGGCCAATCCCACCTATTGCTGATAACAAAGCTTGCTCTTGGGAGGGGCAATTTTGTGGTACCTCAAGTGTCGACATAGTGGACGGCGATTGGGCCAGGTCCTCTACTATATTATAATTTTGTGCTCCTTTGGCACGAGGATTAAATGTCGATTTGTGTACTACTCCCTTTGGCGACTTTATCATTGGCTCAGGAACGATGGGTGGCACAACTTCAGTCAAAGTTGTTGTTGAACTACTAGGTCGTTCATTAACCTTGTTGTTCGACAGCTTTGGATTCTCGTAATCTTTATTCCTTGTCAAAGCATTATTCTGTCGCTTTGAGGTAGACAACATAAGCACTTGGGATCCGGAAGCATTTTGATTAGCAACCAGATTTTGACCCGGATTAGGAAACGGATCAGTCAATACTGCTGGGGTTTTTGAACTCTTGAAGAGTTTCTTAACTTCAGCTATATGTGGACAATATTTCGTCCAATGATCCTCATCGCATATATGACACCCTGCCGGGGGTTTCCTTTTTCTCCCTGTCTTTTTCTTCTTGCCCCCTGGTTGCTTCAGTTGTTTGCCCTTGTCGGTCGACATGGCATTTACTTCTGAGGCAAGAAGTTTTTCATTTGCATTTTGACTATAAATTTTGTGCTTGTCAATCACGCCCTCGCCGGCGTGAGAGTCATTGTTTGATTTAGGAGGAGGAGGAATTGAGAATTCCGGTCTAGGGGCGTCAGGTATTTTGTCGTAGAGCGTGCCAGACTGAGTATAAACCAAGTCTAGATATTGCGCACGAGCTATAACTTGCTCTTCTGTTACGACTCCCCCCTTGGCCACATCTTCCGTTATGGCCGGAAGTAATGACTTTATAAACCATTCAGCTAATAGCTGATCGGGAACATATGTTTTTACCATCCTACGACGACGTCGCCATTCATGTATATGATCAGATATATGAGTGGCCGTTGTCTGTTTGAAGTTGGTAAGGAGTTCTGTTCCCGTTTCATACCTTATCGGTAATTGAAAATGGGTTAAAAAGGTTGTAGCTAAGGCACTGAAGTTGTCGAACGAAGCTCTAGGCAATTCAATGTACCATTTTGCCGCTGGACCCGTTAACGTCCTCTGAAAAAGGCGAAGTCTTATCGAATCATCATTCAGGGTGTTTGATGAACACCATAGATGGAATGTCATTACATGATTCGACGGGTCTTCACCTGGATTTCCATTAAATTTAGGAATGTCTGATGGAAGTTTGTGCGGAATCGCTGGCCACCAAGGGGCATAAGCATTTGGATCATTCGTCAGCCGGTTTAGATCTGGTAATTCTAGAGTTGCTACAAAGGGCAACTGTTGATTCAGGTTAGGCGAAGCATATCCAGGATAAGATGGAATCGCCTGAGCAGTGGGTCTTTGCATACCAGCATAATGTTGGCAACTTTGACAAGGTTGATGGGCATAACCATTATAGTATGGTTGCCCATTACTTACAAAGACTTGTTGCTCAGGTCCTTGATATGATTGCTGGAAATGCGGTTGTTGAGTTCAAACCAGCTCTGGTTGTTGGACCATTTGCTGATGCCCAATACTCGATGATTGACCAAGATGAGGAGTCACAGTACTTGTTTGATCCTGAGTCGCTCCAGATAAGGAGGCACTGACCTGAGGTTACGATTGAGATGTCGAGACAAGAGGCTGTTGTATGGCAACCTGAGAAACTTGGGATTGACATACAGTAGGCAGCGCTTGTACTTGCGACGCAATCACCATACCAGGTATAGTGGCAACATTCGACACAGGGTGGACTGGTTGCATTGAATATGCAACTCTTGGTTGCTGAGGCAGTATTGGTACCCATCCGCTGGATGTATTTCCAGTTTGACCTGAATTTTGTTGTAAACTCCCATATGGTTGTTCTCCAGGGGAGAACAATGAAAAGGCATATTGTCCTCCATATGGTGGCAATCCAGTACTTAAAGGGCAGATTGGCCTTTGAAGACATGTTGGATTGATTTGTTGAGTTTCAACATAAGAAATACCAGATGATAATCCGGACGAAGAAATAGGAACTAACCATGTCATCGTCCCTGATGGGGCTCCGGCTTGTTGTTGATAACTTGCCGGGACAGATGGTATACCATCAAACATTGTTGGGATAGCAGCAAGAGGCTCTGTCGCTGCTGTGTCAGATGACACAGTCCTGGATGTCGACGGTTGTTCAGACATATCTAGTCTATCCAAGAGATTTTCTCGCGACTCTACAAGAACTTACACTTGTGGTAGACTAACTTCGAAGATCAACGAGGGAAAGGTGATGATTATTCCGCTTAAAATAAATTTATCAACGACGCTTTAGACACAACTTGCTTTTTCATTTTTTAAGAGTCGAGAAAAAGCTAAAGATGACTCTAGTCTCCTTCGATGTATTAACGAGCCCGAAGTGACAAATGCTCGGTTGCACTTTTTCAGTTATAGAGTTTGAAAAAGGCCAAAAGAAACTGCTCTGGAGATCTAGGCAGAGGGTGTGCCAAACCTTTCACAAAACCACAGAACACGTTTTACGGTACGGGTGGTCAATCTTCGTGAATGCTGTGTTCACTGCATCGCGATCAGTAGGGCGGCCGACACGGTTTCCTATGGATAAAGGCTTTGTTCCTATAGGGGTCTCCCAATATATACGCGACGGTACGTGGGAGCACAAGTCCGTATTAGTGCCACCGACTCTCAGGAGGAATCACCCACCTTCGTAGAGATCGACAGTCACTACGTTTAACGACGTCGGAACACGTCTCTACCTAGACCTCTATGTGTTTGCGTTATGTTACAAAGCGTTGTTATGTAAATTGAATTTATTTTAATGTTGATCTTGCTTAGCAGTTTGCCTTTAAGGATCACCACGAGATGTATGTAACAAATTCCTGAATGCAGTCTAAGATGAGAAGCAAACTTTTCAATCTTTCAACTTTGAAAATCTTAACTACTGAGGAGAAGAAAGGCAAATCTTTTCACACAGATCATAGAGCACACACTAATGCAAAATTTCCTAAATCAGCATGCAAACAGTCAAATGCAAAATGCACAATGCATGTATTTTCTTTTCCCTTTCTTAATGTTGATGTATTACAAAAAGAAAGTTGTTATATAACTTTGATTTCGATTTCAAGCGAAAGTAAACAAGCTGTCCAAAATCAAAAGACACCTTAAGATTTACTTGTTTAATCACTGGAAATACATGAAATCAAACCATAATGACGAAAGTAAAAAGACTAATCAGCTATGGACAGCAAACAAGCTAACTCTTTAGACCAGCAAAATGCCTAACACAGGTTCAGATCTAAGAGGCCAAAGCAAGACTAGTTCACTTTCGTTATGGGAAATTGTAAATGATGTAAGAAATACAAAAGAACAAGTACAATTTCGTTATATAACAGAGGCGGAATGATGGCAAGTAAGGTTGGTTTCAGAATAGGTACAAGACTGGTAACTGGCTGCAAAATCTATAGTGAAAACAGGCAAGAAAAAGGGAGGAAACCCCAAATGCACAAGGCAAAATTGGGCCAACGCAGGTGCTGCACAGCTAGTCTGGCTCTCAGCGCAGGTAGCCCCTTCGGGACCTGCGTTGCAAAGCAGGTAGCCTGTGTACTACCTGCTTTGGAAAACGAAAGTTGCGTTTTCTCAGTTTCCGGGTCACAATTTTCTCAAAAATTCACAGTTTTTGCTCAAATCAGAAGCTATCAGTCAAGCACACACTAAGGGATGACAAGGAAGATGAAAAGCTATCACTAAGAGCTTACAAAGATCCTTGTAGATCAGCTCTTCAAATCATGAACATGCTCAGAAATGAGCTAGAGTAGTTGCCCTCTACTTCGCTTTTGATATAGTCAAAAGCTTTTCGATTTGGTACTCTTTTGTTCAGGAAATGAATAGCAAAATACTACAAACAATCAAACAAATACGATCCCCAGTGGAGTCGCCAGTTTGTTGTAGGGAAAAGTATCCGACTCGGATGACCCTATCCCACTCTAAGGGTGATAGTACCTCAGCAACAACTGTAAAGAAAACTACTTAAGGTTTACTTCTTTATGAAAGCAAGAGAGAACGAAGAAATGCACTAACCGTTGCCTTGCGCTTAATGTCGAATCCAAACTCTTCTCTTTGCTGCTTGCTCCCAGCTCCTTGCTCTTTTGCTGGCCCAGCTACAATGAGATCCTGCAAAATAACAAAGAAGGAAACTACAAAAAGCATGCAATCATAACTGATTCAAGGATTAGCATAAATCAAATATACAATTATCACAATACATCATTGAAACAAGTGCATATAGAAGAACCTCAATAGCTTTTATTAATGGAAGAAATAAAGTTCTGAGAGTGTTACAACCATTGAAGGCCCCAATCCAGCAACACCTCCCAGCAAAAAGAATTTCTCCTCTTCACCTCCTTCAAGCAATCACCCAATAGTTCTATAGTGAAACCAACAGCATATCATTACTTTGCACAAAATTCCAGCCTCCCTGAGCTCATAGGAGAGAGCTCAATATATAGATGAATTGAGAAAGGATGAGTCAGCTTGCAACTGATGTGTAGCTGCCTTGTGTCCTCTCTCTCTTCAGTTGATCTTCAGTTCTTGAGTCCACTTGGAGAACCTTGCTTCCACTTGGAGAAACAGAGCCTCTGACTCATCACAAGGCGAAATCCTTGATCCAAGTGTCATTTTTGGAAGATTCCAGAGTAATGACTCAGTGTGCCACTTGTCCCATCTCGCTCAGCGCAGGTGGCCTTTGTTCTACCTGCTTTGAAACGCAGGTACACCATGGAGGAGTTGAGTTTCAGCGCAGAAGCCTAGTGGAGCACCTGCTTTGATTTCAGGATTGCTTGTTTTTGAGTGTTTTCAGGTGGAGAACTGATCTGAGAGCTGTTGGTTTTCTGACCTTGTTCCTCTAGGGGTAGGAACATCATGTTTAGGGACTTTGGATTATTGACAATTCATGCCTGATGCTGCAAGGCACAAAATTGTCTATAACACTTAACTTACAAGATGTTTGACAATATATTGTAGTAAATGACAATCATAAACTATAATAGATATTGCTTACGAGTTTGGTAAAACTATATACATACTGCCTCCATAATAGAAATATATGTATCTATTCGATTCAAATTGTAATCAATGAGCAACTCTACCCCTGCAGCTATTGATTTAATGGCACATACGAATACATGGTTTCTTGCACGCCCCTCAAAGATGCAATTGGGTTGCTTATTTTTTGTCATGGGTCGTGTACTATTTATAAACCCTACAATATTCCCTGCTTCTTTTGTCCTTCCATCAATATGCATAGTTGTGTATTTATTTTGATCATTGTCTTTTAGTTGTATATAATTTGTGGCCACTCCATATCTTCACATACTTTTGCTATATTGGACTAGTCGTACCCAATCATTGTCGATGTAACAGGGATACTCCATAATTTTATAAATCCTCTATAACATACCTTTATGCCATCCATGGAAAATAGCCCCAAACCATGTAATGGCAATGGGACAATGTGGTATATCCTTTCATTGACAGAAAAATCAATTTTTATTTCAGGAAGATCCTTGGGTGCCTATTATTTCACTAGATGTTGTACCCAAAGGGAACTTCAATGTCATTTATGCTTTCATTATCATAAGAACATGACCCCCCTTTGGCGAGAAAAAAAACCATGCATCTATGGAATTTTCTTCTAATCTTTTCCCCTCTAGTTGATCTTCACCTGTTACATGACGAAGTGGATATTTGGCCAATTTCTTCTATCCTACCTGAACTTTTGTCACTCAATGAAGATAAATCTAACAAATTTTGGTTAAAAGTTCTATAAAACTCCATCAAATGAGAGAAACTGTTAGTGAGTCTCATAAGAGATGTTTAGAAACATCTTGACGAAACCACCATAACATTATAATAGTACAAGTGAGTTACAAGTAAGTTCTTTGTGTTTAAAATACTCAAGTAATATTTTAAAAATTGAGAACTTGAGAACCTATTAATCCTAACCAATGTTGAATGAACTCACTCAATAACTTGAGAATTGAACATAATCTAATAACATTTAATCTTCCATTACAAAAAATTACCCACATACTTCAATATGTTAAAGAATGTATCTAGTTTTGATGGAATAAAAGGCAAAGTTTTTGGATGTCAAGGCTGTTGAAATTTGTAGCTTTAGAGGTACTCCAAACCCTAGGCTAGATGGTTTTGGGGTAATCAAAACCCAAAAGTGACTTGTGGGCTAAGAACCCAAGCCTGTGGACTTTAGAGGACTTCAAGAGGAACCGAAGGCAATGAAAATCATTAAAATTTGAGTTGTCTATGATGAGATTTTGATTTTCTATATGGTTGTTGGGTTTGTACATGATTTTTTGAAGTTGTCTTGCGTAATTTTATGAGTTTTCAATCCCAAAAGGGTATATTAGATGAATCCCTTGATAATATTATAAATTAGAGTGAGGAGAAGCCTCATTCTCACCAACCCAAGTGCAATTCATCATAAGTGTGGAGCATCCAATGTAGCCACAACCTAAAGGAGTCTTGCTAAGCGAAGTAGGAGGCAGTTTTTGGGTATGTTTTGTCTCTATGCCAAATTTCTGCTCCTAATCTTGATATCTCCCTTTGGAAATAGCTTCTATAGGATCAATATAGACACATCGAAATACATTGTCTGGGCCTTTTTGATGCAATCATAGTAAAGAAAACTCAACACAAATAGTCTTACCACTACTAGTAGGTGTTGCAACTAAAACATTATCATCTGAGTTATAAAGCACTGCAAATACCTGAGTTTGAATAGGATTGAAGTGTCTAAATTGTTGATATAGTGCTTCGTATGAAGGATTTATTAATGCAGACACAGGAAGTGATTGTAAGTCTAGCAACTCAGTTGGCGATGGGTATTTCTCCAGAAAAATAAGATATCTAAAACCACTTATCAGATACAACATGAATAAAGCATTGGGGAGGAATAGGTTCATGGTGTTGAAGAATGTAACTAGTGTCGATCGTCATAGTTGTATTTGTCAAAATAAATAAAAATATTTTTTTATCGTAAAAGAAATTTGACTTATTAAAGCATGGGTTTCATGCTTGGGTCATTGGTCAATAGGTCAAAGCCTTCATTGTAAGATTCTAGGATTATACCCCGGATGCGGGTGTTCGCATGGCAGAAGGTGTGAGGCCACATGGCCAACATGTGATGCCTTGCGTTGATATATGGGAGGACACTCTGATCGCCGCCGAGGAATTAAATTCTGAGGCATTAACTCAGGGCCTTTAATGAGATCTGAGACGAATTGGGGAAGTTGCAGTGCGCATTTATGGCGCCCAAGGTTCAAGAGAATGTTGAGAGGGTTAAAGCGGAGGTTTGTATGGGGAAGAACCATATTCAGAGTGAGAGGCACGCTGCGCAGGCTGGTGTGGGCAATTTCTTCCTTCTGGCAGACGCTGCGGCTGGTTCAAACAGTGAACAAGAGGTCACGAAATATCTCGTGTTGTTTCTCCCTGTTGAAAGAATTGTGGGCATCACTGTGCTACTGCCAAGAGCTGAGGAGAGAGTCCTTAGCTTCGTTGGGAAGAGACTCGAGCAGGGGCTGCCAGCAATTGAAGCTCTGTTCTGCACCACCAGCTCCACTGTCGAAATGGTCAAGCCAAGGGAAAGAATGCCATGTAGACGCAGCTCTGGTCGAGGGAGCTCCTCACGCCATCCAGCAGCAGATGCCCACCACCATTGCTACTGTTGCTACTGTCACAGGAGAGCCGGGGCTACCCACATGCAGGCTACCCAATTCATGGACGCGGGCAGCCCCACAACAGAACCACCCTCCCTTCCAGCATTTGGCACAGCAGTTTTTACTATTGGAAGCATTAGTGCACACCTCTCTGTCTTATTCAGCAAGGATACCAAGGAAAATGAAGACGGTGAGGGCAGCAGGGCGATGCTATACGCTGAACAACTGACAATTGCTGAGGAAAAGGCAGAGGGAACTATGGAGCAGGCTCCCACCCAATCTCAGAAGCCGGAGGCATCGACCTCGAAGAACGCTGCAGGGGAAGAAGGGGATGGCCTCCGTGAGTACTATGGATGGGTTCCGATTTTTGAGGAGAAGCCTGAGGAGTAGCACTCAGCGGCAGGCTCCGTCGACCATCTTTTTGTTCAGGTTCTGTTTAAGTTTTCTGTCTCGGTTGCCACCTGTGTCTGGGTATGGGATAAGCTATATGTTTATGTCTGGATCTTTAAAGTTTATGTCCAGTTTTTTATATTCTTTGGTTCAGCTAGTTGGTCGCCCCTGCGCGGGCAGTTTTTGCTTAAAGGCCCCTGCGTGGGTGATTATGGTCTGGAATGAAAACTATGATGTGTTTTGCTGTACTGGTCACAACTCTGGATGGAAATGTCGCCCCTGTAAGGGTTGTTATGGAGTTGCAAGATGCCAACCCACAGTGCCACAGTAGGCCTTGGGGATCATGCTTTTCTGTCTGTAATGTTTTTATGTACATAATATAATAGAATAGAATAGTTTCACTGAGAAAAAAAAAGATTCTAGGATTATATATTGATTCATTATCATTATTATTATATGATAGGCCCTTATTTGGATCTTTTTTTCAAGAAAGAAAATTATTTTTTCCTCCTCCACCAAGTCAACTTCCTAATCCTTCAAGTTGGCCTCAAACAACTTGACAATTCAGCCTTATGTTGAAGATTCAAACCACTATAAACACACAAGTGCATTTGGCCTATTGAAGGATAACAAGACATTCAATCTATAGTTTGGAATCAACAAGTGAAATAAAATAAAATCCTATGCTATGACTAAAAAAGAAGCAAGCCAAGCGAATAACTGAAGCTAGTAATCCTCTGTCAAAAGGTGTGAATTTTTCTAGAGTATTACAGGGTTGAAAATTACATGAGACTAAAAATTGCGGGAAAGATGAACAAATAAATTGAGCCTCTAATATTGATGCTTAACAATTTGACTTATTTATGGAAGGTTGACTTGGTGGAGTAAAGGAGGTCACTTATCTTGGTCTAGGGTCCTAGTTGTCTCAAATTGATCTGAATCAACTACTAGAAGAGTTTGACTAGGCTTTCCCCTTGTTAGGGGTTTCGCCCTTGTTGAGTGCCTACATCTTGTGTCTTCTTTTGTTTGTGATCTTCATTTATTTCCATTAGTCTTGATGATAAGAACAAGATAACTTAAAAGGAAGAACTAATAAGTAAATATCACAAGATAATGTCATAATAAGAGAAATCAACTTAAGAAAAACCGTAAGTTGCTGCCCTAATGTATTTTTCAACAGATGGGTGGGGACAATGAAGCTCAAATGATGGTCATCACCAACACACTACATTTTTCAACATAAAGTATTCATGATGGAATATATATTCACCATCCTTTTCTTCTACTCTTATCCAAAAAGGTTCAACATATCCATGAATTTTTTCATCCCATTGAAAATATGGAGTGATAGTTAGTTTCACTTTCAACACAGTTTGTGTTATTGGTTGGACATGAGAAAAAAGATCCAACTTTGGAAAATGA
Organism: Pinus tabuliformis; assembly: GCA_031772625.1. NCBI lineage: Eukaryota > Viridiplantae > Streptophyta > Pinopsida > Pinales > Pinaceae > Pinus > Pinus tabuliformis. Next base: position 496,921,785 of record CM062811.1, read on the forward strand.
TGGAAAATTATATGAATTTTTTTCCCCATTTTTAGAAAATGAATGAGCTCCCCAATCTCTTGAGAAGAGAGATCATAGTATCAATCCCAAGCTAAATCTTTCTTCTCACTTTTGGTCAAAATATCATTTGGAATTCCTTTCTTCTCACTTTTGGTTAAAATATCATTTGGAATTCCTTTGACATGATGAAAGGGAGTTTAAACACTCCACTTGCACTTACTAACCATATTGCATGGGCTAAGATCTCTTTCATCTAACTGATCCCATCCTCTTTTAAGAACAATCTCAAAAAGTGCTCTCATGAGATGACCGACACTCTGGAAACATAACCAGAAAAGGAATTTTTTGTAGCAACCCTTTAGGACAACCCTAGCTTAGCTCTAAGTCACCTTCCTTGCCTTCATTCTTAGACTAAATTTAAATCCTTCTGTCAAGTTGAGTGTCCTAGTTTAGGACGGATTTGAAGATCATCTTGAGGTTGCCAGGAGGGTAGAAAGAACATGATCTTGGGAGCCATGAGTCTATATTTGTGAAGGACTTAAAATCTGGTAGGAGTGGCAGATGTATGGATCAGCTCAAGTGTTGGTACCTTGAAGGATAAGGTACAACTAAGTGAGATGATGCTACAACATTTTGAGGATCATCCAAGGAGAAAATAACATAACAACAATTGCATATGTCAAGGAGGGCAGTAGGCGTTTGCACGAAAATGTATGTCACCTTCTTGAGTTGATGTTGTTTTCAAGTGGATGTAGTATCCTATTAAAGGAAAATCCTAAGTATGTACAATAGCTCCTCTATTGTAGAACAAAGGTTAGTGTATTGGATGCTCATGGTTTGTTGGAGGGAAGCGTGAGAGTGGACCAAGTGTGAGCCTAGGAGAGACAGAGTTGGAGCAGCCTAAAGAACAACTTGGGAGGATTATAGAGGCTTTCTTGAAGCCCTAAGGAACAAGTCCCTTGAAGGATTAAGCCTATTGTTAGAAGTGGTAGAAGGATATCTCATAGGTATGATCAGTTAGGAGCAGTTTTTTGTAGCCCTAGACTTACCTTGTGGAGAAGAACATCTATAACAGAAGAATGGAAGTGACACAAAAGTAGGCCCCAAAAGTCAAGTTGGCCCCACCATATTTGAACAGAGTATTTTGATGCTAGTCAGAATTACTGACTGAAGGAAAGTGTGCTTTGTGAGCAACTGAACATTTAACTAGTATCTTTGATAGCCCCAAGGGTTAGGTCAGTTGGTCAAAATCAGTGCCTTACAATCGGGAGGTCACAGGGTCCATTCTCCCCGAAGCCCTTGGGGTCAGGCCTAGCTAGTGGGTCGTGGGGCTAGATTCCCATCGGGGTTGATCAGCCCAAATTTTTCGTGGACGTAGCACCACCCATTGACCAGGGTGTCCGTGAACCATGGCCAGAGAAAAAAAAAACAACAGCAAAAAACAAAACAAAAAAAACTAGTACCTTTGATCTAATTTTGGCACAAATTTATAGAACTTTGGAATTGTAATTATTATTGAAGAACATATTCTCTTAAGAAGAAAAGATTGTCCCAATGTTGTGTTTTTGTTGGCATTATGATGCATGTGTTGCACTTGATAGAAACCCACTTGTAGCACAACAAATCACTTGTATATGGTAACTAGATGAATCTACGGGAAAGATATCAGATGTGACAAAATTCATGGCAGTTGTGTTTACAGATGTGATAAAATGCAGGCCAGTTCAAAGGAATCGGTTCAGAAGTAATGTACAATGGAAAATTGCATTATAACAAGTCCATTCAAAGGGAACAAAATAATGGTACAAAAGAATAGGATGAAGGAACAAAGGACTACAAATTAGAATCAAGAAGTTAAAGAAAAAGGACATTTTCCTGTATGCTAAGTTGTATACATGGGTTCATTGTACAAAAAGAGTGTATACAGATGGGTTCATTGTACAAAAAGAGTGTATACGTATGCACGCACTTTCATAAGATGAAAAGCGTGTATGGGTTGGAAAATAAAGGAAATTTAAGATTAAAGAATACCAAGGGTCAATACCATGGTATTAGCCCACAATATTGAGTGGAATAACGGTTACTTGACCCCATCCACAAATACCACAGGTTCTAAGTGTTGTTTTGGTCTGAGGTATTGAGAAAGGCTAAAACTATATAAGGAGGAGAAGATCAAAGGGCTATGTGCATATGTAATGAATATCTTATGAAGTGTTAGATCAAAAGCAATTATGCATGTTATGGGTTTCTGATGCTTTGCTTGATTTGAACTAAGTATGCACCTAAGTGTTTGATGATGGATGAGAGCTAATAATGGATCGGGATCATAATGACTTATCATTATGTGATCTGATAATGTATAGGCTAGATATGAATGATAACCAATTTTTTATCCTTTATATGTCATGATCTGGGTATGTCTAAAGTCTGGAATGGTTGCGAAGTTATAAGTAAGTAATTGCAGATATATACGCTAGTTCGCCTTGGTGAAGGCACGTGTACACACTGGTTCGACATTTCCAATTAGCGTATGCAAAAGAAAAGTTTTTTGTTTAGAGAAGACTAATCTATATGATTAGTGTTGTTGTTTTATTTGTTGTTTTTCAATGAATTCTTCTTATATCTAAAAGTAAAACTGATTGTATAAGGAGGTTGAATCTAGTTGATTGATTGATTCAGTAAGAAGGGTTATCTTTGCTGCTATCTGCTTAGAACTCTGTAATTTGATAGTATATCTTCAGAACATCACCGGTTGGTACAGTTTTGATTCATAGGTTTTATGATTCAGTATTTTTAAAGGTATACGCAGGTTGGGTTAAAGGAAGTAGTGTATACACACAGGTTGGCTTCATTGAAGTAGCGTATACATTCTGACATATGATTTTTGAGGTTGCAATTGGTTCTGGTTGTTGATGCAATGTTCTGGGTTCAGATCTGTGTACTGGTTACAGTGATCTGTCTGTTCCAATTGATTGATTGAATTTTGATTAAGTGTCGATTGATTGAGTTTTCAGTGATTGATTGATTCAGTTATGGCTGATTTAGAGATTGATGGTTGGGCTTCAGTTATATCAGAGATTGATGATTGGGTTTCAATGATTGGTTGATGCAGATGTATTTGTTGGATGTATTTTAGTGGTGATTGATTTTGAGCTTCAATGTTATTGATGGGTCGAGTGTGAAAATTTGATTAAACATGGCCTTCATAGTGCATTGTTGTGTACCAAGAGTATCCAGTATGAAATTTATGAAACGCGGTCCCTGGAGGATACTAAGGGTTGGGGCCTTCAGTGAGGAAGTCAAATATTCCTGCCATTAGTGGATGGTGATTTGAACAGCGGGTTGGACCTCCCTTCTAGTAGCAGCTGGAGAACGAGTGAAGGTTGTAGCCTTCTATAGGCCAATGCTTACGTACTAGTAAACATATCAGCTAGTACAAGATCTAGAGGGTTGTAGCTCTCTTCCAATAGAAGCTAGAGAATGAGAGAAGGTTGTATCCTTCTGCGGGTGGGTTCCAACATACTGGTATGAGTCTACACTAGTACAAGGTTGTAAACAGAATATTCTTTATATTAAAAGAAGACAAAGACAACAGCAGCATGTGGCTTTTCTCCCGCATTGGGTTTCCACCTTAAATCTCAGTGTTCATGTGTGTTGCTTACGTGTGATGGTTTATTCTATTATTACTACACATGGTTACTATTTAAAGTTTAATAAAGTACTAATGCACTGATTAAAAGATCAACATATGATGAATTAACTGAGTCACAATTTCTCTCGATATACGCTGGTTGGATTAAGAACAGTTGCGTGCACATGCGAGTTACCTTCACTGAAGTAGCGTATATAAATCTGATTATGGAATTGAAAAAGTTATTGATTTGTAAATACTAATTCACCCCCCCACCCTGCCTCTCAGTATTATTCCCAATAGTTTTCCCACGATAATTTTTTGTCTCTCCTTGTTGCTTGTCTATCTCTTTAAGATTCTACAGTTGTTATCGCATTACTATTGAGATTTTCTATGTATAATTGCTTAATGATAAACATGGCATGAGATAAAATTGAATGATAAATAATTGGAAGTAATTATATGTTTAGAAGATCATAGATAAATAAAAAATTACATAGTGTATAGAGGCAATGATTAGGGAAGAAATTCCAACTCAATGCACTAATTGGCATATATGAAATGAAGGAATACATGATTGATCTGGGATCAAATGTGAATATTTTACCTAAGAAGTCATTGATATTGGCATGGGATGACCTAGTTGGTGTAGTCATAGATAAAATGTGGTTGTTGTACTTGTGGAGGATCTCTCCAATCAATAAGCTAGAATAGATGGAGGTTGATCTCATTGGGATGAAGACTTATTCCAAATTTGAAGTATTTTAGTATTGGGTAGTAAGGATCCCTGCCATGCATTGTTTAAATTTTGATAATGATGTTGTCCTGAACTTGAAACAAAGGAAAATGTTTTTTGAGAAAGAAATCCATAGAGTTGTTCAACCATTGGACCCAACATATGCAAGAGCATTGTGAAATTCATGGAGGAAATTTTGGAGGAATGTTCCCTATATCAGTTGTATAATATTACCACTAAAGATCAAGAGGATTACATAAACCCTATAATGGACAGTGAGCTAAGTTGGTGTAGTGTCTAATCATTCATGACAGATCTAGAAGTTACCTTTAAATGCAAAAATATTTAAATCATTCATGATAGATCTAGAAGTTATTTGCTGAGAAAATTGTTGTTTTTGGAGAGCTTGAAGTTGATGTTGACTCTCTTACTACTAAACAATCTCATTTGACTTCAACTAATCAACTTGACATAGAAAAGTGCAAATATCGAAGAACAAAAAGACATTGCTACTTTATTGGTGCTTTCAGCTCACATATGCTTACAAAATAGGGACTTTTTAAGTACCTGGACTAACTCATTCATAGGACCATGGGACCCTTCTCAGAGTATTAACAATCTAGATGATAAATTCAAACTTCAGTTGTTCTTACCTAGCCACTAGTCAAGTATCAATGTAACTGCCTAGGCTAAGTTGTCTATGGTCTTAAAGTGGTTGGTTTTGAGTTATGGTCTGCCCCAGGAGATTCTGAAGAGGTGGAAATTTCCTTTTATCAAGCACTAAGAAACTGTATTGAGAGAGTGTTTAACTTTAGAGGGATTTCGAACATGAGATTTGGAGACGTATTTGTTAAATGTCGATCCTTTGGAAAAAATGACATACAATTCAGGAAACCATTATGTACTTGTGAGTTTATTTTTTCAGCTAGTGAGGAGGCTATTTTTGTACATGTTATTGTATCTAGCAAGAGGTTTATACCACTTTCAAGTAAGGATATGGAAGGAGTCATAAGGAGTAACTTTCATTCCAATAGAGAAAAATAAAATCATATAGGTTGTTTCCCTAATGATTTAGTGAGTCAACTTTATCAAAGAAAAATGAAGGCATCCAATGATTTCTCATAGGTTACTCTGCCTTTTCATTTCAGTTAAGCTTCATATGGAAAGATAAGAGGACAGAGTTGCTATGCAAAGGTCAGCCTTGGTTTCCTTGCTAGTAGAGCTAGAAAAGAAGAACAATTAAGCTCTGGCCATGATATGGAACACAACCGAAAAACAATAACTCATTTACAAAACCCCAAAATAAAAACTAAGAACTTTTTAGGGTAGGATACGGGTTACTCACTGAGGCCTTCAAAGTCAAATCCTCCTCTCATCCTCTAATCTCCTTCCCCATTTCACCTTCAGGGTTTTCTTGGTGAGGAATCGACTTCACCTTCAGGGTTTTCTTGGCGGAGATGAACTTCAGGGTCGGCAGGGTCGAATCGGACATATGAAAAACAATGTTGTGTATAAAATGAATAATGTATATATTTTATTTTTATTTTTTAAATAAAGAATCATTTTATTACGAAAATAAAATAAGTAGGAAAAAAATTAGGTATAAAAGGATCAAAATTATTTTCTTTCTCATAATTTTATTAACCACGTTAATTATTTGTATACTATATACAAGTTTTAGAATACATTGTAAATAATTCAAAAATTGAAATATAGATAAGACCCAAATCACCATACATAATTACATTTGATAACTAAACTAATAGTATCTCAAAACAAATATGTAATTGTCATAAGGATTAGGTGAGTCCTTTTAAGTAGTTGCTAGCAAGAAAAATGTCAATCTATTATATTTATGTATGTCTATAAACCAATTATTAAGATACAAATCCAATAATCCAAAACGTGTTTATGCATTTGTCCATCATATTTGGATAAGGAAATTTTAGTATCAAGTTTGAAGTTAGGGTGGAAATCCCAAGTTGTCAATGTAGAGCTTAATCAATGCATTGAAAAATAAATAAATGATAGTAAAGAGGCTACATTCTTCCTCATTTGGCAAGTCATCATTGCATAAAAGCATGATGAAATAGATAATCGGGATACTTTCATAGACATAAAATTTAAATCTTAGGTGGGGAAATGAATAGGCTAAATGTTGAAAATTAAATCCTAGGTGGAGAAATGGATAGGGTAAATGTTAAAGATCATTTTAAACCCAAAAACATAATTTTTGATATCAAAGAGTGAAGTGTATAGGAGGTATAGAAGGTGATGTGACATAAGAGAGTTGGGAGTGAGAGTTCCAAATCATAAAGTGCATGTGTGTTTGGGTGGGCATTAAGCCTATGGAACTCAATCTATAAAAATGTATGATGAATATAAATTTTCTAGGTTTACCTAATGACTAAGAGAACCAAGAGAGGATAAAAGCTATAAGGGTGGAGGATAGACCTCAAGGAACCTATTGAGTCAAAAAATGTCCAAGTGGGCATGAAACCAAAAGAAGTAGAAACAAAGAATAGGATATATGGGGTTGAAGAGAAGCTTCAAAAATACTTAACACCATGATGAATGGAATGAAACATGTTTGGAATAATTGTTTAAAATATAAGAAGAAAATAATAATAACTCAAAACATATTGCTCATTTTATCCACTTGGTGAAAAGTCATTTTAGAAAATAATAATAATTCAAAACATATTACTAACTTATACACTTTGCCAAAAGTCCTTTTATACATTTTGAAATGGGTTTATAATTAATTTCTTGATTAATTATATATAGTTCAAGAATAAATAAAATATTAATGAAATGAAGATTTGACGAAATATATATATATATAACAAAATGGGTAGAGATTTGTATTAAAAAAATCTAGATTACAAGGCCAGAACCTTTACATATTCCAATATTCCTTGCGGGTTTGAGATTGAGCACAAAGGCTCAATCCAAACCCTCAAAAGAGTTCCCCATGACACAAATATTTCAGTCCCCTTCCAACTAAATATTTTCCAAAAAACCTCCAAAATACACACATTTACATTCCATTTTTAACTATATTTTTATTTTGGTCTAGAATGACTTCTTGTTTTCCTTGGAGAAAACTTTTTCCTTTCTTCCCAACTTGAATCCAACTTTTTTTTTTACAGATTTTGACGAATCATTTTTCGGCTGCACGGCATTTTTCTTGAAATATTCCTTATATGCTTGATCTATCCAAGAAGTTTCCTTTTCATTAATATTCCTTGTGATTTCCGAAGGTAATCTATTTTCCATGAGGCTTTGCTATTTTTCTACTAGCATTGCATCCCGAGAATCTTTTATGGAAACCAAAGGATCCACATTGGCAAGTGAATTTCCCTACTCATATGTTTTTGTTGCAGTTGCAGTTTCTTTGACTGAATCTACTTCCTTCCTGTGTTTTAGTTCTTTTGTTTCTTAAATCTCTTCTTCTTTATAGACCATATAATGATCACCTTGCGCACCTTCCCACCATTTGGGCCTTTGAGGTTTTTTCTGGTCTTTGTTATTCTAAGGACACTTTGGGAAGTTTTTAATTATATACCCATTTCATAGCATTATCTGCATGGAAATGAGATACTATCATAATTGATATTTTGGACCCAAACATAGTTTGGAGCCATCGAATTAATCTTTGTGTAAAAACCCTTGTTGAAGTCCATCTCCACACAGATCTGGGCATAAGTATTCTTGAAAAAAAAATTCAGTTTCATAACAGCTAGGTGTTATAGACATTTTTGTGCCTTGCAACTCCAAGCATGAAATGTCCATAAACTAAGGGCTCCTAAGTCCCTAAAAGTGTTGTTCTAACCCCTAAAGGAACAAGGTCAACAAATTACAGCTTCTCCCAAAAGTTCTCCACCAGAAACTGCTCAGAATAAGTCAAAACAGGATCATTTCAGCTGCTCCACTGGCTAGGTGTGTTGCATAGCACCTAAACACACTGGCTAGGTACGTTGCAACGCACCTAAATACACTATGAGAGTGCGTTGGGTGAGAAATGACAAATGGCAGTGTCATTCCGCGAGGTGGAGAGACAATGGAAGCTTCCAGAATCTTCTCCTATGACACTTGCCTCACTGAATTCGACCAAGGATGAGTAAGAGGCCTTCAGTCTCCAAGTGGAAGCAAGAACTGACAGAGAGAAGACACTAATCAAATCACAAGCTGACTCATCCTCCTTGCATACATCTATATATGGATCCCTCATCCCAGAGATCCAGAGGCTGGAATTTTGCACATTGTAAGGAATTGCTGTTGGTTTTGAGACAAACATCAGAGTATTGGGTGATCTATGCTTTTTTGGAGGTGAAGAGGGGCTTCTTTGTTGGGAGGTTGATGCTGGGTCAGGAATCATCGGTTGTAACTCCTCCTGGATCTTTTCTTGTTTATCAATAAAAACTATTTGATTTTTTCTTCCATGCTTTTGTATCATTGATGCTTGTTACATTTGTATGGTTAACTTAAATCTGATCCTAAGTTGTTTATGAATATAGATCCATGTCTTTGTATAGTGTTCTTCTTCTGTGATCTTACAGGTACTTGGTGAAGCTGGGCAAGTAAGGGAGCAGGTAGCTGGAAGCTGTCAAAGAAGAGGGAGATTGGATCAAAGAATTAGCGCAAGACACAGGTTGGTTCTTCCTATTCCTCTCTATCTATAGTTCATAAAGGAAATACAAAAGTAGTTTTTCTCTGTTTGTTTCTAAGGCAGCTGTCACACCTTAGTGGAATAGAGCAGTTCTAAATAGACACTTTTCCCGGTAACAAAATGGCGACTCCGCTGGGGAGAATGTCTAATTAGTTTGTTTGTGTATCTCTTTGTTGTTTGTTTCATAAACTTATAAGTAGCATTCGAACTGCATTTGCCATAACAAATGCAAAGTAGACATTTGCTGCTTCAATCCATTCACTGGATCTGTTTATGATTTGAACAGCTGATTCACAAACTATCTGATTGCCCTTGTGATAGCTCTTAGACCCTCCTTAGATCTACCCCTGATTGTGCATTACTGATTGTTTTTACTCGGCCAAAAAACCAAAGACTGAACTGCAAACTGTGACCCAGAACCCGGACAGATTCTCGTTTCTGGCCCAGCGCAGGTACTGTTAAGAGTTCCTGCATTTCAACGCACTTCCCGAAAGGGCAACCTGTGCTGTAATGCAGTTTCTCTGTGTTACAGGTGCGCTGATCAGACTAGCCCTGTGCAGCTGAGGTTCTTGTGCTTCATTCTTTCTAGTTCTGTCTCTAAATTTTGCTGCCTATGATCAGTATATGTCTGTTTAAAACCCCTTTTCCTTGCTGTTATTCCGCCTCCTTTATACAAAAGAACTGTAGATGTTTTTGTGTGTTTGTTGAATCGTTTACAGTTTTCCATTGCAAAAGTAGAATAGTCGTACTGTCGTCCTTTGATTTAGATCTGTCGCAAGTGTCGATTTCGATCATAGGAGAAAGTTTGATTGCTATTGATGGTCAATTATACTTTTACTATTGCTTTTGGTCTGAATTTGTGATTTTCTAGTGTCAAAAACGAGTATTCATTTCAAAATCGTAAAGTGTCATAATCGTCTTTATCTTTTCATTTCGAAAAGAAGCTTGTTTGTGTTTGTCACTTGAAAGCAAATTCAGATTTGTACATCAACTTTCTTTTTAGCATCAATACTAAGAAAGTCGAAAACAAATACATGCATGTGCATTTGCATATAGACAGTCTGTTTGGCTTGATTTAGGAAAGTGCATTTACAGTGTGCACTTTGCTCTTTGTGAAAAGATTGTGTCTTTCTTTTCCTCTAGTAGCTAGGATTTTCATTGCACAAAAGAGATAAAAGTTTGTTTATCATCTTTAGATTGCATTTTAGGAATTACATCTACATCTCGTGGTGAACCCAAAAGGCAAACTTCATAAGCAAGATCAACTTAAAATAAATTCAATGGATCTAACAACGCTTTGGAACTTAACGCACAACATTTAGAGGTCTAGGCTAGAGACGTATTCTGGCGTCATAAAGCCTGGTAACTGTTGTCCTCACTGATGGTTGGGTGATTCCTCCACTTTGAGACGATAAGTGCCAGTACGGACTTGTGCTCCCACGTACCGTCGAGTATATTTTGGGAGACCCCTATAGGCTTAAATCCTTTATCCATAGGAAGCTGTGTCTGCCGCCCTATCGATCGCAATGCACTGAACACAGCATTCGGGAAGATTGACTGTCGTACCGTAAAAAGTATTCTACAGTTTTGCGATTGGTTTGGTACTCCCTCTACCTAGACCTCCAGAGCAGTCCCTTTCGTTCCTTTTTAGACTCCTTAACGGAAAAGGTCCATCTGAGCACTTGTCACTTCAGGCTCATTAAAAATCGAAGGAGACTAGAGTCATCTTTTGTTTTTTCTCGACTCTTAAAAACTGAAAAAACAAGTTGTGTCAAAGCGTATAAAATTTATTTTAAACGGAATATTCATTACCCTTTCCTACGTTGATATTGGGTTGAGAAAATGGAGTCTACCAACCAAGGAATTCCCCTTGGAGGAAATCCTAGTCCCTTCTCCTCTTGGGGAGATGTTGGTGCACCCCATATGGCCACATTGTCGCTTCCAGGACTAACAATTGGTTTGCCTGTATGGCTCTTCTCAACCTCTGTTGTTCAGAACACCACTATTCCTGAACAATCGAATCAGCAATTAGACGAGTCCAGAGTTACCCACCAACCTTCTACTTCCTCTAATCCTTCCTCTCCTCCTTCCTCTTCGCTTGATGGGGCTGGTAAAGCCAAAAGTCAAGTTCCTAAGGAGAAGAAGGAAAAGAAGAAGAAAGAGAAGAAGAAGGAGGAGCCAAAAGCGAATGGGGGAAAACGAGTGTCGTCCAACTAAAATCCACACACTGCACCGACCAGGCCTAAATCTCCATGTGTCATTTGCAAAGGAGACTACTTTCACAGAGATTGTCCTTGCATCCCTTGGATATTAAGGGACTGGTCTCCTCGTTTGCACAACCCGGTGTCGTCAACCTCTGATGATCATGTTGAAAACACACCGTCGACTAGTGAAAGTGAAGCCCCAGGACAAAAAGGAAAATATAGATTTCCTTGTAAACTGTGTGAAGGCGATCATGCCGTTCACCGTTGTCCCTTCTTAGACGAAGCTAAAAGAGTTTTGGATGATCGTCCGGTTTCACCGTTACGACTTCCTCCTAGATATAAAAAACTCTTGCCGAGTCCGTCACTAGTTGAAAATCCGGCTAGCCCGCTCAGGTGGTCGGCTGAAGCACCTATCATTGAAGATAAACCATCTGGATCCATACCAGACGAAAGTCAAAAGGTCGAGGCGGCAGTTGACCCGGTCTTGCCTTCAGAGGTTTTATCTTCAGATGATACAATCACTGAAGAGAACAAGGATGAGACCGTCCAAATTCTTTTCATAAGCACAGACTCCAACGAACATGGGGGCAATTTACCCGTTCCCTTACTGCAGGAAGGAAGTTCGTCAGAGTCGTACCCGACCGTCTATTCAGTCCCACCTCCAAGCAACCTAGTTGTCTCCTTCGACTGGAATCAACTAGGCAGACCCCGTTTACCAGCTAGTGTACCATTCTGAATTATTGTTCAAATATATAGAATGGTTATGGCTGGTACCATCATAGATGAGGGGGCTTCTGTGAGTATCCTTTCCTCAACTGCTTGGAAAGTGCTTGGTTCACCATCGCTTTTGCCTGAGATGAGAAATCTGACAGGCTTTGATAAAGGAACCAGTCGACCTTTAGGGATCCTTCCCGATGTGCCCATAACATTGAGAAGGAAAACAGTTCGCATGAATGTAATGGTAGTTCAAGGACCCCTGGATTACAATCTACTCCTTGGACGAGACTATATTTATTGCATGGGAGCAATTGTGTCCTCACTCTTTAGAGTAATGTGTTTTCCGCACGAAGGAAGAGTGGTCAAGCTCGTGGACCAGCTTTCATTTCCCGGATCACGCATAGCAAATAGTCATATACCATCCCTGAATGGTCTTTTCACGCAAGAAATGTCTCAATCTCCAGTCCGTCCTCCCGATAAAGGCGAGTAATTCGGAAGGATATGACTGAAACCCAGGGGGCATGCATCCTGGTCTGCTTCGGCAGGAAAACTTCGGGTATAGGGTAGGTTTCCGCGAGAGAATATGACTAGTCTGTACCCCCGTCCGTGATTGGAAGAGGGGGTTATTCTAGAACAAGATTCTCTTGTCAAAGTTATGTGAATTGGCGGGCATCGCCGCTCACCTTTGTTTATTTCGGTAGACATCGCCAGAGAAGTGTTTTGTTTACGCCGTAAATAGAACTATCTTTGGGTAACTTGTAAGAGGTAGACCTCTCTCGGTAAAACAAATGTTTTGGTGGAAAGAAGTAGAGGTAACCTTGAAAATCTGTTTTATACCTGGGGGCATGCAAACCTTTTGGAGTGCAAGAAAAGAGCGATTATTTATCTTTTTTTTGGATTAGTTGTTTCCTAACTTGCATAAAGAAAGGATGTGGGGCAAAACTCTAAAAATTGTCGTTTTATATGAGACATTCTTATCATACGACTGGATTGATCGAGCAGTGTTATCGCAAGGTTCAAGCTCGTTAAAAAATAAACCCGCACCGAGAAAATGTTTCCACCCGCGTTTAAGCTCGTTAAAAAATGAACTATTCCCCGGTAAATAACCACCGTGAATGTACTACTTCAGCCATTAAAGCCTTGGTCGTGTTTGCACCGTCACCTCCACTTTTTCATTGGCCGATCATTCACCTCCATTTGATTGTTTACCTATTTTGACGAACAGCTGCGAAGAGTGATTTCACTAGCCATCCTTGTGACACTGTCGTGATTGGAAAATTCCAAACCTTACCTGGAATCAGCTGCTACCCATTTTATCACTCGTTCCTCAAAAGACGAGTCTCCTTTAAGCTCTTTTCAACTGACTCGTAAAATATGAAAAGATTGTCGAGCCATTGGCCTCTCCAGCTCATTAAAGGGACAGGAAGTGCTATCCCTCCTCTAGATTTTAATCTTTTTGGACCTGAGGGATTATTGCACAAAAATATCGAGCGCTTGTTTTGTTCGGCTCGTGAAAACTATCGAAAATTCATCCCTTCTGTATTGTTTTATACTTTTTCGGACTTAAGGGATTAGATGATGAAAAAGGAATTTTGGAGTTACCTTTACGTACCTTTTCAGACTCTCTAAAATTGAAAAGGACCGAGTTATCTTTGTCGTTAAACTCGTTAAAAAGATTAATAGCGACAAACTTGTCTTTAGACGAGAACGAGTTTCACTATCGCTAGGCTCGTTAAAACATAGCGATGGGTTTGCCCGAAGGGCAAATTATAGAACAAGCATATGTTATCCTCCTCAAGCTTGACAAAAATAAAGAGGTACTGGTCAGCAATGACTGGGGAAAAATTGGGAAGAAAACTCAAAGAATCTTTATTGGTAGCAAGTCGCTCTTGAACATGACACTTCCACTCCGTGCCCGAGTCGGGTTGGGTTGTTTCATTCACCGGTCACATCGCCATGGTCACACCATACCATCCACATTTGGGGTTAATGCTACCAATCCATCACATCAGTGTCGCCGACATGTTCAAGAGAAGTCATCCAGAGAAGCCACCTGTGTCCCACCCACTACCATACATTATACTCCATTCTTTCATGACCGCCACCCTGAACCATATATCATCAGATCGTTTTCACCTCCATCAAAATCATTTGCTCCATTTTGTGTCATTGATGTGGGATTCATTAAGGCCCTCATGTGACGGATCACTTCTTGTCGACATCAGCTCATTATCCAAGAAGTTGGTCTAGGAACACCCCATTCAGTACTTTGAAGCTTGCATGCCTCAATGGCAAGTTTCTCACTTCCGGCGACAGGTTTACATCAATGACCTTCGACCGAAATATTTTGCGTGGTGTTCGACGCCAAGTCCTTTATTCACACCACGTGAATTGTACTGCAGTACCTTGAGGATCATTATCATTATCGGTGATTCCTCTCGCGCTTGTTAACAGTTTACATCATTGACTGGTAATCAAGTGATGTCTTTCCATGTTCGACTTCAAGACATTTCTCACATGGATCGACTTGTACTTTGAGTGAAGATCGGACGAGATTGAAGACCCCGGATCTAGTTTCATCCATCCGGGCTGCGATATATATTCAGGGAAATAAAGACATTAAATGTACAAGCATTGCAGCACAGATAATCATCCTACCAAAAGGATGATGGCTCTATCAGAATCATCAGTCTACACTCAGACGATTGTCTGTCCTATGTACATAAAAATGAATTTATAAAGCTGAGCATGGGAATGCCCGCCTCAGCTAGGTCATGAAAATAGTATGAAGATAATGTATTGTATTGTATCTTATTACAGGTCTCCTCCCAGCATTGAAAGAACTTCGGATCCTCATAATAAAGCATTTCACCCGATTAACGGCCTCATACTTTAGGGGGCAACTGTTATAGACATTTTTGTGCCTTGCAACTCCAAGCATGAAATGTCCATAAACCAAGGGCTCCTAAGTCCCTAAAAGTGTTGTTCTAACCCCTAAAGGAACAAGGTCAACAAATTACAGCTTCTCCCAGAAGTTCTCCACCAGAAAATGCTCATAATAAGTCAAAACAGGATCATTTTAGCTGCTCCACTGGCTAGGTGTGTTGCATAGCACCTAAACACACTGGCTAGGTGTGTTGCAACGCACCTAAATGCACTATGAGGGTGCGTTGGGCGAGAAATGACAAATGGCAGTGTCATTCCGCGAGGTGGAGAGACAATGGAAGCTTCCAGAATCTTCTCCTATGACACTTGCCTCACTGAATTCGACCAAGGATGAGTAAGAGGCCTTCAGTATCCAAGTGGAAGCAAGAACTGACAGAGAGAAGACACTAATCAAATCACAAGCTGACTCATCCTCCTTGCATACATCTATATATGGATCCCTCATCCCAGAGATCCAGAGGCTGGAATTTTGCACATTGTAAGGAATTGTTGTTGGTTTTGAGACAAACATCAGAGTATTGGGTGATCTATGCTTTGTTGGAGGTGAAGAGGGGCTTCTTTGCTGGGAGGTTGATGCTGGGTCAGGAATCATCGGTTGTAACTCCTCCTGGATCTTTTCTTGTTTATCAATAAAAACTATTTGAGTTTTTCTTCCATGATTTTGTATCATTGATGCTTGTTACATTTGTATGGTTAACTTAAATCTGATCCTAAGTTGTTTATGAATATAGATCCATGTCTTTGTATAGTGTTCTTCTTCTGTGATCTTACAGGTACTTGGTGAAGCTGGGCAAGTAAGGGAGCAGGTAGCTGGAAGCTGTCAAAGAAGAGGGAGATTGGATCAAAGAATTAGCACAAGACACAGGTTGGTTCTTCCTATTCCTCTCTATCTATAGTTCATAAAGGAAATACAAAAGTAGTTTTTCTCTGTTTGTTTCTAAGGCAGTTGTCACACCGTAGTGGGATAGAGCAGTTCTAAATAGACACTTTTCCCTGTAACACTAGGAAAGAATTTTCCCAACGCATTCCAAATAGAGAAAATTGATCTGTGATTCCAAAAATGCAAGGGAAGGTTCGACAATCTTACCCAAACTAGGGCTAAATAAATCGTTGTATTTACTAGATCAAAAGTGGGAGAACAGGGTTGCATGCAAAGGCCAGCGCTCACCAAAACCACTACCCAACTTCACAAATAGTATTTTTGCCTTCAATATTTTGAAAAGCCACGGTGAAGAAACTTTGCTCCATAGGGTAAATACTTAGTTCATCCGTCAAAAGGGGCTTCCATGTCTCAGAGATCCATTTATGCAGATCGGCAAGCCGCAACTAGAACCCATTAAACCTGCAAACCAAACCATTCTCCGAAAAATACTTTTTAGTCTAAAGCTTTCTCATCCATATGAACATTAAGAGAAGAAATTTATCGCACCACTGGAAGACCATAACCAAACTTCATCATAGAGTTATACGAAACTGAAGAAGAGCTAGCCTTATCGACAACCATACTTGCAAAAGAAAAATATTTATTTGCCAAATTAAGCAAATTCACCATTGAACAATCCGTAGAAAATCCATGTATATGGAGAAAATATTGAGTGGCTAGGGTGAAACCCTAGCAACTGCAAGGGTTTCCAACAGATTCACAAAACTTATTATTTCAAAGAACTAAAATTTGATGAAATATTAATAATTCAAATGTACATAGTTTGAGGGCCCAAAGTATGCAACTAACTCATATTTGATGTAGCTAGAAATATATAAATGCATCCTCAAGAAAGGGATGATGTTGGCGATATGCCCTTCTTAGTGTGTGCATCCTCATGTTATATTTAAAAAATAAAGGATTGAAACTTAGTGGATTTTTCTCTCTCTGTATTCTCTATCTCTTACACAAATATAAACATTTAATGGTTTTTCTTGTAATTTAAAATTGTAATGTTATGGTTTTTTTTCCTATTTTTATCTATAAATATAGATGCTAACATCTCTTACATATGTGTGTGTGTGTGTGAATTTACTTATAAGTCAATTTTTATATATATTATAAATTTTTCATTATTAAATTATATAATTATATTTAAAATATATTTAATAAATATAACAAAAGTACTTACATACCCATATAAAAATAATAATTTATTTTCAAATAAAAATTAAATATAATTTTAATTAAATCTCACAAGAAATTTGATTTGAAGGGCCACATTTTATATGACAATCCAGGTTCAAAACTTTGTGCTAGTTAGAAGGAGAGTTAAAAATCTAACCATGTTGGTAGTAGAGCAACAAATATATCAGTCAACACAAATCATTAGCTCATCAATAACAACAAAATATTATCATTTGTTAATACCATGCTGCATAATCAATCAATTATAAACTGGTTTTTAACACCTAAACATTTGTTTCGTCAATTTTCTAAGAATCATTATGAGACCCCCTTGTGGGAACTCTATTGTTACTTTCCATGATATATAAGAGTCCACGATTTATAAAGGCTCAACATGATGACAAATATTTTTAGATATTTGATTCCCTAGTCATTGTACCAAGTTGGGAACCTAGAAGTTCCTCCTTAAACTTAGGGGATTATTTGAAGGTTTTGGATCATTAAATTCGTGAAACATATCATCCTAGAAACATTTTTCTCTCATTACCTTAACCTTGGGCATACCTACCTTGTGACTTCTACCTCAATCCTAGGCTTTTTGTAGCTTAAATATCAAGGGTTTTTTGTGGAAATCTTTGAAGCCTATTCCCATGGGTTGAGCCTTTAGTGTATCTTTCCATCGAATGAACTATCCTTTCCTTAATTTAAAACTTGTCCAAGACTCACCTATCACAAGTATGGAATACTGGGACTCCTCCCATTGGTGAAAATATGAGAAGATAAGGGGACTTAGGTTGTGATGACAGTGGGCCTTTGTCCCAAATTGTTGTTGTGCATCCAAGCCTTGGCCTACTCCCTAGGCCTGCTAATTTATGGAACAACATGCCCTATTCAAAAGTCACTCTATTTGGGGTCAAAGAATAATTTCCACTTATAATTAGCAAATGAAAAACCTTGGAAATTATTAGACGAACCAAGGTTAAAATTGGAAATTATGGTATTGACATAAATGCACTTATCTTCGTTTCAAGAATAATATATTCTCTATTGAACAAGTCCAACCACGTGAAGGTGGAAGCTCATATGACCCCTCCCCCCCACATCACTCTCAATTCCCCAATACCTAATATATCTACTATAATATATTTGAAAGAAACACAATAACATTTAAACATAAAAACTAGGAAAATAAAAATTTAAGGTGAACGAAAGAGAAAAAACCAATTGAAAACATATAGATACATAACTTGTACTTTTCAACATTTTGATATCATTAATCTCTTCCTCATCCAAATTATCATCTATATCATCCAGTTCAGAATTCATGTCTAAAGGATTCACCATATCAACATCATCACCATTGTCTATATCATCATCTATAACATTCTCTTCTACATTCGATTCGACTTCTTCAAGTTATTTGTCCAACACAATGACAATATCATCTATTTCATCCAAGTTAACATTGTCTTGATTAACATATATTCCTTTAACTTCTTTGACGTCTTCATCTGACACTCCATGAACCCCCTGGTCCTCTACTTCATCTTCTTCTTCAATTTCATCTTCTTCCGCTACATTATACTTTACGGGCCTTCCTATGGGATGATATCTAATAACATATGACCAACCCTCTTTACCTAGAACATCTACGTAAAATACCTATTCACATTGGCTTGGAAGAACATATGGCTCTGATTCTGTCTTAACATTCCTTGTATCAACCATCATAAATCTATTAGCATGCTCAATAATAGTTCTATCAGGGTTGCGTTCATGGATTTGTAGCCTAAACCATTCGACATCAAACACAACTAACTTGAAGGATTTAAATTCACATTCAAGTATGTCATGCAGATACCCATAGTATCGATTGTCAGAGACTTTTAGATGTTTGTCACCTCTAGAGGCAACATTGATAACTTGAAAAATTGCAATTATCCCACTATCATAATTTTTCATCTTTTCATCTAACCTTTTGATGTGAAATTTTCAGCCACTGCACCACATTTTGTTGTAGTGTTTCAATTGCAATATGTCAAACACATAAAAAAATTCATTTTCAATTGATAAGCATATTTATACTTGAAAATTTTGTAAATTAAGAAAAAAACACGCTATTTGCATCAACATAATTGTAAAAAAAATAAGTAGTATGGGTGAAGATGCTTTCCTGATAATATTTTAAACATATGATAAATCAATTTCCCTCTGTGTAGGATTGGTATCTCCACTACGTTGAGCTTCTTTGACCAAATTAGACACACCATACCATGATAACCTACCATTATTAGCTTGTTTGCCTTGTTCAATCCATACCTTCATCCAATCAAATTGTTCACAGTGTATAAATGTATTGCATCCCACTCTCAACTAGTTGTATTAAAATAAAACAATTCACATATATATAAGTAATTACCGTGTTATATATTCATAATAATGGATTATGCAAGAAGACTAAAAATTAAATAAGTACAATATAAATAAAACAAAAATGTCAAATGTATTATAAATATCCACTATCTACTTACATTTCACTTTCCCCATTCTACCTTTTCCCAATAGGTGCTCCCCTTCAAATTTGTTCATGGAGTTGACATCCCAAATGTGATCCAATACATTAATACTTTTTCCCACTGTTGGACTATATATACGAATATAAACCATGGTTTGATATACCATATATCTGTCTACCATAGAACCCTCAGGACGTGCTCTTTGTCTGACCAAAGCCTTCGGTGATTTTAAGTGCCTCTCAACCATCCACATTAATCTTGTGTGTACAGGTCCACACTTTTCAATCTCCTTAACTTGGTGTATGAGGTAGTGTTCTTGTGCATTGAAAAATGCCGAAGGTAGATACTTCTGCATTTCACACATTAAACAAGGAATTTGTTTCCTCCAATAATTTGTATCTTCTTTACCAATTTCTTTTTATACAACCATCTACAAATGAAGTAATAAAATCACAGGTTTCAACAAAAAAGTATATAGTACATGAGGACAAGTAAAACACATGCAGTCAAATATAAGTTGTACAACAACTTATTGAAACAATTACACTTTGAACATAAATCTCCACTTACCTCATGTATTTTCCAAGATCATATATAACTTGTTTGACATTGTTGTCAAAGTTTTATGGGAGAGATAGAGGTAGAAAATATTGTAACAAAAATAATGGTCGATTATTATTTATTCCCAAATTAGTAGGAAAAAAACACTAATTAACAAGATTTGTCACCAATGTATAAATATATACACCAAAATAATTACCTTAATGAGTGTATACCAATAATGAGTTTTTACCCCACCTAATTCACCTTTCTTTGTTAGGATATTCTTTATGTTTGAATAAAATCCAGTTGGAAATTTATTTTTTTCAATAACCTCTTTAACATCCTTGCTTTGTTGCTCTGTCAATAACCAAGGAAGGGTGCTTATATTTTGGTTGTCTCCATCGTTATTTGAATGAGTCGCACTTTGCAATACATGATTGGCCTCCTTAATTCTATTACAAATCTTGATAATTTTTCTTTATCTCTCCTTCCATCTAAGATTCGCCATAAGGTCTTTGTTACATTCTTCTCGATGTGCATTGTATCAAACAAATGAACAATTTCTAGGTGCTCATAATAGGGGAATCTATTGAATTTCTTGGGATAAATTTTCATTCCTCATGGAAGTGCCCTGGGATTAATGCCTTGATGACCTACAATGTGAATCATAGTTAAAGATATTATAACAACAATATATCCTATCAATTAGAACAGTGAATAAAATGCCATAAAAATATAAAATAATCCAAACATATCATGTATATTGATACATAGACAATTTGATCCATATCTTGAGAGACTCTATTATATTGAAACTTCCATGCAGGAGATGCCACTCTTTGTGGTCTTAATCCAGTCTCTTCTTTCCCATTGAAAAGATGTTTTCAGTACTTCGGTACCTATGATTCTTAAATTGCTATACTCATCAAACACCTCATTTCCTAAGCTTCTTGAACGATGAGATTTCATCTTAGGACCACAAACTAGACAAGCCAATTTACCCTTTGTTTGAAAACCTACAAGAGGTGGAATAAATTTTATATCAATCATTTTAAGTATGTAAAAACAAGGAACTATTTAGAAAACATACATGAAATGAACTTCATAAAATTAAACATTATTAAAGTGCAAGGTAACATTATAACATACCACATAAATGAGTTAGCCCTGGGGCATCATGAATTTCCCATACAAGCATTGCATGGAATTCAAATTCTCTTTGTGCATCTCTTGGTTTAGAGATATCATACCTAGTGACACTATTCCATAACTCCACTAACTCATCGATAAGAGGCTCGATATATACATTCATATCTTTGACTTGGTACTTACCTAATTGATTGAACATACAATACATAATTACTACTTATATGAGTAAATAAAAAAATATATAAGACATAATTGAACATATATGAGTAAACAAAAAAATATAAGACATAATTATGAAACAAACAAGACAAATGAGATGTTATTGTGTCAAAAAGTTTTATTCTAAACAAATTAATACTTGGAACAATCATTGTTAACATTATGTGACCCTCTTTATTGACATTCACAAATGAATGTTATTGTTGATAACAAAAACGGGCCACACCAAGTAAGTAGATTTGGACTCTCCAAATGGATTGACACTGTCAGCTGCTAATGAAAGCCTAAGATTACAAGGTTTTTTTTTAAA